>CAEMYA010000167.1:285446-330978 GCA_903131615.1 Diplodus sargus | reverse complement strand
CAATAGACCCATAAAATAAAAAACCCATAAAATCTGAGTAGAAAAAGTTATTTTTTACTGTGAAAACCACAAATGTTTAACAAAACATTTTTTATTACTTACAATGCAAATATAAATTGTTGTTTGCTGAATATGTGCATACATTTTAAAAACGTACAAAGTTCTGTTTAACTATTTACATTTAAATGCAGGCGATGCTCAGGTCTGCCTGAGCTCCTTCCAGCTGAATGAAGAGCTGCACTGCCTGCTGCACATTCAGCTTCTTCTGTTTTGACTCATTAAACAAAAAACCGACTCCACTGCACACTAAACACACGACACCAAACACTACATAACACACTACTATACACTCCAAACACGCTAAATGTCAATATCGCTGTCAGTACACCGGCCGTTTTTTACCGTTTCTTCTGCACCAGACACAAAGCAAACGTGACGGCAATGTTCACGAAAAAGCGGGGCGGATATTATTTACCCCAAGTCCGGTTTTGGACAGGTCGGTGCATCCGGTCCGTCAGCTCGGGAGGTGGGCCGTGTAGGTTAGCTGGCAGCTAGCAGGTGGCAGCTAGCTACACACGAACATCCACAGATTACGATTCCACTTTGTTGTCCGCGCGTCTCCGCATCTCCTCAGACCCGAACAGACCGGTCCGGTCTTGTTTAGTCACATTAATCCACAACAGTCGGTTTAGATGCACAGAACAGAACGGGACCGAACCGCCGGCTAACTCCCGATGCAGCTTGCGGCGCTGCAGGTATACATCCGCTTGTTTCTTAATGTGTGTCGTAGTCCTGAGCTCTGCAGTGACTGGCTCTAATGCTCATGTCACTGTGGTAGCTCCGGAGGACTATGCTCCAGAATGTGTAAAGCATTTATGAAATAATTTATTCACGGTATCATTGCAGTCCAAACAAATGCGAAGTCGCACACCACTGAACCAAACGGCAGCCATGTTGAAACTCTCAGGTCATTTCTGATCCTGATCCGCAGAGATATTTGAGGCACAGACAGAAAGACAGACAGACAGAGATTCCTTGCTTTTATAGAGAGATTTTCTGGCTAAGTCCAGAAAAACTAACTAACTCCAGACTGCAGCTTTAAAGCTATTTCAGAGTTTTAATGACATTATTATCTGCAAGCGTGAATGACTAGATGAGCTTTGAAATGCTCGAAAAAGTGTGAAAATTGTTGGTTTTTTTTACATTTCGTCATCTGCTTAAATAGGAAAAGTGGCAGAAAAACGTCAAATATCTCGGAGTACAAATAATATCAATGAGAAAAATAGACGCAGTGAATTCCCAATTGAGACGAATATTTTGGTGTTAGAATGGAGTGAATACGTTGAAAAATATGGAAGGACCTGAGGGCCAAAATATCAGCCCTGGAAGAAGAAGGAGATAAAGAAGTTGTTTAGGGCGGGAAAGCCCCAATCCAGAGTAATTAAGAAGACCTTATCTTGGCGTGACTGCTATCACAATCCCTGCTAATATACATGCAATTGCTATCTATGCTAATATCCATGTTATTTTTTACATTCTAATGATGTTGATCTTGCTATAATGGCAGTCTGGTTACCATGGTACAGGATCAAGTCTGACTATTAACCGGACTCCCATTCTCCATTTGAGAAAGAATGTTGACCATTACACAGGTGGAAACACTGGATTAATACTAATGGTAACATGTACTTACAAAGCCCTTCCCAAGGATAGAGCACAAAGGCTTTCAAAATGAAATGTGATAGAATACAAAAAAATTCTATAACAAATAAAAGACCCCCAGTTAAGTGACTGTCTAGGGGAAGTATCAGCTGAAGTGCACTGGACACATTGCAAGTTTTGCAGGAAGCGTTTGGATGTTGTTTATATGGGCATCTCAGTTGTCATGCAGTAGGGCAAAGTCATTTCAAAGTTGCTGTGCAATTAAATGCAACATTGTGTAATTTTTAAAAAACCTTTTTGAATGTTAATGGTTTCTTGTAATAGGGTGAATGGTGTCTCTGTTACAGCCACTCCGCCCCCACTATGTAATTTAATTGAGAGGGTAGGTTCACCACGTTACATACATGTTTACTTCAAGATATACGTTTTCAAGACCTAACATTGTTATGATGTAACAAGTTTTCTTTGTAGTTAGCACCTACATTATGTCTGACAAATTGTTAAAGACTTGGGATTTGTGTTTGCTACAGTGGTGTCGCACTCAAACTATGGCAGGTTACAAACTGCACAAAATCCCAATTTCTACAGTGCATTAATGGGTAGATGAGATTTGAAAATGCTTGAAAAAGTGCTAAGATGGGGGATTTTTTAACATTCTGTCCATCAGCTTGAATGGGGAAAAATTACACAAATAGCTGGAAATTTCTGCAAGTATGACATCTATCAATGGGAAAACATATAGCCTTCTAACCCACGTGTTAATTGAGTTGATCTTGGAATAGGGTAAATACCTTGAAAAATGTAGAAGGTAAAGGAGTCCAACAAAACAGGACTTGGGAATAATGCGATATGAAGAATTCAGTGCATAGAAGAATATATGTTTAATGCCTATAGCATTTACAACCAATAAGGTATCATTCCTTCTATGTACAGTTGTTATATTACATCCAACAACCAGTCCAATTGTTTGATTTGAGCTAGCCATTTTAGAAAATGCCTTTTCTAGCTTGCTTTCTAGATAACCTTTTTTAGCCTTGTTTGTCTTCCACTGTCCAACTGTTTGCTTGTGGGCTTTTAGGTAAACATCTACCGTCTGGTGACAAAGGGCTCAGTGGAAGAAGATATCATTGAGAGGGCAAAGAAGAAAATGGTGCTGGACCACCTTGTCATTCAGAGGATGGACACCACAGGAAAAACTGTCCTCCATACCGGTGCTGCTCCCTCTAGGCAAGCAACACATAGATCATTCGGCTGCTTGACTGACCACTCTTTTTGTCTACTTCATTCTTGTACTGAACTCTTTGTTTATTGACCCACTCACTGATAGAGCTGCCGAGATCTTTTCACCCTAATAGTGGTAGTAGTAGTGTCAGTAGTGTTTTACCCTTCTCAAAGGTTGCTGCTACACTTGTTGTTTTTTGTTCCTCAGTTTTGTGTGCTTTATAACCAACAGTTCTGCGCCATTCAACAAGGAGGAGCTGTCTGCCATCCTAAAGTTTGGTGCAGAGGAGCTTTTCAAAGAGCAGGAGGGGGAGGAGCAGGAGCCACAGGTGGGTGGTTATATACTCAATGTGTGTAATAACACCTTTTCCGGAAATAGTTTATAAGCTTAGAGTAGCATGTCATGGAGTCTTCTGCTCTCTAGGAAATGGATATTGATGAGATCCTCAAACGGGCAGAGACCAGGGAGAATGACCCTGGACCTTCCACTGTGGGAGAAGAACTTCTATCTCAGTTCAAGGTAAAATTGAAAACAAATATTTTTTTTGGGAACCAGTTGAACAATATTGAAAGTTATTTTACTGCGTGCTAATTGTTGACCTGACCTATGCAGGTGGCAAATTTTTCCATGATGGAGGATGAAGAAATAGACATTGATTCTGAGCGTAGTCATCGCAGTTGGGATGACATCATTCCTGAGATGCAGAGGAGGAGGATGGAGGAAGAGGAGAGACAAAAGGAGCTTGAGGAAATCTATTTGCTGCCACGCATGAGAAACTGTGCCAAACAGGTACTTAAGTAATGCAAAATAGCATGAGGTTTTTAGTTCCCGAAAGAATTTAGGGATAATGCCTGTTTGGGTTCTTAATGAACTTCCATGTGATTTTCTTTGTTTGTGTTAACAGATAAGCTTTAATGCAAGTGAGGGCCGGCAGAGCAGGAACAGGAGGTACTCTGGGTCCGACAGTGACTCCCCCTCAGACAGAAAGAGGCCAAAGAAACGAGGACGTCCTCGGACCATTCCACGAGAAAATATCAAGGGCTTCAGTGATGCTGAGATCCGAAGGTTATATTAACAACTGATGAGGCTTGGTGATATGAAAAATAATTCATAGCCCAGTATTTTCAATTTGAATGGCAATACACATTATATATTTCGGTATTTTCTAATAAGTGAGCTAAAAGTTCAGTTGCAAGTCAAAACCTTGTCCGAGATGTCACATGCGCTTTTATTGTAATAGACTATGTTCACAATGAAATGTAAAGACAGGGTTTTCATCCACGTTGTAAAGTAAAGTTTTTGCAAATAATATTGGAGCTAGAGATTTAGGTTTATCAATTAAGTCAGTTAAAGACAGTTAAAATTCTTGCAGAATTTTCAGTGGCCTTTCAAATGGATATAATACTGAAAAGATGCAGACATTGTTTTAAATGTCTTCAGTTATACATTATTGTTTATGCACATTGCATGGACAGTGAAAGAGCTTTTGTCAGTTGTGTGATTTTTGTCGTTAGTATTGTTACCATCACTGCACTGCATTTTTATTAACACACCTGTTGCCTGCTTTCAGGTGCCTCACCTCATCCAAACAAGTAGCTCTGTCATGCACACGCAGCACATCGCTGCATTGCATGAGTGCTTTTGCAGATTTAACTCATGGCACAGACAGATTTTGTGTAGCATTTGCAATATACCCGTCTATGTCACACTATAGATTAATTGTTGCAGGAGAACTTGTGAGTGAGGCTGGGTTGTGCAGAGAGCGTGAGAGAGAGTGTGATGTCTTCTGTAAAGCCATGCCAGTTTTCCTATTGACATAAACTGTATCGTCTAATTTGGCTATTATCTATTTGTCCTCCCATATTCCTGATAACATCTGTGTGAACTACTTGCAGGTTTGTCAAGAGTTACAAAAAATTTGGAGGACCACTGGAAAGGTAAGCTGCATCAGAATTTCGTATGGTTCATTACAAACAACAACCACAAAGTGCCACATAGTCTGCTCAACATGTGTCTTCAGGTTGGATGCTATTGCTCGTGATGCTGAACTTGTGGACAAGTCTGAACATGACCTCAAACGCTTGGCAGAGACGGTTCACAATGGCTGTGTTAGAACACTTAGAGAAAACCCTTGTGGACCAGAGAAGACCTCAGGTAATCAAGTAAATGTATACTCGTATACAGTCAAAGATCTAATCCAAATTTCATTGTGTCTGCTGGAGTACCAGTGCGATAAATGCTATGATCTGCCCTTGTCCCTTTATGGCACCCTCCCACAACAGTTCATTGAGGCTTGAGCCAGCTCCTCAGGTCACCTATGTCGCTGTATTTAGCTTCCAGTTGTACTCGCCGTGTCGGACACAGGGTGCACACGGAGATGCAAAACTTTCGTGAACTTGTGACTTTGGCCAGCCATCTGCACCAAATATCAAGCTTCCATACTATTACTTCAACGGGTGATCTCGTTTTCATGGAGACACACGTGTATACGGAGGAGAGGGGCTGTGTGTGTGACACACGTGAGTGACAGAGACGGAGGGAGAGCAGGGGAAGGAAATGCAGCTGAATGAATACGCTGCATTTTTAAGTAGCGTTAGTGTAGTAGAGAGAAAAAAGAATGCCGCCATATGTGGCGATTAGTGTTGATTCTGTGGTGCACCGCCACGAATTAGTCAATATGTGGGAAACCCTGCACTCTGTTATTATTAGTGAAAATACTTCTGTTTTGCATTTGTTTTAAATTTAGTACTGTTATTTTCATTGGAAATTATAATATAAGCCTAATAATACAAGTGAAAATTTTTGTCTTTGAAAAATGTTCATGAATTTAAGAATTTCTTAGTATTTGGTATTCCCCTTTTGACTTTCGTAATAGCATGCACTTTAAGTAATTCTTGTAAATCTTAGATGTGAGGTTGATAAACAGTGCAAGAATCCAATCAGCAAAAGCACTGTCAAAAGAAGTCTGCACTTCTCAGGGTGGAAACAAGGTGGGCTAAGAAATGCCAGAATTTCACAGTGGATGACTGAAAAAAGTCCTATTTTTTGATTGATGTAGTTTGGAGATGTATTCCTTAACAGGGGGTGTATGTAAGGAGACAAACAGGAGTGAGAAAGATATCTCAGAGTTTTAAACCCCCTAGGCAAACATGGTGGTGGGAATATTCAAGTCTGGGGCTGTTTTGTCTCCTCTGGAGTTGGCCACCTGCACATAATTGCCTCTCCCCTCTGACTAAGGAGAAGTACCATTTCATTCTTCAGAGACATGCTACACCCTTTGGTTTGCATCTATTTGGAGAAGGACTTACACTGCAGCAGGATAAGGAGCTCAAACACACCTCCAAAGTGTTGCTATGGCAGTCAGGTTGATGGAATGGATAATTCTCTTGTAATCCCAAAATCTTACAGAATTTTCTGAGCTTCCCTCTCCCTTTGGTAACTTCTCCCTTTGTCTTCTGTTGGCCTGAATGTATATGAACTGATAATGTTTGTTTTGAAAATGTTGTATTTTTTTTAAACTTTACCTGTGATTGTTGTCTGTATTCATGCAAATAATTTTAAGAAACCTTTTTTCTGTTGCTGGATAATATTTTGAATTATGTTTGAACCTTGATTATTTTTTTTCTCTTTACCATTAGGAGGCAGAAGAGGGAAGGTGAAAGGCCCTACATTCAGGATCTCTGGAGTCCAGGTTAATGCCAAGCTTGTTATATCCCATGAGGAAGAACTGGCTCCACTCCACAAAGCCATTCCTGCCGACCCTGAGGAGAGAAAGAAGTAAAGCTCTTGATTTACTTTGTATTTTGTTAGTTTGGATTTAGCATCACAGCTTAGCTTTTTCTGTATGAGGCAACCCAGTCACAAAATAACACATGTTCAAATATATTTGTATATTATTTGTATTTAATTGTATGTGTGTTTTTGGATAGGTATATGATTCCTTGCCACTCGAAGGCAGCACACTTTGACATTGAGTGGGGGAAGGAGGATGACTCTAGCCTCCTCATAGGAATCTATGAGTATGGTTACGGCAGCTGGGAGATGATCAAGATGGACCCCGACCTCAATCTCACACATAAGGTGATTTCAGGCACAATAAATTTTTAATCTGTGTGCGATCTTAAAAAATACCATATATGATAATATATTGGCATGTTTGTTTTGAAATGACATTATACACTACATAGCTTCAGTTGCTTCAATAAATGATTTTAACCTTCTAGATGAGAATGTAAACTGTCCCAAAACCAATATGTTTGGCGTGGCTGAACAGGGGAAGCTACGAATGGCAGTGCTCCCAGTGATAGCTTATACTACCAAACTACTACAAGGCTAAGTGATGAAAAATGCTTGCAGAAAAGAAAGGGGCAGGGGGTGCTGTGTGAATACATATAGATGGGTGAGGAGTTGATGCAATTTAATTGTGTGGCTCTAGACTTTCCAAATGTTATTGGACTGAATGGCTTAAATTCTGACAGTGAAACAAGTCATTTTGCGGATGTTGTGACGCTAAAAATAAGTTATCTCCCGTTTTATAGATGCTACTTTCACAATGGGTCTACTGTAGTCTCTTCTGTTTCCACTGTTTGCGCATTGGTGACATGAAACGGGATGTCAGTGACTTAAAGTGTAAAACGTCAGATAAAAATAACGGACGGACTGCTTTGCCTGTAGGTAGTAGGAAAGGGGTCAGCAGGCGCTTTTCAGCAAGTCGACCTGTCTGTAAAGGAAACCTGAGTAGACCCACTAATTTTGTTGGAAATATGGTGTATGTGTGATGCGATTGAATGTTTCAGGAGTCATGTTTAGTTACTGCTGGAGAAAACACAATATCGCATGTAGCGCAGGGCTCCAGACTGCGACCAACATTTAAGACAGTGCAACTAAATTTTACATTTAGTCGCGCATGTGTGACCAGTGAATTTGCTGGTGTTTTGTTTTTTTCCATAATTCGCGGAAGGGGCAAATCAAAGTATCTGGAATCACAGGTGGCAGGCCAATGTGTTTGAGAGGGGCAGGGAATGCGAAATGGCACTGTAAGTGGCTAATGTGTGGAGGGGAAGGGTCCTAAAGTTGTTCTGAGTGCGGAAGGAGAAGGTTTCAATTTCAGTGAACAATGAAACGAACTCTTGGAGCTCACTCCGCAATTCCACCAGATACTGCCCGCTGCGTTACAGCTCTGCCATGGCAGTGGAGCTGATAGCTTTCACTCTAGTCTATATGTTAATTTTCACCAGGTACGCTGCGCTGCAGATCTGCTCCGTCAGTCTGAAGCACTCCGGAACAGAAACGCAGGACTGTGTATGCCGGAGTACGACACAACAATTCAGCTGAATTTAGCACAGAGCAGACAGGAAGTCACACACCGAAACAACAATATAACGTCCAGTTACTTTTCAAAATAAAACACTCCATGTTGATGCCAGCACACAAATCTGAAAAAAGAGACAAATACAAGTTTTTCCACTAATCCTTCGGTCGGGAACACATTGTGTTGTTGTTTTTAATAACACATGCCTATAGCAGTTTTCGACAGTCCTGCGCCGTGGTAGACTCACAACGCAACTGGTGGGGGTTGCCAGACGGCAGAGCAAAACCGGATCAGAGCCGTAACGCAGCGGACACGTGTCTGGTGGAATCCCGGGTTTATTTTCTCCCCAATAAGCCTAGTAGTGTGCCAGAGTCAATTAATATTTAAGTTTAACACGGGCTTCTTCATTGCCAAGGAAGAACTACCCTTTACCAACCTTTGCAACCAACTCAAACATTTGATTTCAGAGCTTTAACCTGATTGTATGTCTGATTATTTAATGGATACACTTGTTAGTAACAAAAGCTTTGTCATGTGTACTATGATTTTTTTCTCCCCTATCACTCACAGTACTGTTATCATCTTCTGTAAAAATTACGTAATGATGTTTACTCTGTCCCTTGTTGATCAGCTCCTACCAGACGACCCTGACAAGAAGCCGCAGGCCAAACAGTTACAGACCAGAGCAGACTACCTCATCAAGTTGCTGAGCAAGGACCTGGCCAAAAAGGAAGCACAGAAACAAGCAGGGACAGTAAGTCTTACAGTAACTCTACATGTCAATTTTCTTCTGCCTGAAATCACTAACTAGAATCAATAGCTTAAACACAAGTCACTTTTTGAATCTGATGCAGATACAATTATATGTATGTCGACCAAAATCTATCACGCCCCTTTGAATGTATGTAGGCCAATTCAAGGAAGAGGAAACCAAGAAGTAAAAAGAGCAAAACTCTGAAACCAACTAAGACGGACGAGGTGATGAAAAACATGTCCTCAGATCCCTCATCAGACAAAAGGTCAGATGATGACGATGAAATTGAGGAGGAAAAGGTAAATTCAGACTCTACTTGAATGGTTTTGCTTGCCGTAGCATGAAGTGAATATTTCCTGGTTTCACTTTGGAGCTGATATGTAGCATGTTTTGATCCTTTCAGGCTGTTGTACCAGTGAAGGCACTAAGTAGACGGGGTCGAGCCGACAGGCTGGAGGAGGAGGAGGAGGCAGATGATGAGCCTGAGCAGGAGGAGCTTTCTTCATCACTGGAGAGGGAGGTTAAAGGAAAAGAGATAAAAAAAGAAAGCAAAAAGGAAAAAAAGGAGGAAAGTTGGGACATTAAAGAGACCAGGGAGCCAAAAGAGAAAAAGGAAGCAAGGCCTCTGGAGGCAGTACATAAACAAGAGGAGAGCGTGGAAAAGGTAAACAGGGTGTCCGCATGGTCTTAAAAGTCTGCTAAAAAAGGTTTGCGGCCTTCATTGTTAAAAAAACACCTAACCTCTCATTCTGTACAATGTTAAAGAGTTCTATTCCCCCCCCCCAATACAAAACGCTCTGTGGTCCCAATAAGTGATTTTAGTGTTTTTGCACTACCAACTTGCTGCAATTCTACCATGAATATCACCACAGGGACTGTCCCGGTACATGTTTGAGCAGTCATTTGATCAGCGTTAGACTCAGCCACACTGCCCAGCGGGCAGCTTCACAAGTTTGTAACAGTCCTTGTATAGTTTAAGCAGGGGTTCTCATCAAAGTATAGGGATGCAAACAACTTGCTTTTCAGGAATAGGCCAGATCTGAAGAGTTAAATATTTGGTTGGGGTTATGGATGAAGCACGATTTCTACAGTGTAATTTCTGTCACGCCAGTATGAGTTAACTGCTTTGAACTCTACTGTCAACTGACCTAATGCAAGGACCTGAAATACAAAGTGCATGGTATTTTATTCATAAGCTTGTGAACTCCTTCATGCTACATAAATACAAAACATATAAGCAGTTATTTATGTACGAATATACTTAAAGGCATAGTGTGTCTTTTGAATCTGCGTCGGGGAATGTAATAGAAGCAACAAGGTGGTGATAATAATATGGTCAACATCTTTATATCAAAAGCTCAACATTTGGGAAATGTTGTCTATCTACTTATACGATATAGTATAGATATAGTCTATCTACGACTGTGTGTGAGCACCAAGCATCAGTATTATAAACAGTCTGCCTCTCCTCATCCCACTGTAGTCCTATGCTTCTGTCGGATTTAAAAAGCTGTGCATACCGCCGATTGTTTTATATTAAGTTCAATCAAAATTTGGTAAAAATGACCTAACTTTGATCTTTTTGTACAACTGGACAAATCCCCACTTTTTTGGTCATAACTCAAGAACATGTACACTAACTATGGCAACACTTCACACAGATGCCAGATAGAATAGGTAAGAAAGGAAAGAAAAATGTATTTCTAGATGGTCAACTTCAAGATGACATGATGTTCTGCAAAAACACTTTTCTGACCAGTATTTAATGTGCCATCTTACAATTAGTGTTTAGTAAATCTAGGTCAAATTGTGTCACTGATGGGAGTATCCTGATTATGATTCTCAATCAGAAATCACTTGATCAGTTTTTAGGTAAATAATCAATTTTGAACACAAAATAATTAGCAGGTGAAGCGATTATTTCCCAATTTTATTCCTCTCCAACCCTGCCTACTTGGATGTGTATGACTAAGGGTGTCATGATTTCGATTTTAAATCAAAATCGGTCGAAATCAAGTCACTATCTCGAACTTAGAATTAAAAAATGGGATCATCGATGCTGCCACGCCCCCATATCACGTCCAGTCGGCTTGCCAAGTGGAAGAAACACACACATACATGTCCTTAACTTAGCTACTAGCTAAGCCAGTAGCTATTAGCTACAGCCAGCAAAACGATAGCATGGTGTTACACCATTCCTGTTCGGCTCCCGGACTGTGGTTGGGAAGCACAGGGGAGATGATTTCCTCCAGGGCAGAAGTTTGTGTTTACCTTCGGGGGGAACCCTTTCACTCTTGCTCGCCCACTTTCACCTTACGCACACACACACACCTCACACACCACCCTATTCCTGAAAGGGGCTACGCCACTCTTACAACAATGACAATTGCAGATGCAGGAGACCCATTGACAGAACTTGAACCCCCTCCTCTTTCACTGCAGTCGTCGATGTGGAAGTATTTTGGATTTCCAGTGAGTTATGTTGACAACGTTCGCATTGTCGACAAAAAAAACAGTTTGCAAGCTCTGCAGAAACTAGATGGCAGGTTATTTAGTTTAAATTTCCAATTAACTGAAGATATAAGTTATTGTTACATTATGTTGTTAATAAATGTTTTAAATTTGACAGTGTAGTGTGGTACATTGCGAACAAAGGTCAGATATTATCTTGCATAAAAGTCTAGTCTGAAAATGGCATAGCAACTTGTGCTTTAAAAATAATAAATCGAGAATCGAACCGTGACCTTAGAATTGAAAATGTAATCGAATCGAGGATTTGGAGAATGTATGACGGAGAAAAGATGAGTGTAAAAAAAGAAATCTTGCTGCCCACTAGTGGAAAACAAAAGCCTCTGAAATAATCTGTCACATTTGTGTATTTCCCAGTTTTAGATTGTCTAGAATTTGTTGGTGGAACCATGACCAATGTTGCATACCTGAATCACTACTGACTGAATGTCAGTATTGTAAATAACTGCTGTTATTTAACTGCTATTTCAGTCTTGATTGGAGGTGGTTGTGTGTGGATCAATGGAAAAACCATATGTGGATGTTTTACTATCTTTCTAGTTTTGAAATGGATTGGACTGAACTGTTCTGGGGTTGTGGAGAAAACAAAACTGACTGACTTTAACTGAGTGGTTTGAACTCTGATACTGACCAATGCACCAGTAATGCTTTGCCAGCTTGATTTTAAAATACCTATTGAAAGCTGAAAAGTTGTGGCCTAGTGACACCCTATTTTTGCAGTGCTGTAATTGGTTGACAAAATTTAACTTCAGAATTCCTACATATAGCCTGGAAAATAATTTGATATACCCTTCTGTGGACGGTAGTCTTAAAGGTCATATAGATAACAATGTTATGTTGATCAATCATTTTTAAAAAATAATACATCTACAGAGCTTGTAGAAAGGTGCAGAATAAAATATCCTCGCCTGAAAAACAGTTTATGATTGTGAATTAATTGCATAAAAATGGCTCAGTTCTACAGCATGCACCCAGCCCAGTACTACCCTTACATTCGCCAGCTAATGTAATCAATGTTAACATCGGCCAACATTACCAAAGTTAATTTTTGTTAGCTAGCATTAGTAATGTAACATTAGTTAGCTCGCCTTAGCGACTTTCGGGAGTGCAACAAACTGGCAACCACTTGAGGGGGCAGATGAAGCAAATAACAGTGGTGTTGTGGTGTGAATACAATGGAGGGGGAGATCTGAGTCTGTGTAATTGAATCATTAATTGGAAGGGGCGTGTTCAAAATAATAGCAGTGTGGAGTTCAATTAGTGAGGTCATTCACTCTGTGAAAAAACAGGTGTCAAACAGGTGGCCCTTATTTAAGAACAAAGGCAGCACTTATACCAGCTGGTTGTAGAGCATTTCTTTCTGAAAATCGGAGTAAAATGGGTCGTTCCACACATTGTTCAGAAGAACAGCGCACTTTGATTAAAAAGTTGATTGGAGAGGGGAAAACATACAAAGAAGTGCAGAAAATGACAGCTAAAATGATCTCCAATGCTTTAAAATGGCAACCAAAACCAGAAAGACGTGGAAGAAAACGGAAAACCACCATTCGAATGGATCGAAGAATAGCCCAAATGGCAAAGACTCAGCCAATGATCAGCTCCAGGGTGGTCAAAGAAGATCTAAAGTTACCTGTGAGTACTGTAACAGTTAGAAGACGCCTATGTGAAGCCAAGTTATGGGCAAGAAGCCCCCGCAAAGTCCAATTGTTGAAAAAACGACATGTGCTGAAGAGACTGCAATTTGCCAAAGAACACATTGACTGGCCTAAAGAGAAATGGCGCAACGTTTTGTGGACTGACTAAAGTAAGATTGTTCTTTTTGGGTCTAGGGGCCACAGACAGTTTGTCAGACGACCCCCAAAAACTGAATTCAAGCCACAGTACACTTTTAAGACAATAAAGCATGGTGGCGCAAGCATCATGATATGGGGATGTTTCTCTTACTATGGTATTGGGCCTATTTATCGCATACCAAGGATCATGGATCAGTTTGAATACATCAAAATTCTTGAAGAGGTCATGTTGCCTTATGCCGAAGAGGAAATGCCCTTGAAATGGGTGTTTCAACAAGACAACGACCCCAAACACACCAGCAAGCAAGCAGCATCTTGGTTCCAGACCAACAAGATTAACGTTATGGAGTGGCCAGCCCAATCCCCGGACCTTAATCCAATAGAAAACTTGTGGGGTGACATCAAACATGCCGTTTCTGAGGCAAAACCAAGAAATGCAGAGGAATTGTGGAATGAAGTCCAATCGTCCTGGGCTGGAATACCTGTTCACAGGTGCCAGAAGTTGGTTGACTCCATGCAACACAGATGTAAAGCAGTTCTCAGAAACAGTGGTTATACAACTAAATATTAGTTTAGTGATTCACAAGAAAGCTAAATCGTCAAGCATTTTTCAATGTATAAAGTCAATGTTTGAGTTTGTAAAGAAAAATGCAGACACTGCTATTTTTTTGAACAGCCTAATATATATGATTTTTTTTCCTCACTTTTGTAAAGTAACAACAATTCATGTTTTGATTCAGAATAGAATGTGCAGTGTTCCCAATGCATTTGCGTGTATGGAAATAAAAACTGTCATAGGGATTTTGAGCTTTACTCACTTTTTTTAAACACACTGCTATTATTTTGAACACAACTGTAAATGCCCACCTCCTACATGCACATACATTTATGAAATTCTGTATGCATATGTGTCATGACCAGATGCACAAAAAACATCACTGGACCCAAACTGCCAGTCAGCGATGAACGGGCCCTCGCTGCTTGCACCTTTAATTATGGTTAAGGTTGTCTAAATAAGTAAACAATAATTTGATTAGGAATTAATTTTCAAATCCTTTTTCATCAGAATGAAGTCAAGACTGAGGTACGAGAACGAACAAAGAAAGCCTCTGATATGCCGGTCCATATCACAGTAAGTGGAGAGAATGTGCCAGTATCTGAGGAGTCTGAGGAACTGGACCAGAGGACCTTCAGTGTGGTAAGTACCATGGATAATTAAATCTACAGATGGAGCCTGATAATTATTCAATATATATAACAGCATATATACTGTGATTTAATTTAACTCATCTCCGCTCGACTTACAATATTATGTCACTGACTAAAGTAATAGCATCATATGAAAAAAGACATTGATGACAAAGATAAGATGCTATTGTAGGAGGCATCACACGCACAGAGACCACTTGCTTTTTTTATTGTGCAAGGAATCAAATCCCACCACGAAACAATACCATTGGAAAAATAGTTATTCCAGTTTTTATTCTCAAGAGAAAGGTGTTTGTAACCAAAAACGTCAACCTTAAAAACTAAATCATGCAAGTGTATAGAAAAAAAATTGTGTGGGAAGAAATTGCTATTTTTCATTAAGGTAATATCCAACATGTTTCCAAAAGGCATAATAAAGTTGTGGCGGGGTTCACCTTTCTTTGTATGTTGCAGTGTAAAGAAAGGATGCGGCCGGTTAAAGCAGCCCTGAAGCAGTTGGACAGACCAGAGAAAGGGCTGTCAGAGCGCGAGCAGCTCGAACATACAAGGCAGTGCCTCATAAAGATCGGAGACCATATTACAGAGTGTCTTAAGGAATATTCAAATCCTGACCAGATCAAACAGTGGAGAAAGTTAGTATGAACTGTCTCTTCTAATGACGCACCTGCATTTGGGACATTCCAAACCCAGAATAAGGAACTTTTCAGAGTACATGTTATGAATTTCTGTTAATGACAGGGACCTTGCAAAATCCTATAGCTCCTCTCCAAACACTTATTAAGTTATGATTTTTTTAAGTTTGCCCCTCAGAGCTAAGTTGAATCATTTTTGTGTATTCCAAGCCTCATCAACTGTTTGTTTTTTAACTGGATTGGCTTGAAATTGGTCTTGAACATCCAGGAAACCCTAGGGATACTTGCCAACATGTATTTATTTAGATGGTTGTTGATGAATGATTACAATAATCAAATTATTAACAATTAGTCACTTTTCTCCTAAATGAAGAGATCGTTGCAAAAAAAAAAAAGGGAGCTGAAACCCCAGTTTTATTTTGATTCCAAAGGATTTAATCAGGATCACTGTCTGTTTAAATGAGGCTACGGCTTTAATTATTGTTTTAGATGTTGGTGCACATATGTCAAGCTGTTGGTGTTTGTCTTTACAGAAATCTGTGGATATTTGTTTCAAAATTCACTGAGTTTGATGCCAGGAAGCTACATAAACTATATAAGCATGCAATCAAGAAAAGACAAGAGAATGCACAGGTAAGTGAAGGCCCTCAGTAACTTAGTAATCTCAGTTTGGGTTGCATCCTCTTCTGACATTAGAAATCCATGATGATATGAATTTGTTTTTTCAGGCAATGGAGAACACTAGAAATCTAAACGCCCATGGCTATAAACATGCAGGTACATTCTGTTTTCTGTTTTCTTATGTGTAGAGAAAAGATGAATAAGTTTTCACTGTGCACTAATCCATGTGTGGTCTTTTTCTTTAGATATTGAAAGGCTGAAGGACAACTCTCACCAGGATGAGAGCAGCAGGGACAGCTGCAGCTCAGACAGGCATCAGCCTTCAGGTCGCTACCATGAGAGCAGTAAGGAGAGACACAGCTCAGAATCCTACCGGAAGACCACAGGAGCGGAGTCGAGGAAAAGACCGTACTCCTCCTTCAGCAATGGCAAAGACCACCGAGACAGAGATCACTACAGACCAGACAGCAGAGACAGAGACAGACAGGACAGGTGAGGGAAATGCATGTCAGCAAGACAGTGTGAGAGGGATTAAGTCAAAATGAACTACAGTGTGCGCATGTGTTCATGGTTATGAAGTTACATGGCGCTGAGTGCAATGGTGTGGTTGATTTATGGTATTTTCACTGGAGGGATTCTCCCAGGGGACCATGGACATTTTAAGGAAATAAGGATATAAACCCAGGGTTTCAACAGGTGAAATGGGTCTGAATGTATTTCTTATACGACTGACTCAGCTGCCAAAACGTCCTTGCACTAGAGATGGTACTTTCCAACCTATACCCTAGACGTAATGCCAAAGTCAGACATATTACTTTAACTTCCATGTAGCACTGTTGAAAAACAAAAAGCTGAAGCATAATATTGATGACCTAATGATATGTTAGACATTCTTTTCACACAAATGGGGAGAAAAATATGGAGGCCATGTTTGTCAAGCTATGGCAACAGCAAACATGCCTTTTTGATGTGTTGAGTACCATCAGCTTCCATTCCGTCATCAAATTATTTCCCCATCATTAAACAAAAAACCACAATGCTTGGTCCCGTAAGGGGGGTCACTTAGCCCAATCTGGCAGTTGGACTTGCAGTAATTGGAACCTAGGCTTTCACCAATGTTTTGCAATCATTACATGGAATGATTTAATGATATGTCGCATCAAGTGCTCTATATCTATGCAAACTCATCTTTCCACTTCCATCTTTCAGTCTACAGTCATCCAAATGACAAAATTAAATATCAAAGTTGAAGTTGGCTCAGAATATCAGTAAACAAACATTAAAAGAGTTGTGTTGTTCAAGTATTATATCTGCCTTGTTGCTAAGTTATGCTGTTGCTGTATGTGCAGATACTACAATGACAGTAAGCACAGGAAGCTCGAGGATTTCCGTTCCAGCAGAGATCGACTGGACATGAAGGATCATTCCCATTCAGACCACCGCTCATCCTATCGCTACCACTCAGAGTGGCAAGCAGAGCAGCGAGCCTCAGCCAGTGGACCCCGCTCTCCCAGAGACCAGCGCTCACCCTACGACTCTCGCTCACCCATGGGACACCGCTCACCTTTCGACTACTCGTCAGACCATAAGAGCACACCAGAGCAGATCTGGACCAGCCGCAAGACATAACAGGAGCTGCCTGGGTCTGCTATTAGCGACCATAGACTCAGCAACACAGCAAATGCCTTACAGGGACTGTGGACTGTATCCTAAAGCTGTTCAAAAGCACTGTGTATCAGTCAGTTCATGGCTGTCATCTCCTCACTTCAGCTGCAGCTGATCTCTGGAACCTGGGAGATGAGCACCAGGGAGCGGCTCAAACCCGTCAGCAGATAATAAAAATCAAAGAATATTTTTGTATTTAAGAGTTTAAAACTGCATCGTTGTGTTGGCTCAACAGCATGCAGCACATTTTTTTGTTATTTTTATAAACTTTTTTTTTTATTTTTTATCTTAAACGGACACAATTGACCCTGAGTGCTGCCTCATATTCCCACCAACCCATGACACTGGATCCTGCATTTGACTGTTGCTTTATGTTTGTCTGTCTGTCAGTCTCTCTCTGTCTCTCTATCATGCTTAATGTGATTATCTACCTTAATTTAAGTGTTAACTTGATGAGAAGTCAGTTGTCACATGAATCATGTTAAAAGTTGATGTAAGGGTGTTTTGTTGAATCCAGTCTGGGCTCAGGCTCACCACCATTAGTACCTCATTTATACATTTACAGCATTTCTCATTTCCTCAGCAGGTTTTCTTTTTCCACCAGGTGTGGATTATTTAATATCATCTTTGTTGTTAAAACAAATGATAACAATTGGATTTTCTTTTTTTTCTTCATGTTGTTTTAACTTCACTAATGCTATTGTACATTTTTGTAAAGAAGTAAATCAGTGGTCTTTTCCTCAGGCTTTTGGGATTTATTATGACTCTACTTTTCCCGATCAACTCAGGCTCTATTGTTGTCCTACAAGTGAGTTTCTGTATAATAGTTCTTTTAATGATAATGCTTTCAGAATGTAATTTTTGGTAAAGGGAAAGTTCATTAACGATTCTCAGTTTTATTCACTAGTTCTTAGTTCTTTTGCCTCAGTGTGGAAATCAGTGAGTTAAAAAGAACTGACTTCTAAAATCACAGTCTGAAAAAAGACAATTGTCTTTCGGTAGAAGCACCTGTTAGATCTAAAATAAACTAGACTGTTTACATTTTTTTTTCTTTACCTTTCCTTTTCTATTCTTCGTAGGCAATAATAATGTCAATGTTTCTATGCAGCCAAGTATATTTGTGGTGAACCACCCAACTGAATGAAGTCACTGTTACGGTTCACATTGTTGTACATAAATTTCCTTTATATTTCCAAATGAATTTACACTGAAAGTGCATGAATTTTTATGAACTGTTTTATATAGTTGTTTATGAAGCCATTAAAAACAATTACTGTACTCACGTGTACCAACTCTATTGAACAATGTGTCAACTTTTTCCTTTGTCCAAAAATGATGATCCATTGCTTGTACCCAGTGTATAGGTTGCTTTTGTGTTGGGTCAGCCAGGACCATGGTGAAGTTTCACATTTTCACAGTATTGTTTTACACTGTATGTATATATTTTTAGATTAAATGGCTGAAGTGTTATAGTAAATAAGATGAAAGAGAAGGGTATGATCTGTTCACTGAACGAGTGGGGAAAAAAGCGTTTAATGGGGGAAAAAATACTTGTTATCTTTTTGACTGGCTCCCTTGAAGCCACAGGAACTTGTGGTCAAAAGGTTGTCTGTTGTGGTGGCAACCTTAATGAGAACCATCAAGGAAGAGAAGGAGCTGAACATCATATCCAGAAAGTCACAGTCATGTACTAGGTCCTAATACTTTACAAACGAATAGATAAGTTCACCAAAAAACTCACCCTGTGATGGATAATCAGGTAGTTTTTGTAGTCCACAAAACATTACTGGAGTTTCACTGCAAAACAGTGTTGCAGCATTTTCCGTAACAACGGAGGTAGATGGGTCCAGCTTAATCCAAGTCTCCAGAGATCACAAGTTTATTTGAAAATGAGTTATTTACACCCTTAATCCTCCCTGTAGCTGCTGGGCTAAACATTTTAGCAACTCCAGGGTGTAACTAATGTTTTGGGAAACTTTCTCAGAAACTTGGAGACAATTTAAACAAAAGAAAAATATAGGACATCACACCCATTAAAATGTTTATCCTGCTCAAGGATGTTTCAGGCAGGATGGTTTTTTGTTTGTTTTTTTTGTTTGTTTTTTGAGGGTGATCTGTTTTAGGTTATCCAAAACTACACAACAGATATTTCCCAATAGGAGTAGCTGTATCCTTTTGAAGGGGAGCTAAGTACCACAGATCTTATACGAACAAAACAAAATCTCACAACAGAATAGCACATGTTTGTATCACAGTAAACAATTAAATGAAAGAAAGTGCAGAAGTCAGGTTGGTACACAGCTGACAGCCCTATTTGACAACTGTTAGAATTTATATTATGGCAAGAACCAATCAGCTAAGTAAAGAGAAACGACAGTCCATCTAACCCATCATCATCAGTCCACTGAAGGTCAGTCAGTCCGTAAAATTGCAAAAACTGGGTTATGAATGTGTCCCCAAGCGCAGTCACAAAAACCATCAAGCGACTCATGCCTGAAGGATGGCCAAAGAGATATTTGTTTAGTATTCGGTTAGTGGCAGGTAAAAAGGCCCTCACGAGAAAATGGCTTTCACAGGAGAGCCCAACATTGACCATGTGGATGGATATCACATGAATCAGAATGGAGAAATTAACTGCGGATGTGAAATACAATAAGGACAAAATGCATGGCGTGCTGCTTGGGTGTGGAAAAAAAGGGTGTCCATCTGCTGCTCTTCATGTTCAGGATCCAAGTAGAACTTATAAGAGAAGATATGAAGCACTCAAGAGGATAATGATTTAAAAAGCCTTTATTAGTACATGGCTAGTCTAGCCAACAAAAATATGCTAACGCGTTTCAGCCTAAAAGGCCTTCGTCAGGGCAAGGGCAAAGTGTTTGTTAGTCAGCTCTGCTCATTGTTAAAAAGGTGATCAGAAACAGCTGCTCAGTGTGAGCAGGTAGGCGGTCACATGATCAGCATGACCTGCTAATGACAGAAAAAAGGGTCAAGGATATTGCAGACTCTGTACAACCAAAGGGAAATCTGCACCACTCAATTTAACATAATTCAATTCAAAAAACATACATAATATATACATTCATGTAATAAATATTGAGCTTGATAGAAGACTGAAAAATTACTTATTTCTCCCTCTAAGGACCTGTCTAAGAGACAATAGAACTATCAGTTCTGAGAGAAAACAATTACAAAAAGGGAGAGAAGTTCAGTTCGCCATTCAAACCTGGGTAACATGTGGCTTTCAATGTATAAATCCAAAAGACTCTCTTTGCAGGAGTGTTTTGAGCCTGTCTGCACCCCTGATTGAGTTTTCAATATGCTCTATCTATCTACCTGATATCTTTAAAGAATTACAACTGCCATGATTTACATCTTTATAATGAACAGCCATGGGATATTGGGGATTGCCAGTTCTTATTGCATATTTATGCTCAGCCAATCTTGCCTTCAATTTGCGCTTTGTTCTCCCAATATAGAAATAACCACATGGACATTCAAGTCTGTAAACAAAGTATGAGGTTTTTCCAAATGATAAATGAATTTATATCAAACTAAAGTAGTTGGCATTTATCATATTACTGCAGTGATTACAATGTCCATACTTGTGGTGACCTTTTCTGGTGGAGAGCCAGGTTTTTTGTTGTATAGGGAGGAGATGACTTTTAACAGGTTTATCATTTAGGGTTGGAGCTCTTCTGAAGCTGATGGTTGGAGCATCTGGGAGAGCTTCTCTTAGAGTATTATCACTTTTCAATATATCCCAGTTTCTTTTGACAATTTGTTTGATTTTATTTGCTTGATTACTATAGTGTCATGAAGTATACTTGATCTGAATTTGGGGGATTTTCCTGTTTAGAAGTCAACAGTTGTTCTCCAGGGAGACATTTTGCTTTATTGTAAGCTCTGGATATAGTTTTTTTGTTGATATTCTGTTGTCCTAAATCTCTGGCTCATGTCTTGAGCATTTCTTGCAAAATATTCTTCTGAATCACATATACGTTTGAGTCTCTGAAACTGACCAAAGGGAATATCATCTATTAAACAAGGTGGATGGAAACTGTCCGCTCTGAGAATCGTATTGCAAGAAGGACTTGTTTGTTTTACGTTGGAAGAAATGGATGGACTATATAACACCACACAGGCCAGACTTTGACTGGTAATGATTATGCTGTGTGTGTAGCAATTACCATACCTCACTCCCTACATGATGATGCTGTGACAGCAGGTGTGATCATCATTGCAAGATGGACTACAGTTTTGCCTAACCTCAGCTTTATCTCAACATCACACCATCCACATGCAAGTTGCTAAGGTCATATTGTGGACAGTATTAGCCTTATCCACCCTCACTACCACCACTGAGGTGCCTTTTAGCAAGGCACTGCTCCAGTGGCCAACAGATGAGACTGTAGTTGTACTGAAGAGCTTTAAGGTGTAGATGGTAACTGTGTGAATGTGATCAGGGCATTCCTGAAAAAGAGATCTTTGCTCACAGTGAAACTCCACTAAATAAATTAAGGTCAATATATTGTTCTACTCTTTAAAGTCACTGTGTTAACATGGCTGATGAATAAAAGGATTAAGCTTTGAAAGTCTTCACAACATGAAATCAACTGACATGATATAAAGTCTCACCCAGATACTATAATTTCCTTCTCATAATGTCGCTGAATTCAACTGTTCACCTGAATAGTTTATGATGAGTATAGTATAATTGTAATCTTTGACCATCAAAACATAGGTGTAAACATCACCTTTTTGTGTTATCACGTTGAATTCAGGAGATATGATGCAAAAAACATAATTCAGTTATGGCGAAAAAGTAAAATGGCTGCCATGGCTGCTATATGACATCTTTGTAATAGCTCCATATCTGAAAATGTTCCTCTGAAAAGGGCCTTAAACTGTACAACTGTGCCAAGTTTCATACTGCTGTGAAGAAGTAAACGTTTTAAGAAGTAAGCAAGTAAGAACTAGTTTTTGATATATCATCTGGAATGCTTCAAAGTCTTAAAGTTAAAACACACAAACAAAAAAACCTAGTTAAAAAAACAACCCCTTTACTGCTTGACCAATCACTTACTTTTCAATGGACTGGGTTGTAATTTGTTCTGAACATCCAAGAGACCCTGAGGAAACTTGGCAACTTTCATTCATTGAACTAGTCTATTGAAATAATCAAATTAATAACAGGAAGTCATTTTTTACCAGAACAAAGAACCTGTCATTTTCAAAAATTCTTATCTCTGCTAGTTTTTACTTTATCTCAACCAAATGTTGGTTCTGTGTAGTATTAATGTAGTTCTGCCACATGTAGAAGTTATTATATAAGTAATTTGGTCCTGCATAAGAAAGTGCCACATATCTGGTTAAATATGGCTTTAATTTATTATTTTTTTAACGTAGCTTTACTTGTATTTACAACTGAGATATTAGATAGATAGATAGATAGAATTACTTTAATGATCCCAGACTGGGAAATTATTTTGTTACAGCAGTACCATACTTAGTACATAGTCTTCACAAGGATAATGTTTGAAACACACACTGTGTTGAATTTTGACTAGTGTTTGCAAAACCTTATCTAGCATCTTTAATGTCACTCAAATCATTTGACATGGTTCTTTTAAGATAATAGTATCAATGTAGCCAAGCCCCCATAGGCATTGTTCTCAATGAGGCTAACTGATCAACCATCGCTCTCAGCAGCTTAATGCCACCTTTACAGCAAAGTTAGTGGGTATGTGCATTATTTTTAAACACAGGGCAACCTACTGAAATAAGGTGATTGACTCTTTTCACATTCTTGTGTGTCATGCTCATCATGAAAAACATGATGGAGAAACAGGGATCAAGTGGGTAGAAGGCAGAAGATCAAATACCTAATCAGACAGCATCCAGAATACCTAAAAACTTGTTTTAAAAATAATATTCTACAATTAAACACTTTTTTTTAACTGATTATGGAAGCTGCTGAGGAGTAAGACGTCTTGCTTCTTTTCTCATCTTTGTTGAGGGTTGCACATGCTCAGTATCGATCAGGCAGCAGGCGAGCCTCAGACATTTCTTTACATCTTTAACCTCCTCAGAAGGCTCTTAAATTTTTGTTTTCATGAGTTATCTACCTATGAAGCTGTTAACTGCCTCCAGCATTGGGATTCACTGTATCCTTTAAAACCTGAATTGTATTCACTGCTCATGGGCTCTGTTTTATTTTCCCCAACAGAACACAGACACTGAGGCCTGCAGGTCCATGGAGCAGTGTGTGATGTGGTGTGTGTCCTGAGAAGGAATGGTGCAGAGCCCAAGCCTGACATCTGTGTACTGGCTGGAAGAAATGGAGGTCCTAAGTGGGATGGGAGGCATTGCTTTACTTGGACGCTTGATTTGTTTGAAAGTGTCCTTGGGGTAAATTCATATGATTTTTAAGATAATACTCAGGGAGTGCTTCAAATACAACAGAAAGGGTATTTAAAATGTAATTCAGTGCATTTGAATTACACTAAATGTTCTTAAGTTGATCCATTTAAACACAACTAAGTACAATGAAATCTACTGGAATTATCTTAAAATTGAAGTTAAAAGTGCACTAAATATACTTTAAGTTGTTCACAATTTATTATGTACTTAGTAAAGTACAACTAAAATATGGTTAACCAACTTCTACTTGATCACCTGGGAAGAGCTAGGGCTTCTAAAATTTGATCCACGAATGATTGGATTCATACGTATTCCATAAAATGAAACTCTACATGATGATATGCCAATTAAATTGCATGCCTTAGAATACAGTGCTTGCAGTATTGGTACCTGAGCGCTTGATCACCAGAAATAATATGAAAGATGTATAAAAGGCAGGACAGCAGACCCACTGACTGTATGAATGGATGGCTGTTGCCATGGACACGCTGCGCTGTAATTCAAGCGCTGCCCAATGCGGTGTCTACCGCGCCAGGAATTATTTCCCCAGTTTGATTGGCTCCCTCTCTCTCACCAGACATCGTGCATCTCACGCCATTGGACCGCGGATACGGCTCTGGCGCGTGTTTGTGATTCCTTTTCCCGATTGGCCATAAACGTACGTAGCGCATGTCGTCTGTGAGTTGTGATTGGACAGGAAGCCAGGTGCTGTAGTGCAGGGGTGTACGCTCCTCTGCATCGTCTTATAAAAATACACTTCCACCGGACAGTTCAGGACTATCGGGCTTGATACAAACGAACGACTGTCACCATCTCTGGAGTTAACTTCACGCACAGGTGAGACGCTTCGCGTTGAGTTGGCTGTTTCATATTACGACGGAAGCTTGTCATCCATGGTGTAACTTAATTAAGAAATGTACGATTGAATCAGAAATGTTGAGTCAGGGTTTTGCTTAGTTACTCGCTTAGCCAGCACAATTAACACAGTTGGTATAACTACAGATATCATAAAACACACTTCAGCTAACGTAAAGTCAAGCGGCTGTAACGTTAGGTAAACTTAAGCTGCATTAGCTGGATGGGACTCTGCTCCGTCAGCTATGTAGTCCGAGTAGCTAACGTTATAGCTTTAGCTAACTGACCTGTCATGCTGTCACTTGGTATTATGACCAGTCGAAATTGGTGTCTTGAATAAGGTCTTACCCAACTATAGCATTTAAAAAATGTCCCATACTCTTTTAGGCAACAATGCAGTCTTTTCTTGCATAATTCCTCCTTCAGTGATCTATTCGTACGAGTTAACGGTAACCTTATGAGGAAGCCTCATGTATGAGAGGTGAAACGTCTTCAAAACACTGAAACAAGTCCAGATGACAACGATAACGTTACAGCACATGGAGTTAACTTGCTAAGTTACTGATTTCGGCAATTAACGTTACCAGACCTAAACGATTTAACACTAAGTTAAGTTCCGGGAAATCCGTTGCCCTTTCACCCACTTTCCTCTCCTCTATGTGGTCTCCTTGTCTGAAACGCAAGTACATTTTTAGGTGTATGTTCTACGTATTACAAGCTATAAGCCAGCTGTCAAGCCTCAGACCTAACCGAATGCTTTCTTCACTTAGCTAAAGCTGGTGTGTCAAATGTCCTGTAATACGTTTTAATTAGCTAGAGTTGGCAAGTGTGTATGTGGTTTGCTGTCTCTTTCGTTAGCTGGTGTAATGTGCAACCATACTAGCATGTCTTCTGTTTGGTTGCTTATTTTATACGTCAAGTAAAGCAGACGGTCAGCCACTGAATTACGTGTCATACTGCTGTTGCAAGGATCCTAGCTATCATGCACTTTGGTCCATGTTCTAAGTAACATTCTTAGGTAGCTAACCCTACATTAGCTAAATAATGCTAGCCCTTTAGGCTAACCGCAGAATGCAGAGACAAAGTTGATGCCTCGTGCCAAACGTTACCTATCGTCTGGTATTACTTTGAAGTTCCCGTTTTATTTGCCTGGTTCTCGTTTGGAGGGAAGGTATCAAACGACATACATGTCTTCTAATACCTGTCGATCGGAAGAAAATGCTAATATACCAGATGGTGCTCTTCTTTTAGATGTCGTGCTGAATTTGCGGTCGCTCTTATAGGTTGTATCATGATAACTTTCAGGATGGACAGACATCGTGATCAATATTTTTCAAACAGAGTCAATAAGATGTACTTTGACCTACTTCACTGTTGATACAGTAGTTAAACTTTTGGACATTTTGGGCTGTGCAGCATGTGTAGCTTAGAGTATGTATATAGCAGTCACGATGCACCTGGTTAATTACTATAGACATTTATGGCTTTGGTTCCCCAACGCTAACAACACACAACGTATTTATTAAATTGATGTATTGCTGAACATGAACCCCTTTTCAACCCATTCAGGATGCCTGGATCAGCCTCAGCCAGTTGCCTGGGACCATGGCCCAAAGATGTGGGTATCATTGCCATGGAACTGTACTTCCCATCCCAGTACGTGGACCAGGCTGAGCTGGAGCAGTTTGACAGTGTGCCAGCTGGAAAATACACTGTTGGCCTGGGCCAAGCTCGCATGGGCTTCTGCTCAGACTGTGAGGACATCAATTCTTTGTGCCTGACGGTTGTCCAGAGGCTGATGGAGAGGAACGGTCTGTCCTACGACAGCGTGGGTCGACTGGAGGTCGGCACTGAGACCATCATTGACAAGTCAAAGTCTGTCAAAACTGTTATCATGCAGCTGTTTGAGGACTCTGGCAATACAGATGTGGAAGGCATTGACACCACAAATGCCTGCTATGGCGGTACAGCTGCACTATTCAATGCTGTCAACTGGGTGGAGTCCAGTTCATGGGATGGTGAGTGAACAAATGTATCATATGTATCACATTACAGTATATTTTCTATAATTTCAATTAATAAATATTTTATATGAAATGACTGGAGAGGCCCATTTCTTATTGCATTTTGCTCTGACTGGGTACAAAATTATTTTAAAAGATTATATAAATAATTCAACTTAGATCACACCATGCCAACTCACCTAGGCCCTCCCAGTTCATGTCATACATTTCCTGAAAAAAATCATTTTGATAGTTCTGTTAAATTCAGGGGCCCTTGGGACGCTCATTAACTCAGTTGGTAGAGTGGGCGTCACATGTGCAGAGGCATTATCCAGCTGCAGCGACCGGGGTTCAAGTCCGACCTGTAGCCCTTTGCTGCATGTCACCCCAATTCTGTCTTCCTGTTTCCTGTCATCTCTGAGCTGTCCTATCAGTTAAGCCATAAAAGGCCAATAAAAAGATTTTAAAAAAGATTTTAAAATCATGAGACTTTGCAAAATCCTGTAGTTGTGCTCCGAATACTTTTCAAGTTATGAATTTCTGAAGTTTGTGCTGCTGAACTACATTTATATACACATTCTGTGTAGTATTAATGTAGTTCTACTACATCTAGAAGTTATTACGTCACATTACTGTCATTTTCAAGACAGAGATCAGATTTCTATATAGGATTTTTGAGTCCGTCTTGGTATTTTGCTTATTTTCATGTTTCCTCTTTGCAGGGCGATATGCGCTGGTGGTAGCAGGGGATATTGCTGTCTATGCTACAGGAAGTGCCCGGCCTACAGGGGGTGCTGGTGCAGTGGCAATGCTGGTTGGACCTAATGCTCCCTTGGCCTTTGAACGAGGTCAGTTCAGCGATAACTTTATGTTGTGCGTAATTTGTCTGGCAGCCCTCTTATGTTACATTTTAATCTGAGCGATTAATTTAATTTTAAATCAAGTTAGTGGAGGTTTGATTGAATCTTCTCGGCTGTTCAGTTCTGAAATAAACACTGAACTTTGAAGGAACCTGTCTGTAAGAGCAAGGCCACCTGTAGTTTTCCAGTTTCTTAGGTAAATTTTTTTTCGACAACTGAATGATTTTTACAGTGTGGACTAGATGATTAGATGAATAACGGTATAATTAGGTGATGAACTGTACATCTCACTACCAGTAACTAGCTTAATCATTTGTGGGAAAGTGTAACAGCAAAATCTAAATCTAATCTGAGAAAATGTGTTTGATATTTAGATAGCTCAGTGTAGACAGTGTGGCTATGAATATATAAGAGGCACAAATGTATAGAAGACGCTGAATTGAGTGTGTGTTGCTGACTGTTGCTGTGGTGCAGGTTTACGAGGAACCCACATGCAGCATGCATATGACTTCTACAAGCCAGACCTTGTGTCAGAGTACCCTGTGGTGGATGGCAAGCTGTCAATAGAGTGCTACCTGAGTGCCTTGGACCGCTGCTACTCAGTGTATCGCAACAAGATCCACGCACAGTGGCAAAGAGGTGGGTTAAAACGGTTCTCTGTAATTGATAAAGACCCCAAGATTTCAAAGTTTGCATTGTAGGCTTGTTTTTATATTCGTACAGTTAGGATAGTTGGATGTTAATACGAAAATTGAACAGCCTCTGCGTGATCCAATCACAAGTGAAGTGCTTTATGCCCGTCACCCCTGGCATTTACATGCGTCTCAACGTGAGTCTCACATTGCCACTTGTGATCGCACCTCACTTCCTCACTCTTTATGAAAATAAACGCAAATGGTTGCGTTTTTTTGCACAAATAAAGAAATAGCCTCATGTTTAAAGTTTGATTAATTAACAAGGCAGGCCAAATTGTGAAAATGCTTTCTAGAACACTTTGTTAACTACGTTTATAAAGTTTCTCCACGACTCTCAAAATGTAGCAATTCTCCACGGCCGTCAAAGAAGTTGCCTATGTTTGTGACTGTTATTGTAATATTTCACATGTTCACCAACCATAAAATGTTCTCATCGCTCATGAATTTAGTGTAAATGGTGATATCAGTTGAAGCTGTTGGTTCAAACAGCTGCTAAATGTTGGCAGATGCACTTTAGACATCGAAGCAGACAGGCTGGTACAACCATGCTGCGAAGACCTGACACTTATTACGAGGAAAGAAACAACTTAATGTTTTGAATGTAATGCAGAATAAACGAGAAGGCATGAATCATGCATTATTTTGAATTTGTTGTAGCAAAGTTTGAAAGGTGTCTACTCACTCAACACCTCTTAAAATTGAAAAATCAGTTAAAACAGACACATACTTTACATTACAGAGAATCAGACAGAGGACGTTAGCTATCCCAGGACACATGTGCATACACATTGCTAAAAGAATGTGGTCTAATGTGGCCCGAAATCAATAATGATGATATACGGTAATAAAAGCCTCATAACCCTGCGAAATTACTCATTTTACTGCCAAAATTCGAGCAATTCAGTCAAATACAATTTTGAAAGTCTAGAAGAGCTGCCCGACTAAATTATGTGCGCATGTTCTAAAGCACCTCAGCTGGACAGACACCGCCACAATTAGTCTGATTCTGTGGGAAACCGTGAAAAGGGTTTTATTCTGAAAATTAACCGGATATTTTTGTTGTTTCGTTGTCTTCCTGTCTGCTTTTTGCTGAAATCGGCTGAATTGATGCGCTGTGCTCCTGCATCTGGCAAAAAAGAAGCCTTGCATATCAGCTTATGGAAGGGTCTGGAATGCTGGAGCAGCAACTGAGTAGATATGCAATGATGTGGAGTCAGTGGAAATACACACAGACTAGAGTGAAACCAATCAGCTCTGCTGCTGTGGCGGATCAAAAATGGACCGAACATGGATCTGGTGGAATTTAGGGATGAGTAGATTGGATGTCAAATTATCCTCAGTGCATCTTGTTGGTGTTCACTCCTGCACTGAGAGCAACTTGTGATTGGATCACATAGGACGCATGTTAAAACTAGGTTGGAACAGCCCACTAAAAAATACATCAAGGTTAAATGAGCTCTTTTATTGGGTGCAGGATGCAGAGTTTTTGACTCAAGAGATTGCCACATAATAAAAGTGGTTGTAATATTACAAATGACAGTCAAAATGTGATGCATCTTCCTTACATATTGTACTTGATAGTCAAGAAAGTTTTCTTTTTGAAACATGCTGTGTTATCATGCATGTTGAGGACAGTGAAGGGGAGTGACTGGTCAGACAAAATCCTATTTAGTTAAGAGGGTTTAGGACATTACCTGTTTGCTGTGCTAAGAAGTTTGCCTCAGTTCAGTGACCATAAAATAGCTTAATGAACTGTGTCAACATCTACAATATTTGACAACATGCGGCCATTGAAGAAGCATTAATAAACGAGTATTAATTTTGAGCCATTTAGGTGTGACACATGTTTCCAAACCTACTATCCAGGCCTGACATTATGGGCTGTGTGTCCATGAAGAGACACAACACATCAGCTTTGTGACAAGTTGGTGTATTCCTGACCTTGAAATTAGTTTTTTCATGTGGGTACTTTTGTACCTAGTGCAGTGTGCATAATGCAGAAGTGGGAGAAGAGATGCAACAAGATGAGCAGGGAAAGAATAGCAGGGCAAAGTGTCAAAAACAGTTCTCACTGCTCAGTGTCTCAATGAAATGGACCCCATTGTGTCAGGGGGTCTTACGACTAAACAAAGCAATTAGCAGTCATTTAAAATGGCAAACTGTGTTTTTCTGGCTTATATGGTCTCATAACTCTTTCTCCAAGCAGAGGGTTCAGAGAAGCGTTTCAGCCTGGATGACTTTGGCTATCTAGTCTTCCATTCTCCATACTGCAAGTTGGTGCAGAAGTCCTTGGCTAGACTGATGCTGAACGACTTTCTGAGCCACCCCAGCCCCAACACTGAGACAGGACCCTTCACAGGCCTTGACGCCTTCAGGTACCCTTAAAACAGCAGACAGCTTTCGTCATTTAAACAGGCCACTTGATTGAACTCCTGTTTTAAAGCCCTGCAACATTAATTTGGGATGCAAACACATGAATATTGAAAAAGGAGAGAACTACCCAGAGTTGGGTGGAAAAGTATGTGACAGTGTAATATCATATAATCACATATCCGTGTGAGGAAGGCTGGCACTATATGCTGAAATGGAGAGGAAACCCTATTACTAAGATGAACAAGAGACAGACATCTTATCGTACTTTTGGTAAAAAGAGAGAGTTGTGTTGAAGCCACAGTCCAGCAAGACTGAACAACATAATGGGTAGCGTAAAATGAGGTCTTCGCAACTGATAGTTGAGTAGACATTTTTACTCAATGCATTTCATTTAGACGCAGTCAAAATAAATGGTTTTAAATGGATCATGATGCCATTTGAACTCCTGCTTTGTGCTTAGTGCCGAGTTCTCGTGGTTCCTCCATCTCCTCTTACCTTCCTCATCACCGCCTTCCTTCGTGGCTTTTACCACAGCATAACTCCCCGTAGTCCTTGGAGGCACAACACAATTATTCTATAACAATACAAAGAAACACTCTGAACTGGTTATTCTGGTGCTAATGATGTGTGTGTTTGGATTGCAGAGATATACGGCCAGAAGAGACTTACTTTGACCGGGACGTGGAGAAGGCCTTCATGAAGGCCAGTTCCGATCTGTTCGAGAGGAAGACCAAGTGCTCCCTGCTGATCTCCAACCAGAATGGAAACATGTACACCCCCTCTGTCTATGGCTGCCTGGCCTCACTCATTGCACAGTATGTGTCAGCTTCTGACTTTTATTCATTCATCTACTCTAATTAATCACTCCCTGTAACCATGTGCTCACAACACAGGACCTGAGAGAATTCAGAGTCCAAGTACCTCCCTATCAACATACTGTACATCCAAAAAGAAAATGTCATTTTTTGTTTCCTATATTTTTGTTTAGCATTGATTTTATCTGCTGTTTTTCAGCAGACACAATTTGTGTTATCCCTAAAACAGAATGCTGTAACCTGATTCTGAAATGCCTCCAGTGGACATGGCGCAGCCTTGGATGACCAGGCCAATTGAGCCTGTGTACAAACCAACTTCATTACCTACTTTCCCCACAGTTATCAATTTAGACAGTACAGCATAACCTGAGAGGAAGCAGAGCATTATGGGCTACATTCACATATGTGTCTCTTTTAGCAGTCACTGCAATCTTACTACTTTAGAGTTGAAAAATCCTCGCCATTTTTCCCCAACATGTGGGATCTTTGGAGTCTCAGTGCTGTAGTGTGTAAAGAGGAACTTTGTTGCCTTTGTGTTGCAGACACACACCTTCACAGATAGCAGGACAGAGGATCGGAGTATTCTCCTATGGTTCAGGATTTGCTGCTACTCTGTATTCTCTCAGAGTCACACAGGACCATACACCTGGTAAGTCAGTCACCCTTCAGTTCACTTGTGTGTGGTGAATAGAATGTATCATCATTACAAATCATAAAAACAAATGGACGTGTATTCTATATGATTTGTTTATTGTCTGTTGCAGGATCTGGTCTGGACAAACTTGTGTCCAGCCTTAGTGACCTGAAGGTCAGACTGGAATCAAGGAAGAAGGTGTCGCCTGCTGTCTTTTCTGAGAACATGAAGCTGAGAGAGGAAACACACCACTTAGGTATGACTCTTCTGTCACTGCTTCTCATTTCTATATCTAAAGGAGCCATTCTATCTAGTAATTCACAGGAACGTTAACAAGCCTATCACAAGTCTGTCAGGAAGAAAAGCTCTTACATTCTCTACAACAATGGGTGCGCTTGGTGCTTATTTCATCAGTTTTTTGTGGGGTTTGACAACTTTACCACCAGGAGACTTGTAATCCAGTATACTGGGGAAGATAGAGCTTGGCATGACTCTCAATACTCAAAATTTAGGGGCTACATTCAGGCTGTATTATGGTAAACTGTGAGCTTATAGTAAGGACTGCATCGTCTTTTTAATATGAAATATGACTGTCTTGTTTTCTTGGTATCACTTTCTGACCAAAATGTTCCAATCCAGAATACTATATTCATCACCCAAGATGCGATTTGAGGCAAGCTGATTTTAAAACATAAAAACACAAGAAACAAAAAGTAATGCATGTAGGGAAACAAAGAAATATTCCTGATGGTATCATAGTTAGAGGTTATAAAGAGGTTTTAAAGAGGTGGTAAGGACGTACATAAAGGCTGACTGATTTAGCTATTTTCAGTACTTATTTTGTATTAAGCTGTGAAAGAGACATGTTTTGAGTTATCAACTAGGGAATCAACCAATATGTTTCTTTTCAGGATCAAGTTCAAGTAAAAGATGCTTTGTGGCCTATCAAGGTGTCCAATATAGTGGATCTCACAGCACAGCTGTTGACTGCTATTGAATATCAATGTATTCAACTATCAGCCATGAAGATTCAGACTTGTTCAGTTGTCCAACAACAGAAAACAGTTTAAAAAGATGTACAACCCCAAATCACCGACATGGCAATTCGCACAAGACCAATCTTATCATATGACCTTCATATTTGCAAAATATGGTATGTTATTTTGGGTGGATTTTTTTACATTACAAATCACAGACATGGCGGATTTGTACAGAATTAAGCTTACAGATGTCATCTGCAATTATTTTCCATTACTCGAGGTTTGTAGGTGATATTGGTTCCATGTTAATAGGGATTTGGTTTGGAATTTCTCCGAAATTCAGAATAACCAGTGATGGAAAATAACTCAGTAACACATGCACTGTACTTCAGTACAGTTTTGAGTTACTTCGAGTATTTTTATTTTCTGCTACTTAATATTCCAGTACTCATGACAGCTTTAGTTACTAGGTGTTCGATTATCAGACTATTGTGTGCAGATTTGCTATTACTTGTGAAATTTAACTGATCAGATAGTGTTGTGGGCCTAACACTAACTGAAACCACAGTGACGAACACAGACATAGAGAGGATCCTGCAGCCATCTAATGCATTTTTAATTTTTAATTTATTTTATCAACTATCAGACAAACACAGGTACTGATATTCAGAACAGTACAGAACATTGGCCCTGATAATCAATCAACTGTTGTTCCTTTTACAATGGGATATTAACTAGCAAAAACATGACATGGTGCAAGTGAAGTTTTGGTGACATTTAATGCAAATCCAGAAACACAGATGAAGTTCCATCTGCGTAGTTGATTCTTGGGCCCAAATGTAAATCCAAATTGTTTTGTGTTTCAAAGATTAATCCAGTCTTGGAACTTCCCAAAGATTCCTGCCCCACCAAAAAAATGTATACTAGTGATGTCTGCACTCACTGAGTTAGTCTCACAAACAGGTCTTTCTTTAATATGTATAGCCTTAGGAATGTCTCACAGCTTAATATCACATATCATTTTTATCAATCTGTCTGTACAGCCAGCTATGTCCCTCGAGGCTCAGTGGAGGATCTGTTCCCAGGAACATGGTACCTGACACGAGTGGATGACAAACACCGCAGGGAATACTCCAGAAGACCTCTGGACAATGACCTTCCAGCAGAGCCAGAACTTGTTCGCTCCAGCACTGCCGCTGAGGTACAGGATTGTGAACCCTCCAGACATGGTCTCTGTTTTTGTAAAAAAAACTTTAAAATAACCTTATTGAACATACATTCAATCCCAATTTGTAAAACACACCTTTAAAATAATGGACACACATACAAAACAAGATATATCTTCATTATTTGATTCAACAACAGTGAAAATTGAACATGTTCCAAAGTATGTGGACCCTTGGATTAGTAGCTTGTGGCTCCTCCTTTTGCAGCCATTACTTCAACCAAACATCTTCTGTAACCACTAACCAGTAAGTCTCTCGCATCTGCTTATGGGGGTTTTTGCCCACTCCTCCTTGCAGAACTCAGCCAGTAGAGAGGTTGAAGGGACATCTAGCATGTACCAACTTCTTCAGGTCTTGCCACAACATTTCAATTGAATTAAGGTCCGGACTTTGACTGGGCCAATCCAGAGGACGAATCCTCTTTCTCTGAAGTCATTCCTTTGTCGTTTTGCAGGAATGCATTGGGTCATTGTCTTGTTGCATTATCCATTTTTGTCCCAGCTTCAACTCTCTGACCGATAGCAGGAGATTCTGGTCAAAAATTTGTTGATAGGCCAAGTTGTCCGGTCCAGGTCCAGAAGCAGAAAAGCAGCCCCAGACCACCACCATGCTTCACTGTTGGGAAGAGGTCCTTTTCTTGATATGCAGGGTTGGCTTTTCTCCAGACATGGTCGTTTTGATTGTGACCAAATAAATCTACACCTACATCTGTCCTGAGAATGGACTTCCAGAATCAGCGGGTTTATCCTCTCTGGCAAAGTTAAAACAGGCAGCTTTGTTCTTTTTTGAGAGCAGAGGCTTCCTTCTATCAACCCTCCCATGACTGTGATTGCTATTCAGTTTTCATTTTATTGTAGATGCATGCACATTTGTCCCAGATGCCACTAGAGAGGTCTGCAGCTCTCTAGATGTGATGTGTGGGTTGGTCTTTACCTAATCTATTATTTTTCTGGTGCTACTGAGTGGTAGTTTTGATGGGCGTCCATTTCTAGGCAGAGTCGCTGTCATGTTGAAGGCTCTCCATTTGTAAATGACTCAAAGGACTGATGGGCTGTTACTCCCCTCTGCCTCCTGTCCTCAGATATCTCCTTTCCTCTCGGCACTGTTGATCTGTATGGAACTATAGTGGTTTGGTTGGTTTCCTCTCTTTTAATCAGTGCTGGCCAAACCCTTTCCCAAGGATGTCTCATTTCATTGGTCTGCTTAAATGATTAATTAAGCACCCAAATGTGTTTCACCTCAGTCTGTTACCAATGCAGCTGGAGGTTCACTTACTTTTGCACATACACTAATTCCATGTTTCATGTAGTTTTTGGTCTACTTAAACAAGTCCCACTAAACAAGCACATGCAATTGATAAACATAAATCTGACATTTCATATATAAAAACTGGTGATGATGAAATAAGAAAATCATGGTAAAACAACAGAAACGGTAATGAGGGGTCTATTTTATGCTCGGCGCAAAGCAGTGGACAAATGCAATTGCATAGTAGATGAAAATCTTGTTCTCTGTGTCTGGACATAACAGAAATCTTAATTCCTTAGAGCAATGTACATATTATTTCACAATTTCAAATGTTTTTTAACAAATTTCTGACAGACTAGTTAAAGCTAAGATACTTCTTCTTCAATAGAGAGAGAGAAAAAGAGAGGGTAGAGAGAGAGAATGAGCAGTGAAGTTTTGTTTGTCACTGTCAATATAAAGTTTAATGTTTGATGAGGTGACCCTCTCTTCCGTCAGTCAGAAACTTTTTGACCACGTGACAGTTTGACTTCATGAACTGAATTAGGTCTGGCTGAGACTGGCCAGTTAATGGTCAGAACAGCGGATCAGACATGTGCTTTTGTTATATTTAGTGCTTTATCAACATTTGGTTGAGCTTGTTGGTTGGTCATGATGTTTACAGTGTACTTTTCTCTTCAAGCACATCCCAAGTCCGGCCAAGAAGATGCCCCGCATCCCGGCAGCCTCTGCTAGTCCTGATCCTGCAGTCAGTAACTGAGATTACGCCGCTTACCTCTGAGAAGTATCAAGGCAACTATACAACACTATACATCAGAAAGCTGGAAGGAGAACATGGTGTCATCTCCAAAATCATTATACGTAAACTTGCTTAGTTGAAGTGTTGAGTTGAGGCATGTGGACACCTGTAGACACTGCTCAACTGCCTGTACCCTTCCCATCATCCCTTATTTGTCCGAATGTCATACTGTTGGACAGTAGATTTTTTTTATTTGACCTGATAATTCTATTTTGATGACAGTAATTATTTGTTTTGCAATCCTTTATTTCAAAGTTAAGCTCGACAGTGTGTTTGGGAGGAGCACAGGCAAACATTTACATGGAGTGTTGCTAATATTTAGTTAAACAAGCAGACTTCCTCCTAGCAGCAGGCAGTCAGTGTCAGGAAGAGGAAACTATAGAATGAATTTGGCTCCTGCTGAAAAGAACATCAGGAGTTTTCAACAGTATAATGTATCGTAACAGTGCTGCTGCCGCCACGGCAACCTAGTCAAGACGGAGCTCATACCCCACTCAGCTATCTGTACTCAAGATCTCAGTTTTCTATGAAAAGATGAGGTCAACTTCTACACTCTGCAGGTTCATCATGTGACTGCACACAGTGAATGGAGTCTTACTTAGAAGTGTTGTTGAACGCTGTAGCTGAACTAATGTAGTCAACAGTTAACCTGGTAGGGAACATCCATCCATACACAAGATGCCAGCTGTCTCATTGACGATCCCCAAACAGATAACCAGTTCTGTTCCATAGATGAATGTTGAAGTGAAGATATTTTGGATAACACCACTGTCAGTTTAGTTTTTCTAACTGCCTTTTTATTGCCATGAAATTTCTAAACCCATTGAACAGTCTTGCACAGCGAAGAGCTGAGTACTGATCTACATCAGGTTTACTTAACCTGCCAAAGTAATCAGGTGTTTTTTTGTTTTTTTTATTTCATTACAAAAAAATCAGTATTTTTAAATAAACTTTACAAATATATATATATCATACTATGTATAACATATTTTATCTTATCTGTTGATGAAACAATAAGTTGATTGTCAGAAAATGTTTGATAAGGCATTAATAGGTCATCCAAATTTATCAAACAAAAAAGCCAAAAATATCAAAGTTTCAAAGTCTCGGTTGTGAAAATCTGCTTTTTTCCCCCCTTTTCTTTCCCATAACTAAACTGTTCTGGGCGGTTTGTCAAACAAAACGAGACATTTGAAGATGGTACCTTGGAATTCGCCATGGAAGTTTTGACTTATTCAAATTTCTTTTCCCCAGACTAGATGATATATCCGATTGGATATACAGTACCAGCCAGAGCTTTGGACACACCTTCTCATGACATGTTTTTTCTTTATTTTCAAAATTTTAGATTATGACTTAAAAACATGAAATGGCAAATCTGGAATTATGTAGTAAACAAAAAAAAGCATTTTCTATGCTTTTGATTCAAGTGAGCCACCATTTGCCTCAATGTCAGCAATATTGAAAAATTTTTAGATGCCTTACCAAATGTAATTTGAAGCCCTATTAAGACTTAAAGGTCAGTCCAAGCCCTTGAATCAAGTCCAGGCACAAAAACCAGTAAACACCCAGAACAAGCTAACTCATAAACTAAAATAACCTTATTGAACATACATTCAATCCCAATTTGTAAAACACACCTTTAAAATAATGGACACACATACAAAAAAAGATATATCTTCATTGTTTGATTCAAAAAACAGTGAAAATTGAACATGTTCAAAAGTATGTGGACCCTTGGATTAGTAGCTTGTGGCTCCTCCTTTTGCAGCCATTACTTCAACCAAACATCTTCTGTAACCACTAACCAGTAAGTCTCTCGCATCTGCTTATGGGGATTTTTGCCCACTCCTCCTTGCAGAACTCAGCCAGTAGAGAGGTTGAAGGGACATCTAGCATGTACCAACTTCTTCAGGTCTCGCCACAACATTTCAATTGAATTAAGGTCCGGACTTTGACTGGGCCAATCCAGAGGACGAATCCTCTTTCTCTGAAGTCATTCCTTTGTCGTTTTGCAGGAATGCATTGGGTCATTGTCTTGTTGCATTATCCATTTTTGTCCCAGCTTCAACTCTCTGACCGATAGCGGGAGATTCTGGTCAAGAATTTGTTGATAGGCCAAGTTGTCCAGGTCCAGAAGCAGAAAAGCAGCCCCAGACCACCACCATGCTTCACATGAATTAACTCTGCTGCAGATAAGTTTATTACAGTTAACCGTCTTAGAAAACCCACCTCAATGCAAGGATTGGATATGAGACCAGTGGAAATCTGTACTTTTGTTTGAGTACAAATCTGCACTGGCATGTTTTTTCTTCCATTAAAATGTTTTTCTTGTTACACATGAACAAAAAAGGTTTTTATTAATGTGTAAAACAGTGATGGGGTGCTGTATCAGATGACCTTGCCACCACCTCACCCAACTGAAATAGTTTGAATGAGTTGGGCCGCAAACAAGCAGCTCACAACTAGTGAGCATACAGGGTATTCAAGATTTTTTAATAAAACTTCCAAGTGATCTCATGAATCTGGCTGAATAGTGTGCAAAGCTGTCATCAAGGCAAAAGGTGGCTATTCCAAAGCATCTAAATATGATATTTAGCCTAATTTGCATTTTTATTTCATTGTGAGTATTGATCTACAATACGAAAAATAATTAAAAACAAAGCACTGTAGTAGTCATGCTGCAGTGCTACTGTGAGCTCTTATTGTCATTATGCAATGATTAGCAGTGGAATACACATCATTACTGGGTTTAGACTTTTCTAAACCACCAGTAAGTAAATACCACCTCTAAAATAACTAAAGTTTCAGCACAACAAAACCATTGAACTTTGACTGAAGGTAGGATTCATGGCAGAGATGTTGGAATAGACTGCTTCATTTTATAGAGACCATTATGCTGGAAACAAAGTGTAAATATGATGCAGAGAAAAGCATCTTAGGTTCCTTACTAATAAAATTCGACTTTCCTCCCGTTTTCACTCAAATTTCACAGACAGTAAACCAAATGGTGAGATGATGAATAGTTAAGGGACCAGGGACTCTGAGCATCCCCAGCAGATACATTGACATCATTAAAGGCTTGAGGTCAGCATCAGTAGTAGGATTGTTTATTGTGTTTATCGGTAATATTGTATAGGAGAAAAGTATACTACATACTATATCAGACAATGTATTGTGGGCCCTATGCAGCGCTTCTGAAATCACATTGTCAGGCAGTGATTGCTACATCTTAACTGTTTTCTCTCTTCATTACTCTAATTCATTAAATAAACGTGTAACATATCCATTCACTACAAAGCCTGTGTGTAAAAGGGCTTTGTTAAAAAACGTATAAGTCAGGAGATTTAAATGCAACATTACAGAATTGAACATGTTCATGTTTTATGTAAGCAAATTCTTGTTCTGTCTTTTTTGTTTCAAATTATTGTTTTTTTTTTCTATTTAACATCAATGTAACAATAATGCATTCAGCAATATGAAAACCAAATGTTGATACAGGCTCAGGCAGATGGCATCAGCCTTAACATTGTGGTAGGTGTATTCCTGTAGCTGTTGATGGTTGGACTTGCACACAGGGATGAGAAGAGTTGGCACATTTAATGTCAAGGTGACTAGACCTTGCCTAACAATAAGCATGTATAAACTGTAAACAAAGCTTTTCTTCTGTACAGATATTCTTTTTAAGTGTACAGTCAGAATCTGTTCCTCTGGAGTCAGGCCCTACTCACACCAGCATCACTAACACAGACGAGGTTGCTGTGAGTGTTCTTAGTACAGCTGTAGCATTACACTACATCTGTATGGTGTGTGTGTTAGACCTGTCCAGATTATTTATGATGTGTAGATATCAATACATTTATCCAGTTAATGTAAATGTGTAGATTCAAAATAAATGGGCTCTCAATTGTGGTGTATGGTTATTTTTGATTATTTTCCATCAGCAATGAATGAATACATGGAGTATTAAGTATTGATATGTTAGAAATCCAAACTGTACAGGAATGTCAATAAATTAATAACAATGAGGCTGTTTTAATAATCTCCCATTGTTGAAGAAATTACCATATACAAAATACAGAAATGAAAAGTAGGAAAACTTTGTTACATAGTCACTTAACTACCATTAACAAGCTCTAAACTCACTGAGACACGTATTAAACTACATTCAAAACACTGCATAAGCCTCAAGTTTTACTTGCCACAGAAGTGCTACCACCAGTTAACTTGTGAGATCATGTCATGTTGATCTGCAGCAGCTTAGTAGGTAAGTCGGAGCAGGAGGGGCTAGGCGATTAAAGATCATAATTACTTAAATATAATTTTCCTTGACGTAACTCGCTGATGGCAGTAAAGGAGTGCACCATCATCGTCTTTGGCAGGCTGAATTTCTTCAATTGCAGCAGGAAGAACATCCTCTGATGGGCAATTTTAATGAGAGCGCTGATGTTGAGCTCCCACGTCATATCCTGGGAAATGATGGTGCCCGGGAAGTGGTAGGACTCCACTATGTTGACGATGGAGTCCCCCAGGGTGATGGGGGGTGAATGTGGCTCCGCTGTTTATTAAGCTACTCCACTGTTTTGTTGAGTGTTGAGCTCCAATTTGTTCTTGCTGCATCAAGTCACCAGATGGTGATGATCTTCCACACTTTCATCTGACTCATCCACATCTGAGATGATGACTGGAGGTGCAGCTGTTGGTGGACAGGGAGAAGAGCAGTGGAGAAAGAACACAGCCTCCAGGTCTGTGAGTCAAAGACATGTTTTCCCACCTTCATGTGCTGCTAATCATGATTACATTTTTGGCCTTGTTGCCCAGCCACATGGTCCAATATCTGTGATTGTCTGTAGTCTTGCTCTTCTCAGATGCTGCAGGTACCTTAAGTCTCACCAAATCTCACACACACACACACACACAATCTCTTACTGAAACAAGACGATCTTTATTTCTGTGACTATGATCTATTATTTATTTTGTCTAAAAAATAAAAATCTACGTATGATGCATCTGGACGTTTATAATCATAGGATGCCTTAGATGAGTGTAAAATGATCTTCTTCTGTGGGTCCATCTGTTCATCCGTCCTCAAAAACTATCCATTCATTGGTCAATAAAACTGTCCACCTGTAAGCAACTGCATCCAGGGAGGCAGGCTGTCCCCTGCCCTCCCTGGAAGACATCACCAGCGCACGGTGTCTCAGCAGGGTGAGGAAAATCGCCATTGACCCCTCACACCCTGGACGACACCTGTTCAACATCCTGCCCTCTAGCAGGAGGTACAGGTGCCTAAAATGCAGGACTAATAGGCTCAAGAACAGTTTCTATCCCTGGGCTATCAGATCCCTCAACTTTAACTCCTAACACATAACATTATCACCCGACACGTGTGACTGGATGACTGAATGTATGCCTGTACAGTGTCTTATTTATTTGCTATTTATTTATATCTCTCTTTTTTTTTTTTAACCCTTTTATCGATGTACTGATAGGAGAAGCACTCCTAAATTTTGTTGTATACTCGATGTACAGTGACAATAAAGGCTTTCTATTCCATCTTTCTGTCTATGACACTGAAATTTGGATAGGCGTTTGTGAGGTTGTGAATGCAAGAACGCATGGATGCATGTGAGTGTGTGGTTGGCTGGTTGCAGCTATTGCAGATGTGCTCACGTTTAACTTGGAAGGTAACTCTTAGCTCGGAACATTATTTGGGAATATGACTTAAAGATTCTAGAATCCACAAATCACCATGACTGTGGAAGAGACTGTCCAGTTAAGCATCCCATCAAATATCACAGAACATAACAAACTGATGATACAGTGCATCATAACCGAAACAGAGCATTATAAAAAGCTGTACACGAAAAGCCATAATTGGCTGAATACATAAGAGTCAGTCATCATAACTGCTTCATCTTAGGTCTTAGGCAAATATGATTTTTATTTAAACCTGTATGGTTCACAGTATCCAACTCCAACATGATTCTCTTTGAAAAATGATTATACATACTAAAGATTTAGCCATTCGAGTTTGTAGACGAATTATCCAGATAACCTCTCTGTCAGTCACTCTTGGGAAATCGATTGCAAATTGGTGGTGACACCAAGATTTAATATAATATATATTAGCAATAGAGTTGATCAACTGTAAGCATTCATGCATTGTCCATGTGTCAGAGCTGTACCACATGATGGCGCAAATCTGCATTTTCAGAGGATCCTCATGGGTTTATGATGCTGACAGCAATTTATTAGCTTTGGATGTTTTAGTATATAAAAACTAAAGCTGCCTGGCCATGTCTAACACAATCTTTTCAAGTGACTTTGGCAACATGCCTAATAGCAGAGAGGAATTCAAGGCCAGTCCAATATTTAGTTCTTTTTTCACTGTAAAATAATGCAAACTCAAATGTATTGACTGACAGGAAGTTCCCCAGTGTTGGGGGAGTAGTCAGCGCTAGCAAATAAAGCATATGAACTTACAAATCCTATAAAACTTTATTATTAGGTACAGAAAGATATGAGGAGTAACTGAAGAGTGAGTAAGACATGATCTAAGATATATATAGTAGATAATAGATGATTGATTAGTTAGTTGATTGATTAGATTAGTTAATTATACAATTAGTTCATTAATATCGGTGAATCAACATAATGACCATTTGCTTAATGAGTAATTCCTGATTTGCTAACAGCAACCTAATGATTAGCATGAACTAGTGAGGACTAATTGATTACTTATTTCAGAATCATTAGCTACTCATTCTGTGTACCTTTAAGTAAATTGAAACATCATATGGAGTAGTTATTCAATAGACTTATTGAATACTAATAACCTAATCATTAGTTACTGTTTTTGTGTACCTTCAGTAAAGCGAAACATAATACTGGTTACCCAAGAGAATGAATATTAGTGTACATGTGGTGTGGATACAATGACTGAAGGATTGATTAAGTCTTTTTTGGGAATCTCGATGTGACTCTGTGTTATTAATGAACTAATTGTGAACTTAAGGGAAAAGACTAAGTAATTCTCATGGGTGGAGACAGGTAGTGGACCACGGACGGGTAAGAGAGAGACTACGAAGCTTTCAGCGTGCTCCATCGGGAGCACCTGCTGCAGACGAGTGAAGCACTCGAGGGTAAACATCTCCATACTACAGCGGGGTGAGAGGCTACCGGCTGGAACCATGTACCTCTATAGAAGGTGAACCAAGTGACTGTTATTGGAATATCATCGTGTCATCTGGGACTAACCCCCCAGTTTGGACTTCGATCTTTAACACTGGACTTCAAAAGAAAAGTGATATTAACCCCTCTAATCAGTCCACCAGGAGAGGTACTGTTAAATAGGTACAGGTAAATACCCAGTTTTGTTTAAGTTAAATCTCACACTCAAGAGTTAAATTCTACAGTTTTTGTTTTGACCTAAATTGGAATTACATACTTGAGTTGTTTTGACTTTGTCTATTTATCATAAGAGTTTAAGTAATTCCTCTAGCTTACCTATGTTGCTTCTTTGTACCTAAAAAGAAAAAAGCTCTTGCAATGCAATTTTATTTTCAGTCTACTCAGGAATTTAATTTTTCCTATCCTAAAGGGCTTACTCCTATCCTCTATACCTAAGAAAACAATACTTATGTTTCTCAGCACTCAGACACCCAATTTACAAGAGTCTTTATATTATTACCGTATATACTGAGCTTGACAAGATGGAACTATATACCGGTTATGGGGAAACTGACTTGAAAATGTTACCGGTGCAGACTAGTATCTTCTTTGATACCAACGAGAGGCCCTCGACAGACGCGAGGATCTCCTCTCAACTTGAGGTTTTATTTGAACTTCGGACTTGGAAGACTTCTGTTTGTGTTCTTTTGTTTTGTTGTTCATTGTTCTTGTTTGGGTTATCATGGGTAACGTTACACAGGTGTAGACAGTTTGAAAAGATAATACGCATCATCAGGAATATAAGATAGTCACGCTAAATGTCAATGGGCTGCACAATCCGATTAAAAGGAGTAAAATTCTAGCTAAAATGAAACGAGAAAAGCTGCAGGTAGTTTTTTGGCAAGAGACTCATTTGTCTTCCGTAGAACATGAAAAATTAAAAAAAACTTTGATTTCAAAATACATATTACTCATCTAATAAATCAGGCCGTAGGAGGGGAGTGGCTATATTGATCCCTAATGCAGTAAATTTTGAATTTATTTCAGAAGTGAAAGGAAGGGAGATTTGTTCTAGCAAAGGGCAAATTAGACAATGAATAAGTAACTTTATTTAATGTGTATGCCCCCCCAGGGAGCAAAAAAATGTTCTTCAAGAAACTATTGAAATTGGTAGTCTTGGAAACACAGGGAGTTCTAATTTATGGTGGTGATCTTAATGTCCAGCTTCAACCTAAATTGGATACATCTAATCAGTGCCAAAAGAAAAGTTCAAGTGCCATCCTAATCCAGCAGTTGCTTGCAGAGCTGGGTTTGATTGACGTGTGGAGAGAGTCCCATCCAGGAGAAAAACAATTCAACTATTATTCCCCTTGTCACTGTGTATATTCACGAATTGATTATCTATTCATATCTAAATCAGATTGGCACAGAGTCAGGGACTGTAAGATAGGAATTAGGGACGTATCTGACCATTCAGGGGTGTACCTAACCCTGTTCCTAACTAATCAACGGAAAAATACACTTTGGAGACTCAATACGAGCATTTTAAATGACAAAACAGTACAGAATCAGATTCAACAGGATATATTTACATAATAATGACAATGGCGATGTGTCTCCAAATACGTTATGGGACGCAGCAAAGGCAGTCGTCCAAGGTAAAATTATTGCCCTCACGGCTTTTCGGAAAGGAAAAACAGAGAAGGATTGATGAACTACAAGAGGAAATGAAGTCATTAGAAATCAGACACACAGAACTAAAAGATCCTCAGATATTAACTAGAATAAACAAAATTAAGCAAGATATAAATGGTATATATGAAGAAGAAATTGAAAAACAACTTAAATTTACCAAAGGTTTTATGAGACGGGGCCCTAGGGCGATGAAACTACTTTAATGGAGGATACGAAAACAACAAGGAATACGATTTATAAGATCAGGAACCCCAAGACACAAAAGCTTTGCAGGAAATCAGGATATTCAACATGTTTTTGAATTACTAGTGCAGTGCCCGTAGGAAATATGTGTTCCTATAGAAAAGTGGGAGGTTAAGAA
>CAEMYA010000167.1:258578-284191 GCA_903131615.1 Diplodus sargus | reverse complement strand
ACGTACAACATATGTATGGGTAAAAATGTGGCGACACTTGATATATTTATTTAATTATAGATCCGTGGCCCATATTCTCGCCTCCTCAGTCAAACACACGCCGATGTGAAGATAGACGGCAATGAATGGCAAAAATAACTTCTTTTTGTGCTGATTTTCGTTAGTTCAGCTAAGTAAGTGCATGTTTTTTTTACATTGTTTTTGGTATTTTTTTTGTTTGTTTTGTTACATTTGATACATTTTATATCAATAGAACATTGAAAATGAATGGGAAATGATCACTGGTTTTAAATGAACTTCACCAGGGCACACCTCCCAAGTTAAATAAGTGCAAGTTTTTGTTTTTCATTTTGTTTTCTTTTTAACAGATTTTTTCATTTCAATAGAACAGTGAGGTTTGACAGAAAACGGGCAGGTAAGCGAGACAGGGCTGGATTGGGAAATGATCAATGGTTTGAATTGAACCTAGGTCTCCCTGGGCACTTTGACAAATGCATGGTAGGTAGGGGCACTGTAGCCAGCCATATCAAATGTATTACATCCGCACCTCAACTATATGCAGCATGCAAAATACAAATATATTTGGCCTGGGCCCAGTTGGCCCATTTGGTAATCCACCCCTGATTACAAATTCATTTAATCATTACATTTGCAGGCACACAACTGAGTACACTCAAGACTAAAGCGGTAGCATTTACATCTTCCAAAACATTCAGTCTTGCACCCACATTTAGTCAATTGTTGACAACTCTCAGCAATTGGTGGGAGTGTCGTCCACACTACTTGCCAAATATCACCTTGTTTCCTTCAACCTCAGTTGACAGGACTCTCCATATACAGTTGACATGCAGTTGCCTGGCCCCAGATACAGGCAGCTTGATAGGTTGCACGTTTAACGTGCTGTGCTAGAGATGGGCTTGTTGGTGGAATGGCATCGTAGGACCTCTGCTTCTGAGCAGGTCGATTCTGGCTTCATCAAGTCCATCAGCAGTACTGTTCTTGTCATACATTGCTATGACAAACTTCTCAAGTACCCTGAGATCTGCATCATCTGATACTGGTGGGTATTGACTGAGCTTAGCAAAGACATGAGACACTTCAGGACACACTTTCCAGGTTTGCCAGGCAGTCCTTTTGCCTCTACCACGAAAGGCTGAAAAGCACATTAGATATGGGATTCAAACATCAAAGTGCCCTACACCAAGCCCGATCGTTCATCCAATGCCATTTAAATCCTGTGCGATCTGCACCATCCAGGTAATTAAAGCCCTATTACCCTTGGCTCGGCTTTCCCACGCTGGCACATCCTGTTAATTCAGGTGCGGCTATCTAACTATACTACAACTAACTAAACTACCAGTTGGTGTATATAAAGGGCTAATTAGATAGCATTTGGACTTAGGACTTCTGACTCTTTGGGGGCGGAGACCAAGTCTGATCCTGACCCTCTTATGATTGGTCATTTTTCCGGCCCACGTGGGTGCCTTTTCAGTTTTCTGCTGAAAAGTGTTGCTGGACAGAGGTCCCTGGTTCTTGGGGTGGTGCCTGCATGCTGCCCCTGCTCTGACCCTGAGCTTCATAAACAATACATTTAACACAAAAAGCTAAATTACTTACACAGGGGAGAGAGAGAACGAGATCAGGAGCAAGCCAGCGTGCAAAGCAGCTGCACAGTGTTGTTGTGCGTGTCGCACCTGCCTCTGCTTCACTCTGTTGCTGAATATGTGCGTGAAGATCAAACAAGTGCGCGCGGCAGTTGAAATCTGCACGTGTGACAAGATGTGTTCTCGCTCGTGCGACTTTGACACAAATATAACGCCAATGTAATGGAATAACTTCACTAGCAACCATGCTAATTAGTCATTTACATGCAATGTAATGGCTAGCAGCTAGCAAACTAACATCAAATAGATTACAGCCTGATCTTTGAGTTGATCCAAGCTCACAAACAGTATTTCTGGTATGTGACGAATGTATTGCACTTCCTTTTCAGATCACATGCGCTGCATTATCTAAATATTCAACATTTTACCAAGTGTCCCAAATTTGACTAGTCAGAGCTTTATTTTCTGCTAAATGGAGCTAGCTAGGAATAAGATGGATAAGTGTTGTCTGCGTGGAGACTTACTGTGATTCATGTAAATGCAGAATGTACGGTCAAGTCGGTGGAGTTAGGTGTGTTGGAGACACTTTTTTGACTGCCTTGGGGAGACAAGAGCCGACTGATCAGTCCAACTGCCTTTTCTGTCGACAGTCGGAAGTCACATAGGTGTGTCAAGGCCTCTATGAAGACATTTTTAAACATTTTGAGATTGCTGATGTGTGATGATTGTCATGTGGATCAAAAGATCTTTGCATAATTGAAACGTCATGTGTGATAAAATTTGACAGAAAACTACGAATTTGAGTCGAAAAATGGCCGCCATCTTGAAAACTAGCCTTGAAATATTTTTTTCATTTGCACCATTGGATTTGTCTCCTCAAAATACATACAATTCGATGCCTAGATCATTTGAATATGTCCAGCCATTCCCATTCTACAATAAAAAAGGGTTTTGGTACATTTTACGTGGCAGCCATCTTGAAAAATGGCCGCCATGATGGATTTTCAGGTGGCTAACAGGCTTTTCTCAAAAAGTAGGGTCTAGGCTTTATTCATGCCAAATTTGGTGCTTGTATCGCAAAGTGAACGATTGACCTGGAATTTGGACTTAATCTGCCGGACTAGTAGGGCTGTAACAATACACGTATCGAAGCTGAAATGGCGTCACTCAGATCCACGAACCTGTCTCGCGCTGTGAGAAGGCAGAATCACGACACAACTTCCAGTGCAGATCAGCCCTATGAGCTGTAAGTAACACCACATTAACACCGCTGCGGTCGTTCGCCAATTCTCCGCCGTTGTTCGTTCACACAGAGCGAAACATCGCTGTAAAGACGAACTGCTGTGCAATTCACACAGAAAGCCGGCGCTGCGGCTCCTAAAGAGCCGTGACGGTACAAGTCATGATGATGTGTGTTTTCAAGGGGTTTCCCCAGTGTCTCCCCTCCCTGTCAGTCAAAACCGACGGAGACTGTCTTCCGGGGTAAAGTTCACTGAAGACTCGGGCTGAAATTATTGGGCAGAAATGTGACGAGGAGTCTGTAGGACGGGCAGGAGGAGGGACGCTTCTCCACATACAACTGTGGTATTTTTAACTTGTTACCAAAGACAGTTACAGTTACCTTACGTTACCTTAGTTTGGTTCTGTAACGTTGTTTTGTGGGACATTTCTCTGTATTAAGTTGAGTGAGGGATCTGTGCAATTAACAGTCCATCAGATAGACACGCCCTCCACAATACTGCACCTCTGATACTATCAGACAAGTATCAATTACATAAGTTATTGAAATGTTACATAAATAAAATGTTTAATTTAGAAAGAAAAAAGAAATCGAGGTTTGTATCGAACCGTGGGTCAAAAGTCGTGATACAAACCGAATCTAGAGTTTGGTGTATCATTACAGCCCTAGTCGCTAGTCAAAGCAGGGTGACAACAGACATGGAGGCGACTCAGGGGAGCGAGGCGAGCACATCGTTGCTCGGGCCTTTGAACGGCAAGTTCTTCTCTTCTTAGTGTATTCAATTGATTAGTCATGCAATACAATTTTGTAATGTCCTAGAATTCAAATTCTTTATTTGGTTACCTTTAGCAGATATGAGATTAAAATGCGATTAATTAGATTAATTAATTACAAATCCTGTTATTAATTAGATTATTTTTTTTAATCGCCTGACAGCCCTACTTGTAACCAATTGCTTCAATATATAATTGTACTTATAATCACTTATCTATCATGCAAATATGCTAATTAGAATATTACATGGCCAAAACATGTGTCAGGCACCAGTGTTACTGGTCTAGGAGGAATAACAAGGAGTAATGGTCATTTTAAGGACCTGACGTGTCATTACGTGCCTTTCTTGGAGTCAAACTTTGGCAAACTTTTAGTATGTTTTTAAGTACATCTGATACTACTGTAAACCACTGAGAAACCTTTTGTTAGAATTTTTTCAGGGTCAAACCATATTTGCAGCTGACTAAGAAGCTGAATGTGGAGCAGGCAGTGCAGCTCAGGCAGGAGCTGGAAGGAGCTCAGGCAGACCTGAGCATTGCCTTTATTTAGATGTAAATAGTTACATAAAACTTTGTACATTTTTAAAATGTATGCACATATTCAGCAAACAACAATTTATATTTGCAGTATAAGTAATAAAAATGGTTTGTTAAACATATTTGTTGTTTTCACTTTTTCTACTCAGATTTTATGGGGGGGGTTTTTTGTTGTGATTTTAGGTCCATTGTGTTAATACAGTATGTCAAAATTAAAAAATAACTGTACAGTCACACATGTGAGGTTGTGCTGAAAATAATGACACCAAGTAAATAGTTTTTAATAACAAAATCAAAAATAGTCAAAAACAGCCAATTTTACCCTGGAATATCGGATCGGCAAAATCCCGGTCCTGCTCACGCCACTGCAGGTATAAATCCGCTTGTTTCTTAAGGTATGTCGTAGGCTTGAGCTCTGCAGTGATTGGCTCTGGTGCGCACGTGACTGTGGTGGCTCTGGTGGACAATGCTCGTGGAATTTGTAAAGCATTTATGAAATCATTTATTCATGGTATCATTGAAGTCCAAACAAATGCGACGTTGCACCCCCTTGAACCAAGCAGAAGCCATGTTGAAACTCTCAGGTCAGTATGATCCTGATCCGCAGAGATATTTGAGGCAAACACACACAGACAGATGGACAGTAAGAGATTCCTTGCTTTTATAGAGAGATAATCAGGTTTCTCTGATGCAGTAGATTCTCTGTGCGCTGTAAAGATACAGTCACTGGCCAGTAAAACCTTTATTCTAAATGATTTCATCTCAACCAGTACAAAAGGCTATGTTTTTCTTACTGCAACATGGATTAGAACTGGAGACTTAAGTGTATTTCCCAAACAATGCTCTCCCAAGTACACATTCTTTAACTCCCCCAGACTCAGTGGAAGGGGAGGGGACTTGCAGTTGTCTGTAAAAAAATATTTCAACTGTACGATCATCTCAGTGGAGAAACCCCCAGCTTTGAAGTGCTGATGTTCAAACAACTCTTGATATCCCTGTGTGCTGTAGTATTGTCTATCCCCTCCAAAACCAAATAGATTTTTTTAACCTGGATTTTTCTAATTGTATTTGTTCCATTGTTCTCAGTTATGATCACATTTTATTGGTTGGCAATTGTAATATTCATGTCAACGACCCAAATAACTCCTTTGCATCTGATTTTTTGACTACATGTAAATCTTTTAATCTGAAACAGCATGTATCATCTCCTACACATGAACGGTGTGCTCAAAAACCTTGGACCAAATAGCGACCATAAAAGTTAGGCTGTGTCGCATCTCCAACCCAAGACCCCGGATAAATTAAAATTAACAGCCTAGTAAATCATATCCCCGCTGCTGTTTCTACTGCTACTCTCTGCAGCAGACTGCAAGAGGTTTTTTAATTTATTTGGATTTAAAGATTGGAAATATTAAATCCACTATTACTGCTGCAGGTTCACCTTTAACAGCAGCTGAGCTCCCACCATCCACCACACTGTTGGATAAGTTCAAACCCATAACCCTTCAGGATTTGGTTGACATTGTTTCCATTATTAGTACCACCAACTGCAAACTTGACATTCATCCTTCCACCCATTCAGAGTGACTTTTGGAGTGATCGCCCTCTGGCTTCTCAACATTGTAAATACATTGCTTTTATCTGGTTTTATCTGGTTTGGTCGCAGACTATTTTAAACAGGCCTGTATCCAGCCTCTCCTTAACAAACACGGTTCAGACCAACACTCAACGATAACTACTGTCCGATATTTAAACTGCCTTTACTCTCAAAAAACATTGTGGTTGCTAAGGATCTCTTAGAAATAATTCTTGTAAACAATTTATTTGACAAATTCCAATCTGGTTTTATAAAGAACCACAGTACCGAAACAGCCTTACTTAGAATGACAAATTGTATGCTAATGAGCGCAGACTCCGGAAAGACCACTGTCCTTATTTTGCTGGATTTGAGTGCAGCTTTTGATATGGTCGATCATGCAATCCGACTAAACACACTGGAGACACTGGATTGGTCTAGGTGGTACTGCTCCTAACGTTCATAATTTTCATCCTCCTCATCAGATAAAGTATTCACCATGAGTATTCACAATGAACAACTACACTTCCTCAACTGCTCTGATGTCATGTGAGGTCCCACAGGGACATCATTGGTCCAATTTTGTTTAGTTTGTATTTGTTGCCCCTTGGCCATTTAATCAACATTTTAGTGTCATACCTTGGCTATGCAAAAGATTCTCAGATATATGTTTCATTTAACCCTGAAAACCACAATAACCTGGAGCGTTTACACTGCTGCCTTGCTGCCATCAAGGACTGGATGTCCTCCAACTTCCTATAGCTGAACAGACAAGAGTGAAGTACTGGTTATTGGTCCAAATCATATTTCTAATGCTGTCACCTCTCACCTTGGACCACTAACAACAAACACAAAAATAGTAAGCTAGAAACCTGGGCGTGGTTTTCGATCACCATCTCAAACATCATCATTAACAATCTAGTCAGAACTTGTTTTTTTGTGCAGAGACATCTGACAGGTTTATTGCTAGATATGCAAACTCTGTTAGGGGTAGTAGTTCACAGTCTGGTTTTAATTTGTCCTCTCTATCCTTATGTGACAATTTGGTCAATAATTTTAAAAATTCAGTGACACGAATTATGGATGATGTTGCACCTATGATAACTAAACTAATTTCTGGTAAAATAAAAGCTCCTTGGAGGAATATGGAAAGAGTGAGTACACTAAAAAGAACCTGCCGCAAATCTGAACGCAAATGGCGTAAGACCAAATTGCAGGTTGATTATGGCATCTATAAGGACCTGCTTAGTAAATATAACAAAGAAGTTAAAATAGCTAGACAACATTATTTCTCTCAAATTATTACTGAAAACTTAAATAACTCCAAAGTGCTGTTTAGTACTATCGACAAACTGGTTAATCTGCTTAGATCAATTCCTGCTGAGTTCCACTCTTCAGTGAAATGTAATGAATTTGCCACATACTTTAACGATAAAATTTCCGAATATTAGAAATACAATTGTGGCTTCCCCTACTGATGGGTGTGACCACTTTCTCTGCACCCAACACAGCATTACCAGCACTCTTTCCAGCTTCACACTGATTCAGTCCAGTGAGCTTCAAGATGTGGTGCAGCAGCTCAGTTCTGCAACATGCTCTCTTGATCTAATGCCTACAAAATTGTTCAAAAATGTTTTTAGCTGTTTGATAGAGGATGTCCTTGAGATTGTTAACGCCTCCCTATATTCAGGAATCTTCCCCTCATGTCTCAAACATGCTATTGTAACACCTCTGTTAAAAAAGAGTAATCTTGATACGCTTGTATTCAAAAATTACAGACCAATATCAAACCTTCCATTTCTGGGGAAAATTCTTGAAAAGGTTGTTCACCGACAATTATATAGGTATCTGTCAAACCACAATTTGTTTGATGTTTACCAGTCTGGTTTTCGAGTTAACCATAGTACGGAAACTGCCCTGCTAAGAGTTGTTAATGATCTTAAAATTAGTACGGACAATCATGAAGTTTCTATTCTAGTTCTTCTTGACCTCAGTGCAGCTTTTGATACTGTCGATCATGAAATTCTTCTTCAGCGCCTTGAACACTGTCTAGGCCTTAAAGGCACAGTTCTTCACTGGTTTTCTTCTTATCTTACTGGAAGATCTTTCTCTGTGTCCATTGGTAATTATGAATCTGATGAGGTTGGCATTTCATATGGAGTTCCTCAGGGGTCAATTCTCGGTCCTCTGTTGTTCAACTTGTACATGCTTCCACTTGGGTCCATCATACAGCAACATAATATTTCTTATCAGTCATATGCCGATGACACACAGTTATACATTTCTGTTTCTATCGATAATCTATGCCCAATAAATGATCTCATCCAGTGCATCACAGACATCAGATGCTGGATGGTAAAACATTTTTTACAGCTTAATGAGGACAAACAGAGATTCTTTTGGTAGGTCCTGAGGCTCTGAGGCAAAATATTTAATCCTTGTTAACTCCCCTGTCTGTAAAACCATGTGAGCATGTCAATAACTTGGGTGTGATTTTAGATGCTGATCTTACCTTCCAAAGGCATATCTCTAATGTTTCTAAGACTGCTTTTTATCATCTTAGAAACATATCAAAAGCTGGTTCATGCTTTTATTTCCAGTAGACTAGACCACTGCAATGCTCTTTTGCTGGACTGAATAAGCAGACTTTACATAAACTCCAGCATATTCAAAATGCTGCAGCCAGAGTACTAACGAAAACCAAGAGGTTTGAGCACATCACTCCTATTTTATCATCTCTTCATTGGCTCCCAGTAAAACACAGAATTGTTTTAAAATACTTCTTATTGTTTTTAAATGTTGTAATGGCTTGGCTCCTTCTTACGTTGTTGACATGCTCACCAAATACACACCAGTGAGATCCCTTAGATCATCAAATAAAGAGCTCCTCACAATACCCAGAATCAACTCCAAATCAGGTCATGGCGCTTTCAGCCACTATGGTCCTACTCTCTGGAATTATCTTCCACATGTTTGCTACAACAGTGTCTTCTTTTAAAAGTAAACTAAAAACATATCTTTTTTCGCAAGGTTTTAGTTATGTTCAAAGAGTGTGTTTTATTTCTGTCCTGTTTGTTTGCTTTAAGAATTTTTATTATCATTATTATTACTATCTCCTTTTTAAATGATGATAATAATACATTCTTTTTTTTTCAAATTATTTTTTTGGCCTTTATGGCTTTATTGATAGTACAGCTGAAGAGGGTGACAGGAAACAGGGTGAGAGAGATGGGGAGCGACACGCAGTAAAGGGACCTGGGCCGGGATTTGAACTCGGGTCCGCTGCAGCGAGGACAGAGCCTCTAAACATGGGGCGCCCGCTCTACCGACTGAGCTAAGCGGCGCCCCGATAATAATACATTCTTGTATGATTTTATAATGTCCTAAATGTTTTTTATGCATGTAATATTTTATTTTATTTCTTTTTAAAAAAATTATTTTTATCCTATATGCTATTTTATGTTATACAATGTATCTTTGTTTTAATTTCTTGAAGCACATTGAGTTCACGCTTGCCGTATGAAATGTGCTATATAAATAAATTTGACTTGACTTGTTATTTACAAATCACAAATATTGCCACGGTCAAGCCAGTGCTACCCAGAAACATAGTTGAACAACTCATCAACACCCTCATTTTCACCTGTCTAGATTACTGTAACTCATTATTCTACACAGCAGTTGCCCGCCTACAGTTAGTACAAAATACAGCAGACTCCTTACTAACAGTCATCACAGAGAACACACCACCACAGTCCTGGCTGTATTACACATGGTTACCAAATCCATTATAGAATTCAATTCAAAATGTCATTGATTGCTTGTAAAGCTCTAAATGATCTTGCTCCACTTTACATTTCAGAACTACTCATCCCTACACCCCCATTCTGCTCCAAAACTCCTAAAATCAAAGCACCAAATCCTGCTAACAGTACCATGGTCCAGACTGAAAACAAAAGGTGATCATGCTTTTATTGTTCTCGCTCCAACACTGTGGAACAAACTCCCACTAAATATCAGAGCGGTTCAGTCAGTCAATTTAAAAAAGTTTAATTTGCATAATGCATTTTAAAGTCTTAATCTTTTGTATTTTGTCTTATCTCTGTCTGATCTCTATATTTCTTGTTTACAGCTCTTTGCATTGGTATCATATTTTGTGAAGCATGTGATTTTTATTGTTTTTTTTTTAAATCATTTCTTGCAATTATATGCTAAATATTCTGTGAAGCACCTTGTAACTTGGTTTTGAAATGTGCAATAAAAATAAAGTTTATATGATTATTATTATTATTATTCCAATTATCTTGATTTCAATCATATTCCATCATTGCAGTAATTCTAAAAAGAAATTCCTGTTGCTGTATAGGTGCCTCAAGTCATTTCTACCCTTCTCCTTTTATCAACTATTTCGTTGATTTGGCTTTGAATTAATTCACTAAAACCCTTCATCACGCATACCCAACTGGAACAAAACATTCATGTCGGATTAACGCTTTAGCTATTAATAAAGTAGTTACCTAAACAGCGGTTGGTAGCAAATACCTAGGGCAGCAGTACACCAGCTTCCACATAACTGCGACACCGCCCCTACTGCACGGCGACGCAGCTAGACAGGGTGGAGTTTAAGCACCACCACTCCTGAGAGCGGATAGGGAGGGGAACTGAGAAAAAGCTATCTGGCCCTTTCCCCTCGCTTAAAAACTTGCCTTCTACCGGGGAATATTTGAAATACCAGTAACATTTCTGTTTTTTAACGTTCGAGGGGCTGCCGGCGGGAGTGGACACACGCGCTCAGGTCAGACTGAATGTTTTTTAACTTTGAAAAGTTTTCACCATTCTAGCAAAAAAGTCTTTGACGTCACCAGAAGCTCGATGTGGAGGCAAGAAAACTAACAGCACGCAGACATAGGCCTGGAGAAACAGCACAAACTGCCGCGTGAATGTGAAAGCCCTCTGGTTAGTTAACACAAATCGAAAACGATGTGCTGTAAGAAGCGTCAAACAGATAGCCAAATGTGCCTTTCCCCGCATACCCAGCTGAATATCCTGTGGGCTATCACAGTTCCGCTGACAAGCACGCGACGATGTGTTCAAGTTTCCGTTACAGAAATTGGGCGTCTGGTATTTTGATGAAGCGATGGTCTGTGTTGAAATCCTGTTGCTCTGTCAAAGACCCACATTTTGAAGAAGTGACTGTTGAAACCACGTCTGCACTAGTTCCCCCACTGACGTAGCCTGCATCATACGTTCAGCCTCATAACTGTAATTGTACAGGAATGTGGTTGATATGGCCTTCTATCGCTTCTGCTTACTGTGTAGCCTCGGGTCGTGAATTCTTTCACCGCTGTTGTGTGACAATGTGGACGAGCATACACGGAGGCATGTTTACTTTCAGTCAGACTATAAGGCAGGCTGTGTTGGAAAACGTGCCAAAAACCACATTGAGCTGAGTATGACAGAATGAAGTTATTTAGGCGCAGGCATGGTACCTGCTGGCACATGATACAACTGTGGACATTTTCCCAGAAAATAACACCAGGATTTTAAATGTTGTTGCTGACACCTTTCATTACCTTTCACAAGTGCAGTTTACCCATCACGTTACTGTAAAAGATGATCATGATATGTAAAAACTTGATTTAAAGCCTTAGCTGTTTCAACTTTTTGGGGTAAGTTAAAAATCCTGTCAGAGCAGAGAAGTTGGCACCTTTCTTGGGAAGGTCAAAGTCATGTTTAGACCTGAAAGTCTCTTTGGTTTGTGAATATGAACCAGTGTCATTAATCACATGGTCCTAGTTCTATTTTGTTCCAACCTCCTCCACTCACCAATTTTAACCTCTGCAAAATAGCTTAATGATTTTTATCAACAAGTTTCTTTGTTCTGCTCTTCTATTGTATTCTGTTGGTTTAGTCATTTATTGCTGGAGGGATAACTTCCTCAAGGTGTTCAGGATTCAACTTGCCTTGTTAGTCAAAATGTTTTGTTTGATATTGTTAATTCCGTACTTGATGATGGTCCATAACTGAAAGACTTTATTTATGATCAACTTAGTGCTGACACAGTGTATAGGAATTCAACACTTTCTTTTAAATGATTTGATATTCCTACACACGTCATCTGGTTGTGCATTAGACAACACCTAGGTGGGATGGGTTACCATACAGTACGTTCCATAGCTGTCTCTTGCTCGATTAATTTATTGTTTTTTCTAACTATGTCTCTGTGATGATTAAGCAGTTGTATGCAGTAACATAAGTTATGACATGATGCAACCATGCATATTGTAATACACTGATCCAGTTCTTGGTTGCTTGTCAACATAGACAAGATTGGATCTAATGGTTGAAATAGTATAGTTCACCCCACGCAGTTCAACTGTGGACTATCACTGAATTCTTGTTGAATGAACCTACAAATGGCAAGAGTTTAAGTGCTAAAGTCATAAGTTGACCAACCATAAATTAACAATTCTGAAAATCAATAAATCATTTCACACACTTATCAAGAGAATGTTTGATGGTTTCATATGTTGAAAAACGAATAATCAAAAGATGGTTCAAAATGGTTGTTGATTTAATTTTCTGTTGAGCCAATGATTTGTTTCAGCACTGATATGGGCCATAGTCATAACGGCAATAATGTAATTATCCCTTTTCTTTGTTTCATGTTAAGCCATTGCACAAGAAAGTGGTCGCTCTTTAATTGTAAGGTTTTTTCTTTTTCTTCTTAAATTCCCATTTGCTAACATAGCCAGTTCTCCAGCATTAAGATCTACTGTTCGCCTCAGAAGAGGCGAACAGTAGACCCCTCTGCATACCCTTTTGTATATATGGAGTCACCAGCTGCACAATGTAAAAAAATTAAGTAATCTTAAATCCCCATTCAAGTTAGCCACGTGCTAATGTAAGTAAGCTGGCTAGGTTGATGAAAGTCTTTAGTGCGCTTGCTTCCAATGTACATCCAGTAGGGCTGTCAAAATTGCTCCAAATGACGTTTGAATATTCGCTCTAAAAAAAACCACATAGGTTCAAACCATTTGAATATCTATATTTGCGCATTATGTCAATAACAGGAGGACAAACTTATACAACGAGACATAACTACTTGTAGGTATTTTCGGGATACGGTACCTCTGTTCCAATTCTTGACCAAATTCTCTGAAGCCCGTGCATCAACGATACTCATCGGCCTCATGTCCTTGCATATGAACGAAGCAAGTTTCTTCGTGCACACCTCTTATCGTGCTGCAGACAAAGAGCCTGTGGCGGGTGGTGAAAAATATGAGTCGAAACGTTGCTGTTTAGTTGGAGTTCCAGACATCATGGCATGCTCATTTTGGTGCACATTTTCGAGATGTGCCCTTATGTTGCTAGTGGTGGAATAGTAAGCTAACTGTAGCTTACACAGCTGACACACAACTTAATCTCCAGGCTCCGCATTTTGCCGTCTACTGACCAAAATCCGGGCTTTTTAGGTTGCTTGGAGTTCAAACCACTCTCTCTGCTGCCGAGTTGGGCTCTGAACTATCTGCCATTACGCTTTTCTCTCTGCCATTTGCATCTGCCATGGTTTTTGTCGCGTCTCACTTTCAGCAGTGAGTGACGCTGTGCATGTGCGACTCCTGTGACCCGTCCCTGACCCGTCATGCTGTGCGCCCACTCGCAAAGCAGCCGCTGATGTGTTTTTTCCACAGCCGAATATAAATTTTCACAATTGAATCTCCGTTTTTTTAAATATTCGAATATATATTCGAATTTTAGAAAATTTGTTGGCAGCCCTAACATCCAGGCATGTCATACGTCTGCAGACAACAGATCAGACTGCTTGTTACATTGGCTAATTTTCATTGTGTTACTTTGTTTTACCAGCTCAAGGACCATCAAGTGTCATGAAAAGGCTGTATGGAGAGGCTAAAAGGAGAAGCTAAATGACAAAGCATATCGAATAGCTAATGGGAATAGGAAAAGCAGTGGGTAAAATCTGTATTGGTAATTCAATTTGTGAATCCAGCTATTTATGTGTCTTTTTAAAATTTCATTTAAAATTGATTTTTAAATTCCATTATTTATTTATGAATTCATTGAAGTATTTTTAAAGGATGTACTTATTAACTGCCTTAAAATCTATTTAATTTGAACTAGTAATTCCTTGTATTATTGCCCCATTAAAATATCATGTAATGAATAACTTTATAATTTAGTAGATTAATAAATTAATTTGTAAATGAATTATGAATGCCTATTTTTATTGTACAATTAGCTAAATGCTTTATTATTATTTCCATAACTCTTCTGGTCCTCCATACATCATATAGGTCACAGTATTCAGCTGTACACATTTGTGAAAGAATTTTAGGTCTTGAACTTCTCTTTAGGCTCGGCTTTCTGCTGGTGTATGGCTAGCCTGGCAGCCAACTGAGCCTAAGTTGAACCTCCATCAGCCTTAAGTTTCAGCATTTTTCACCCTGGTTTTAAGATGTTTTACTGTGGGGGTGGATTGGTTTAAAACATTTTTCTGATGGTTGGAAGGTCACCAGGGACTTCCATTGTGACATTCAGGGATAATGTCAAGGAGGAAAATAAAAGCCAGAAATACTGTGTTTGTCCAGCTGGCTGCTAGACTACATTGGGGGCCCTTTCTTGAAACATCGTCAGCCTCCCCAAGAAAAATGTCAGGGGTTGCCGAACAACTTTTCTGTGCAAGACCCTGTCAGGGTTTATGAAGATTTAACAGAAAATAATGAGATGGTTAAGATAGCTACCGTCACACAGAGCCAAGCATCTCCGGCATAAAGATGAACCGCTGTGTAATTCACACAGAAAGCCGGCGCTGCGGCTCCTAAAGAGGTGTGACGGTCCACGTCATGATGATGACGTCTGTGTGTTTTCAAGCAGGGTTTCCGCGGAGTCTTAAAAAGTCTTAAAAAGTCTTAAATTTGACAATCTCAATTTTAGGCCTTAAAAAGTCTTAAATACGTCCATATTTTGCATACAGGTCTTAAATTACATGTAGTCAGGTCTTAAATATGTACGTTCATTTACTGCTTCCGTCATCGCCTTTTTTTTTTTTTTGGAGGAAATGTGTTGGTGAGATTCACAGTCAGCTCCGTGCGTTCTTCTGTCTGAAGTATCCAGGAACGTACGTTTTATTTTGCCAACTACGCGGTCGGAATTTATCGGCGCACACTTTGCCAGTTCCGGAACAACTTCGACAGCGGAATCTGCCAGAGGACCCTCAAATTGGGCACACTCGGTGTGAAAGCGCTGGTGTCACACACAAAATCGTAAAAAAAACACCAGTTAGCTAGCAAAGTCGCGCTATCACACCCTTCTGTACGCCTTTCTCACCAGTTCCCGGTACAATTTTATCCAGTTCTGCTCGACCTGAATTCTGCGCTGCCTCTGCCACCTGCCTCAAGCGACATTCAAACCATCTTTGGCCCAACTCCGACGTTGAAAGCGGAGGTGCTTTCGATTTTGAACACCGTGTGTGTGTCAGCGTGTGTGTGTGTGTGTGTGTGTGTGTCAGTATGTGTGTGTGTGTGTGCGCGCGCACCAGGGTTATTATAATTAACTAAAATTAAATTCCTAGATAAAAACTATACTTAAACTACTTAGATCACTTGTTAACTAAAATGAAAACACAAACTGAAAAACTAAATTAAAATAAAAAACTAATGAAAATTTAAAAACTATAATAGCCCTGACACACACTCATTCACTCCATTCTTCATTGTTTGAGCTGCTCTGTGAATGGCAATAAATTTGTTTTTTTTGTTTTTAAAGTAATTCTGGGACCGCGATCGTACTTCGTGTAGGTCTTAAATTTAGTTCAAAATGGTCTTAAAAGGTCTTAAAAAGGTCTTAAATTTGACTTGTTCAAACCGGCAGAAACCCTGTCAAGGTGTTTCCCCAGGTGACCCCCTGTCAATCTAAACCCGCTGATGGTTTGTAATCTTATGGATGCTCTTATAATGTGTTGTAGTTGAGATCCTGACCCACCAAACATCAAAACACCTAAATTACATAATTACATTATCACCATCAGTAAACAGGACACTATCTGACTCTGTCACTCGCGGGGACCGAGGCTGTTTCTTGGGGAAAGTTCACTGAAGTCTCGGTCTACAGGGCTGGCTGTCACAGTGATTGTTTTTTCATCACAAACACTTAGTGAGTTTAAGTTTTTTGCTGGTGACAGACGCTGTTTTTCAGGCAGAAATGTGAGGAAGAGTGGGTAGGACAGGCGGGAGGACAGACACTTCTCCACGCATACCTGCAATATTTTTTCCTCATATAAGTTGCCAAAGACAGTTACAATTACTATGTTACTTGGTCAGAACTAGCAATATATTTACAGAAATGGCAAAAATGTGTTTGTGATAATTTAAAAACACTCAAACTGGGAATGGTCAGGCACTTCTTGGTGCATGAAGTTGTTCAAATTAATAGACATAATACTTGTACTGTTTCAGTTCAAGATAATTATAGCACATTAGGGCCTGTGTCCATATAGCATTTTTTGGGGGGTGTACAGGGTTTCCCCCCAGAAAACTTGCTTAGCCCGGTGGTAGGTTGGAAGGGCGGCCCACCAGCGGCAAAGCATGTTTTTATTGTGACAGGGGCCTGACACAGGCCAGCAACTGACTGATGGCAGTAGGTAACAGATTCATGACGTAGTAGAGTTTAGGGTGGTTCCATACTTGCCTGTAAGTAGTGGAAGGAGCTTCAATAAAAGCTCTATGGCTTGTGATCATCTCAGGAACCTGAGACAGCGCAACATGCTTTGTTATTTTGTGTAAACTATGACAAGATCTACTCAGAGAATTGCAAGAAAATAAAATCTGAAAAGTATTTTAGAAGTAGGGTCAGGCAGGAGGGGAAAACGCTGTTTTTTGAAATTCTTAAAAGACACCAGTCTATATAGCAGGATATAGTGCACTAAGGTGCTAGTCCCATAGATGGCAGCAATGCAACTTTTGCATGCCGTCTGCCATAAAACCCTGAATAAGAAGAAGAAGAAGAAGAAGATGACTTATAGTAACAGCTCCCGCAGAGCTTATCTAACGCTGAATTTAATAGCGGCGTTTTACTATTAAACCACTGTGAAATTAGCACACTTATTATTGTTCATATTTTCACGTATTGCAAAACAAACAATATAAAACTTACCATAATTGGTCAGGTACTGTCACCCGCTGTACAAACTAATTTTGATTAAATCCGCTGGCTCTGTGTTTCCCATCGCGGCACAGAGAAGGCTGCTCTGCCACTGCAGCGGACGAGCTAACATCCATGCTGCATCCATGCTAGCTGCCTCATCGACCCGTGGCCCAGCCAACGTTGCTCTCCTGCACACCTGGTCAACAGGTGAACCAGCGGGTTCAACGTCTCCGCCTTTGTTCGTCCGTCTTCAGAAGAAAAAGTCAGTTTTTGGCTTTTTCTATGTGACATCCCGTTATGTTCAATCAAAAGTAGCCTAGTTAGCGTGTAGTGACAGTAGCAGTGGTTTGTGGGCGTCAGGTGATGAAAAGACACCTGACCTCAGACCTGCCATGTGTTTGCGTTTTTTATTTAAATAAATAAACGATGCTTAGCCTGGCAGTGGGAAATTTTAGCCTGGCGGGCCGCCAGGCTTATAATACACTGGGCAAACCCTGGCGTAGGAAAGCGCTGGCATGAAGCCGCACTTGCATCTTGTCTCTATGACGGCTATTTCTTGACAACCACAGCTGTATGATCAACAGTTTGTATTCTATTTGACATCGGTACATCAGAGCAAGGCAGATGTAGGTGCATGACATGATCCGTAGAAGACAAAAACTACAGTGAATATTAACCAAGGCAAGGAAAAGATAACGAGCAACAGTGATGCCACCAACGCCTTTTTGAGAAGTTGAGAGATTTAAATTCGAAGCCCTCGGCGTGGCTGCACCAAAAAAGGCCAAGTGAGTCAGGATATGTATATTCAAATGTGGACTTTTCTTGTAACTCAAAACAGCCACAATATATTGGGTTTGAGGTGAATCTATAGAGAATATAAGGTGCTGTGTATCCTCGTGTTTATCCAGCCTATAGAGTAAGAGCCACGTCTGATAAGTGTGTTGTGTCATTGCCCACTCTCACACCAGTTAAGGAAACTTGCTTTTCATTCCAGCGTGCTGCAGAGATCAGAGTGTAGTGTTTTCACTGAGCCATATTTGGTCAAGACAACATGTGCTGCCACTCCTCAAGCAAAAGAAATTGTTTGTTTTAGACTTGAGCCAATTCCCAAGCCTGTGTCAAATGCCTGGGGAGTTCAGTCAGACCACTGAGAAATCTCCAGAGCTAAATGCAGCTAGTTTAAATGAGTTTCCATTGATGATCTTATGAAGCTGTTATGCATTTTAGGAGAATTCTGTGGTTTTTATGTTTGATCTAATTATTTTACTTTCAACAATCTAAGCCTAAGGAGTCCCTGCTAATTTCCAAACTACAATATTTTGGTCAAGTTGTGACATGATACGTGCTAGATCATGAATATAGTGATGACATTGTTTCCCCTACATACAAATAGCAGCCGCTGTGTGCCGCTGTTAAAATCTAACTGGAGCTGACTGAGGAGAGAGAGAGGAGAGGAGAGGAAGGAGAGAGGAGAGGCTGCGTTTTATCGCTGTCATTTTGCCCTACGGTTGCTTCATATCTCGGTCCTGCGAGTAATGGCAAGTAAAACAAAGGAAAAGAGAGGAGAGGGCTCCGTCTCATGACTTTAGTATATGGTGTACATGATAATTACACAAACTTGATGCACAATGGCGCTCTTTCTTGCGGTGATTTCGGAGGAAAGACGACGCCGCTGCCGCTGCCGCTGCCGCTGCCGCTGCCCGTCTACTTCCGGCTCACGGGAAAAATCTCGCGCCCGCGCAGAACACAAAATCCGATCCGATCCGCAGGAACGTATACATGCACAAGTAATGCGACTATCAATCGAATTATCTGGGTGCTTTAATTCGACTATGAGAAATCCGATCCGGTCCGATATTAGTCAGACTAAGGTGTATACATGCATCTTAAAGATCCGATCATAGTCGGACTAACACAGTAATTCGGTTTTCTTGAGTGTCATGTAAACGCACTGAGTGACTAAAGTTAACTTTTTCCTCGCTACTGATGCTTCATATCCTGCCAAATTCACACACACAGTGTTTCCCACAGTATTTTATGAGACTATGGTGCACGCGCGCGCAAGGGGGGGCAGTTTGGGTCATCATACTGTATTATTTATACTTATGTCATAGGTTACTTCGGGTATTTCATTTCTTTTCTCTGGTTATAATGCTCTCACACAGCCATCATGAACTCCCCTGCATGGGCTTGGAATAAAGATTTGTCTACTATTGTACAGAAATACTATTTTTATTATTTGTTTCAAGAGAGGCGTTGTCTACGTGACCATTTTAATCCTCTAGCTAATTATCAAGCTAAATATCCAGTGAGTGTGTGTGTGTGAGTTAGTGGAGGAGCCTCCGAGGGCGTGAAATGCACTGCTCCAGGTTTGAAAACAGCTTATTATTATTATTTTTTCAATAATACAGCCCTGAATTAGCAGTACTGAAGTCATTAAAAGTAATGCAAACAAAAGAGACTGACTGAAACGTCGGTATGCATCGGAAAGGCGGAAATATTTTTTCACATTCCATAGTTAGACTATGGCGGGGCAAATTAGACTATGGTGGGCCGCCACAGTTTCGTCAATGTATGGGAAACACTGCACACACACAACTAAAGTATTCAGCAAATAAACAACACTTGAACCCTTGAAGCAAGCAATGCTGAACACAGTCAGGATCATTCCCGCATAATAATGTCGCCTCACGCGAGCGTACAGGTGGGGTACAGGTGGAATACAATACATTTTTACAAAAAAAATCAGTGTCCTAATTCAAAATGAGATGAACTTTGTTTGCATGCACGGAATGTGGCACAGTGTCACACATACAATTTTACAAGGTGAAGGTTTATTGTCATTTTTGAAAACACAAGGGTTTAAAAATAAAAAATAAAGTTATGTTTGATTCATTTGTGCTACATCTGTTTTCTAAAAAATTGAGTCTTGATGATGAATTGAGGAGTCTCACAGTCTGAGGAATGAAGCTGCTCTGTAGTCTAGTGGTATGGCTACGGATACTAGCCGCCTTCTCCAGATGGCGTCAGGGTGAATAGGTGAACGTGGTTGGGGTGGAAGTTGTCGTTTAGTATCTTTTTGAGCTCTGAGCGGACATCTCATTGTAGATGGGTACCAATGATGTTCTGGGTAGGGCTGGGAGATATACCGAATATACTCGATGTATCGCGGCTTGTTCTCTGTGGGATGTAGAAAATGACTATATCGTGAATATTCGAGTATACATTCAATTGTCACGCACTTGCTTTTAGTCGCGGGCACTGAACTACAGTTTTTTCTCACTCTCTCTCATCTCTCCGCACAGAGAGATAAAACAATCACATTCTGTCGTGCGTGCAACGTCATACGCCCGGCAGCATGCAGCAGCAGAGATCTCAGGTAGCGGCAGCAGTGCTGTGAAAAATGGAGGGAGAATTCATTTCCAAGAAAAACAACGTAGGATCCATCGTCTGGCGGTGGTTTGAGTACAAGAGGGAGGACGTTAAGTATGCATGGATTAAAGTTCTCCGTCACTACGACGGATTTCTGTCATTCAAACTTCACAGAGGCGACTTGTGAGATCAGTGTAGATCGGAGAATAACTGTCGTACTGTCGCTAGTGTTGTGTCGGTCGCGAACGTGTCGTTCGAAAGAACGAATCTTTTGAGTGTTCACCTACTGTGCTGGAAGTGGCGCTGTGTCACTCACTCAGGTCAGAGGAGTGGGAGAGGAGAGATTCACCTTCAGTAATCATACTGCTAAAATTAGCACTGTGTTGCTAACAACTGTGTAGCATCAAGTTAAGTGATTTTACTGTGCACAGAGGACACTTTCACCGTTTAATAATTTTAGTGCATGTATACCACTCAAAGCAGCGCTGCGTCTCCCGCGAATGATTGTGTACTATAGTCCATGAATGCATCGTCCCTCAGTAAGTGAACGTGAACCTCAGGGCTGAATCACGAACTGAATGATGGATCATTTGGCTGTTTATCAGTTCAGGGAGTTGGAGAGCACTGAACGATTCGGTGAATGAATCTTTTGAACAAATCATTTTAATGAACTGATTCTAGAGATTCAGTACAGTAAAAAGAACTGCCGTTCCCATCACTACTGTCGGCTGATTTTTATTGACAAATTGTCACTCTGCAGCCAATGGTATCGTTAACAGCGTGTGCGTGCCTGACCAATGACAGTGTAGTGACCCACACAGGGCGGGATCTAAAGTTTAGCTGCTTAGCTAGCAAGGACTCGTCGTGCTGCTACGTTATCAATTAGTTTTTGAGTTTAGTCAACACGTGAGAACTCGTCTGACATGGAGAGTCTCCTGTTGTGTGCTACATTTGTCTGCAGTGTATCTGTGTAAACGGCTTCATTCAGCGTCTCTCCCTCCCCTCTGGCACAGTGAGTTACCATGGTTACAGGAACGCCCTGAAACTAATGATGAGCAACAAGAAGTTTTTGGGTAGTTTGACTGTACAAAATCATGAATGTGCCAGATTGTCGCTCAGTGCTTAAACTTGTATTATAACATAAGGAGCAAAGCCTCAGAGCTTCTTTGATTATTAACAGTATGTTAGTGATGACAGAAAGGTGATAACTCGCCATCAGACTGACTAGGCTGCAAAAGTTGCTGTTTGTATGATGTATTTTTATGTTAAATGATAAGAGGTTCACTTTGAACATTAATAATAATAATAATGATAATAAATAATGATAATGATGATGAGAAGAAGAAATAGGAAAATGGCATACTAATACAGTTCTCTAGATGGTTGATTATTTGAAAGAGTAAATCTTGAGAGAAGCTTGGCAAAAAAAGGCACAGTTTGATTTCATAAAAGACAAAAAACATTTTAAGTGTGAATAGAACAGCTGTTCAGATCATCCTCCTGCTGTAACTCTTATCTTATTTTTTTAGCACATGTCAAGTAACGTGCCCTGTTACATGTTTCACAAATTACAAATTGGTAATATGACTTGGCTACAGCTCGAAAAAACATTTCAGTCTAAAGATTTTTTTTTTTGCTTTAATCCATGAAATCAGCATATATTAATGCAGTATAAACGATGTTTTAATGTAGACAGGTAGAATCATCATACTGGCACGATTGTATGCATCAAAGTGTTAATTCAAGGCTAAGGGAAAATATCGAGATATTGCGTATTGTGACATGTCCTAAAAATATCGGGATATTAGTAAAAGGCCATATCGCCCTAGTTCTGGGCATTTTTATTTACCCACTGTAGGCTTTCTATCGCTCCTCTGTAAAGTTGACCAGAATCTGCCTCTGGAATTTAGCTTTAGTAGAACCTCTTCTGTGCTTCTTTAACGAGGATGGTACTGGATGATGACCAAGATAGATGATGGTAATTCCAAGGAGCCTAAAACTGTTCACCTGCTCCACATCAGCTCCAGTGATGTCGACACAGGTGTGTGTCTTTGCCTCCTTCTTTCTAAAATCAACAATCAGCTCCTTGGTTTTGCTGATGTTGAGCAGTAGATTGTTCTCTGTGCACCACTCTGCAACATTGTTGATTTCCATTGTTGATAAGAATAGGGTCTGTTCATGGCTGGGTTACCAGAATTCTATACCCGTACCCAACAGTACCTTTTTCTATACACTTTTGTTATTGCAGAGAAGAGTACAGTAATTTCAGTTATTTCTTACCATGGAAATCATGGGAAAATGTTAGACAAAACACATCTATAGACAATGTATCATGAGTCATCATCATCTACATTCAGCAGCATCATTGCTATACTGCATATAAAATAATTTTTGAAGTTAACTGCTCCATTAACTGTTCCTTCTACAGGAGAAAATAATACATAGGATAATAAGTAGATCCTCTGAAAACTCATGAAAATGAAAGAAAAAATGATCAATAGAATTCATAAAATGTATACTTTATGAAGTTACCTTCTAAATTTAGCTCATCAAGCTAGTACTTTGAGTATAAATACAATAGAAAAGATCAAGATATACGTATATGTGCTGCAGCTGCCCTCTCCCGCCACACAACAGCTCCTGTAGTGGTGGCTTTTATACCCTTTTTTTTTTTTGTTTTTTACATTTTTAGTTTTTACTATTTGAGCTTGCTGTGGGGGCTCAGTGTTAGCAGACTGAGTTAACAACATAAAGTCAGCAGTTATAAGTTTGTTTCTATAACATATTGAATACTGTATATACCTGCGAATATGAGGACACGTGTCATATTTTCAGTGAAATAAGACAGAAAACCAAATCATTTTTATATTTGCATTGTTCAAAACAATAGGCAGTGTAGAGGGATACCAATTAATTGTTGTTGGTCGTTTGCCAATTTCACTGACTTCTATTACTTTGCACTCTACTAGGGCGGGGTCTCAATCAAAAATTTTCTATACCGATACCGGTTCGATACCAATTTTATAATATCAATCCTAACAAAAAGAAAATGACATAACACATTACAGTACAAATCTTGAGTTTTACTTTTCAGCTTTTCGGCATTTTTCCACTGCAAGCAGTTTTCTCACAGAAAAAATTTCTCACATACATGATTGCCAAAGATATGTGCCCTATCAACACCGTTAGCAACCCGGGGTTCAATAAACTGATTAACACATTGGACAAGCGGTACGTGTTACCATCACCTCACCATTTCTGCAGAATTGCGCTGCCTGCCCTTTATGACGAATGTCGTGGAAAAGTTGCAAGAGCATTATATTTTGCCACAACAACGGACCTATGGTCGAGCTGCACTGGGATAGTGTTTATTCTTTATTTTTACATATTATTTAATTCATTTTATTGATATATTTTTCTCTTATTTATTTTTATTTTTCTTGTTTTTCAGTTCACTTATGTTAAAAGAAATACCAGAGTTCAAAGTTCAATAAGTTGATAAGCTTGTTCTCAAATCAATGAATTATCGTCTTTAATAATCGTGATTACAATATCAATCAAAATAATCGTGATTATGATTTTTGCCATAATCGAGCAGCCCTAATTTCAACACTCTCGCCCACCTGCTCATCCTAGCCAAATGCTCTGCGCGTTCAATTCAATTCAGTGCCTCAAGCAAGCCAGGCTGGCCCGATAACTGATCCCTCTTCGGCCGCTTGCTGTCACTGCTAATGCAAACAGCATTGAAAAGGTAAAATTAAGACGTTGAGTTTACCCGAGGGTGTTGTTAACCACTCGTTTTTTTTAGCCTAATTGAATTTATGAACATTAAAAATGACCATGACATCATAACAGGGAAAACTTTGCTGATGCAGCACAAATAATTCCTTTTTTCTTATTTGCTGTTCTTCTCATTGACAGGTCTAATGAGTGGTTAAGCAGGCAAAGGTATCATTATGCCAATGTGGTTAGAAGTGTATCTACATCCATTTATTCATTTTTGTGGGGGTAAGAATTTAGCTTGTGAACATGCATCTGTTTCCACAGTGTTTGAGGTTAATAACATTGAATCAGGCATACACACATCAAAGAATCTGACAAAAAGAAGTTATATGAGTTTCTTGTTCGTGAGTATTTCCTACACCAACGACAGGAAAAATATGTTGTGTTTAGATGACGTCTTACTTGGCAAGTAAGCTAGCCTTCCTTCCTATCTAATTGGCCATGTTTGTAGCTTAGCTAATCTCAAACTATGTTTTTGGGTCAGTGACATAGATTCAATGAGAGCAGGTTACAATTCTCTGGGTTGATTCAGTTAGACAGCTGCTAACACTAGCTAGCTAATGTAACATGTGCCACTCGCAGACAGTGCAGAACATTACAATAACCCTTTCCCCAGAGCCTGACGGAATATCACAGCCATCGTACTTCTAAGATAAAAATGTTTGAGCAATGACCTCCATACTCCATAGTTGGATTTACTCCTGACTCAATAAAGGCATTTTGAATTAGATCTATTGTTGGAAAGAAATTGCATTTGTTTCAAATTGGTAATCTGAATGTATTCCTTTTGATAATTATTATTACTAGTGCAGTGCCTGTAGGAAATATGTGTTCCTATAGAAAAGTGGGAGGTTAAGAAGCATTTTCATGGATGGCTAAATGAGGCTGTTTGAAGGTGGAACGTCAGGGATATTTAGGTCTGTTGTGAAATCCGATATTCCAGGGAATAATTGGCCGTTTGTGACTATTTTTGATTTTGTCATTATATTTCACCTTAAAACTATTAACTTGGTGTGATTATTTTCAGAACAACCTCACATGTGTGACTGTACAGTTATTTTTCATTTTGACATATTGTACTAACACAATGGACCTAAAATCACAAAAAAACATAAAATCTGAGTAGAAAAAGTTAGATTTTTTTACTGTGAAAACCACAAAGATGTTTAACAAACCATTTTTTATTACTTATAATGCAAATATAAATTGTTGTTTGCTGAATAAGTGCATACATAATAAAAATTTACAAAGTTCTGTGTAACTATTTACATTTAAATGCAGGCAATGCTCAGGTCTGCCTGAGCTCCTTCCAGCTGAATGAAGAGCTGCACTGCCTGCTCCACATTCAGCTTCTCATTGTTTTGACTCATTAAACAAAAAACCGAGTCCACTACACACTTAACCAAACACTAAATAACACAAACACGCTCAATGACACGAATCTCTCAATTCTCAATATCGCTGTCTGTACACCGACCGTCTTTGCCTGTCACTTATCCGCCGAAGTCCCTCCCACAACTTCCTGTTCCTCTACAACCAAACTTGCTGCTTGAACACTTTCGTGA
>CAEMYA010000167.1:223289-246021 GCA_903131615.1 Diplodus sargus | reverse complement strand
ATATATATATATATATATACCTGCACCTGAATGCATCACTATATCAGTATATGTATATACTGATATACTGATGCATTCAGGTGCCATATTACAATTGAGCAGGTTTTTTTTGACCAGCTGTGATTGGCTGCTGTGGACCTTGTTGTTTCTTGTAACTGCAGTAATTACTGTTGTGATTCAGCACTTCCGCTTTTAGTCAGGGTGGAGCGGGAAGCCTCTGAAGTAGCCAGACTTTGTGTTTTGAAACTGCATTTATCTATTATCTAAGTTTAACTAATGAAGCTGAAAGTCTGGAATATTGAAGTGGCATTGTCTTTTTGTTCCTAATTTGCAACCAACGTCTTTTAATAATAATATTGTAGACAACCACTGAAAACTCAGGAGATTTGTAGCATCAGTGACATACACACTTGAACAGGCTTTAGATGATTCCCCTCTTATCTTTTCTTATGCCAGACAAACCGTCCGTATACAGGATACACAGCTCCCAGATGAATCATAGCTGGGAGTAGACAGATAGCTGAAATGCCCTTTTATGGCATTGTGGGGCTTTTTAAAACAGGATATCTGACCGGGATCTCACAAGAACACGCCCCCACCCACCACCCCTGCTGTGTATCAGCATGTTGTACTGAATGACAGCAGCCTGAGACTTCTGCATGTCACAGCGTAATGCCTAAAGTGAGTTCAAACATGTTGCTGCAGAGAAATCCAGTGTCCTCAACTAAAATATGTGCAACACCTGCCCTCAGACGACTTAGGTGTGACATTGAGAGAATTCTTCAATTTGTCTGTGGATGAGTGATTTTTTTTTTAACCTTTTACTTTTACTAACCTTATTTATTGAATTTGTATACCAGGTAATGGCTCATTAAAACAGCTCAGGCTTCAGTGCAAATTTGCAGACACAAAACCAATCAGTCAAAAGACAAATGTGTCAGAAAGTCAGACAGGCAGTGGCATGGTATTCAAACCCTTTTAAACTCATTTTGTTATAGATTTTGTTCAAAATTGATTAAATGTACATTTTTACACACAATAACCCATACAATCAAAACAAAAGCATATTTGCAAATACATCAAAAACCCCCAAAATGATTTGTTGTTTAAATAAATGTTCAGATCCTTTGCTATGGCACTTCAAATTGAGCTCAGGTGTTTGCATAGATTATCCTCAAGATATCTTTTAATATTGATGAAGTCTATCAATGGCACATTTAGTTGAATGGACATGATTAAGAATCGCACACTCTGGGTCCGAATACTGTCTAAAGGTGCAACAGCAGCTTGTTATTTACACACTTTCACACACCTTTTGAATGAATATACAAACAATATATATTTTGTTAATTAGTGCAATTTATAGGTGCTAAAAGGTGGATATAGAGCCAGGTTAGCTGTTTAAATGTGTTTCTAGTCATTGTGCTAAGCTAGGCTAACCAGCTGCTGACTATGGCTCATATTTGCTCTGCAAAATTTCAATAAGAATGCCAATACTGTGGTTACATCTTTAAAAACACTGAGGTTTATAAAAAATGCTTAATTATTCCTTTGAGTGACAATCTAGAATTTTGCATTTTGAGAGTCATAAGTGATTCTCCTATAGTGCTTAAATAGGATTAGCAACCAATTTTTAGAGCAAATGCAGTATGTCAGGATATGTCATAAAATTGCTTGAAATGTTGACATTGCCGGACGGTATGGTTATTGTGTTTTTATCTATAATGAAATACATGAGTGCTAGTAAAAACTGTTGGACGGATAAAGATAATTCTAACTTTGTCTGTCTGTCCTTTTCTTCAGCCAAAGCGAGATACCCACAGTTCATCATCTGACTGGGCAGGAGGCTGTTACTCAACACTGGTTTACATCAGGTATTTACTTCACTCACCTTCTTTGTAGGTTAAATCACTCAGGTGGATATTAATGAATTGAGTGGCTAAACAGTAGTCATTTTATCTGAGTTGAATCCAATCCTTACACTCAGAACTATCTTTTACATTTTTTATTTTTTTAAGTTAAAATTCTTTGACTTTTTAGTTTCAGTAGTTTAACAAGGTTTCTTAATGAAAATCTTACTCCTCATTGGGGGTAATGTGGCTTAACCTTGTTGAAATATAATAGTGACTTTATTATTTTGGATCTTGTGTCAGTCTTTAGACTCAGGTTTGAGGGGTTTAATGTGCTCCGTATTTGCTAGGAAAAGACTGTGTTTATTTTTGTTGTCTACTTAAGTCTAGTTTTATCTGTTACTGCAATACCCAGCTTTCATTTTGATCTGTCATTGTTCTGTATCCTGAGATCTGATCCCCCTGCTACAACCAAGCTACATCCGAATGTATTCAAGGAGGGAGCCAGAATGAGTGGCAGGAACTGATAATGATACAGTGTCTGCAGGATGTGAAGCTGAGGGTGTCAGGGACGTCTGTGTTGCGACATTTGGTCCCTCTGATGACAAAACATGCCAAGCTCTTTTCTCTCCATGCTTTGACTCTGCAGCTAAGATGTCATCTCTAAACCGCTTTAAAAAGAAACGTGCTTACTGGTGAAAGTGTCCATATTATACACTGCTTCACTCGACAGAGTTTAGCTATTGTTTAACCTTATTTGTACAAACCATTCGTGCATGAGACCAGGGATCGAGGCAGTGGCCTTTGCCACTACCTGCAGACTCTGGAGAAAGCTGGGGAGTAGAGCTGGAATCCAGTTGAAGATCCAGATAAAACAGTCCAGGAACAACAACGTAAGCTGTGCGAAGGCATATAACTGTGATGCAGTAATTCTAGTTGATAATGCAGTCCATAGTAAAATCCTCAAGCTTGAAAAGTTACCGCAGATAATTTGAGTGAAAACATGCATAGTGCAATTAGTCTACCAGTGGTTTGGGGACATTTTCTTCATATAGCCATCAAAACATCTTCAGATGGGAGTATATGATGTATTTTGTGTTGATTCTTTGAGGCCAACAACAGAGGAGCTCTTGTTCTTGTCTTTGTACTAGCCCTCGTCTTATTAAATATATCCTGTGGTTTCACGCTTACAAATGTTGAACCGTAGCGGTCCCTTGTAAAAATGTGCTTGGCCAACAACACGGTAGCTGTGCTAACTCTTATGTTCCACACAATGCTAGCACTGTTGGTCAGGTGCTGATGAGAAGAACAATGGCGAACCTTTGCAAAGGTAGCTGTTGCTGGGGATCCTAAGATTGTGTGCGGTGTTATTGCATGAGCCTCCTCCTTACAAAAACAAGTAGGCCAAAATGTGAATGACTCACTGAATCCCATGTCGTCCATCCTGGGCAGCCCATAAAAAATGAATTTGATGTTTTGGATCACTAGGATGTGATTTCACAGTATTTGGTTGAAGTGTCCCTTTTAAATAATGACCAACTGGGTTGACTGGACGGTCTGGTCGACTTCACCTTTAGTAGCAATCATGCAGGTGATATAAACATGGAGTGTTAGTTGTAGAGTTTCCTCTCTGCATGACTGTGTTTCTCACAGTCTGCTTGTTTCTTGTAAGTTTAAATATAACTGGTGTTCCTCATTTTAAACTCAGCTTCACACTCTAAACTGACAAGTATAAGAAAATGATGTGGAAATCCCCTCAGTAAAGATGAGTTCGCAAAAAGAGTGTTTGGATGTACTTCCCTTTACTGAACTTCATTTAGCAGAGATATTTTTGACACCTATGCCTTGATATCTGGTGTTTTTTTGTTTTTTATACTTAACATCCAAACAAGTGTGAAAGCTTTAAGAGAAACTCTGACCACTATTCCACCTTAAAGGCCTACACATGAGCTTTTTCCAGAGCTTCTTCATCAGTTTGCTGACTGGTCAGGGAGATCAATCTGTTGGCATGCATACATAAGCCATCATAAATACACATTTAAGACTCCATGTTGACTTAAAAGTTTAAGGATTGACATGTCTTTTTAGCTAAATGAAAGATAAACACCCCTTTGTTGTTTGTGCAGAATATTAAGCTACTGAATACAGCTGTTCAGTTTATCTTAGAAGCAAGACTAGGAATGGAGTGAAAGGGCTAATTTGATCCTGTTCAAAAGTAACAAAATCTAGCTACCAGCTCATCTACAGCTGGATTGGGTTGGAATTTGTCCTGAAAATTCAGTAAACTCTAGCTAAATTATGATATTTTTTTTTTAAACCTCGAAATAATCTAATTTTTAAGAAATTATCTCTAGTAGTTTACACTTTGTTGCAACCAATTGATTCAAGATTCAAGAGGGTTGTATTGTCATTCCAGCCATAGTACATGGTGCAATGAAATAACGTTTCCCAAGAAACAAACAGTGCAAACAAACAACAACAACATAGAACAACAACAACGATGCCAAATGTATTATTTAAAAAAAAAAACATTTAGCTGCTCTCAAGTGCAAACATACTTCATAAAGTGATTATAATTTTTATTGTTATTATTATTTACATGAAGTGCAATAGTGCATCAGGCAAATACAAAAACAGGGACGTACGACAGCATACAGAAGGGCAACAGAGGTGATCAGTTCAGTTCCTGAGCGTTGAGGAGTCGTATGGCCCGGGGGAAGAAGCTGTTTTGTAGTCTGGTAATGACAGACTGTATACTACAGTACCTTCTGCCAGATGGAAGGGGGGAGAAGAGTCTGTGTGAGGGGTGGGTGGGGTCTTCCACAATGCTGGTTGCTTTACACTTTGTTGCAACCAATTGATGATTCTTATATATTATTAATGTATTGTAACTCAAAGTTTTCCCTGCGTATGAATTTGAATGACACAGATTTAGCTAAATATATCTTTGGAACTAAAAAGAAAAACACTTTTGAAGACATAATTTGAAGACATTCAAATTAAGTGTTATTAGGAATTGCCAACAGGTAGAGAGAGAGAAAGAAATATATAAATATAAAGGAGCCAAAAGAATTTGCCTAAACCAAACTGTCAGATTCAAACAGACACAGCCTAGCTAATTTTGAGCAGATAAGAAATGTCTCTTGTATTAACACCAAGAGTCTATGTGATGAATTCCTTTTCTTAAGGTTTTTCCTGGTCTTTGCACCAGTGTTAAGTGTGTTTGGGTTAGGTCAGAACTGTTAATGCTCACAAAATCTATATGATATTGGGTTTTTAGACAATTGATTTCTCTTGACTAACGACTAACTACTTGAAAAATGTATCTTTAATCACTCAGGTGTGAGTTGGGTGGAGGTGCAGAGCAGCAATCATGGTGGCCCTGTCACTAAAGATCGGTGTGGGGAACGTGGTGAAGACCATGCAGTTTGAGCCCTCCACCATGGTGTATGATGCCTGCCGTATCATCAGGGAGAGGGTTCCTGAGGCACAGCTTGGCCAGCGTGAGTTCTTTCTCGTTTTTTCTCCTTCCACGCACAGACACAAACACGCATGTACACACAGATGAGAGTTCTTAAGGCGCCAGTATACTTAATTGGAAATGCTTTTCAGATGATTGAAAAGCTTCCATTGTGGAATTAGGGTTTTATGAAATTCTTTCTACAACAAATCCTTAAATCTTTGGACCTTCTTTTTGTTTCAGCAAACATTAAACATGAAGATATTTCTTTATTCGTTAATCTGTTTGTCCCATAGATGTGTATTTGCATATGGAGCAGGATATTGAGACCCGATTGTAAGTGATCACTTTACATGCGTGTAGGGAGGCATTGTAATGACCAGGTCTGCACTGAAGGACATAAAGCTTGATTGTAATTCACCTTTGAGCATGGCTGTTCCAAAACTCACCATAACATATCTAGGTTTTGCCTCCTGACAATGTTGGACATAGTCTAGCATAATCGTACCATTATCCAAGCCCTTTGGTTGCTTGTTTTGGGCAATGTTACAGAGACTGAGAGCGAGAAGCAGGTGTGTACTCTCTACTCATTTGTAGGTATGTAATTTGTACGTGTTTTGAGGAAACTTTTCAAACTGTTCTCAACTGATGGTAAAGGATAGTGGAGGATGGAAGGAGGACACCAATACTCAGCATGTAAAACAAAGCCATAGGTTTCTACAACTGATGAATATGTTCAAATGTAGCCTCTAAGAGCTAGGCTGAAATGTTAGCATGTCCAGAATAAATTGTAGTCTCCTTGGGAGTGTTGTCATGATACTGGAATTACTAAATAGATATGATACCTTGAAAAATATTAATTATCAATACGAAAAAAATTACATAACATTGATGGCATAACATTTCACAATAATTCATAACATTTAATTAGAATATAAATGTAAAAAGCTGTGTGTTCTGTGTGTTCAGCACAACAGCATTTAAAGCAAAACTCTCGCCAAAAAGCAACCGAGGATTTATTTGGGATTGAATATGAGTCAAACCTTCGTGTAAAAGCATAATTGCGACGAAAGAGGCACTTTTAAGATTTACCGTAGTTTGGGTTTTGGGCATTTTAATTTTGAACGGGAGTACTAGGGGCATGATGCACTAGCATCGAAATCGCTATTTTTAGAACAGTAAGAAGGCTCGACACAACATGAAACTTTGCTCGTAGCATCACCAGGGTCTCTATTCATGAACACGAGCTTAGAAAACATTGTTTGTGTACACACAGTTTATGAAAAAGAAGGTTTTTGAACTACTCACGTTAGCTGCTGCATCCCCTGCGCGTCGCCGTCATGGCAGGCAAAAAGTGTCAATCCCTGAGTGCAACCTGACAGGCAGGAGAGTAATGGTGAACCGCCCCTCAAGCGTGCCTGTCGTCGCAATTATGCTTTTACACAAAGGTTTGACTCATATTCAATCCCAAATAAAACCTCGGTTGCTTTTTGGCAAGAGTTTCACTTTAAGATAATATACTTCTGACCATAGTTATAAGAGCGGAAGAAGGCAAGCTATATGCACACTGCCACTGTGTGTGTGGCAAGAAAGAGTGAGAAAGAACAGCTGGTATTAGTAAAAATACTGAGTATTAAAAAAATTCAAATGAGGAATGAGAGCAGTTTCAAATATTTATTACAGATATTTGTTGGTATTTTGAATTTTTTGATAGCACTATTTGGAATAAATAAGTAAGGTTTAGCAACCTAAAACTAGGGAAGTACGTCCTTTAAAAGATTTGAGGCATCAGTAACTGTTAGTTGATGAAAATAGTACCCGATCTAGGGCAGTATGAGCATTACAGGGCCAGGGGTTACAGTAAATTAGCAGCACCATAATCACATGGGATAATTACTAGCAGCATTTATTAAGCAACATTAAGAATAATATTCATCACATGTAAATGACTCTTAGGACAACATGTATGCAGTCTGATGTGTCAACTCACAAAATACAATAATGTCCAAAAGGTGGTGAGCTTGTGGAGGTTTAAGTGAATATTGCTCTTGGTGTAAAATTAGTACAATTCAAGCCTAGGACCATGAAGTGGAATGCAGGGAAGAATGTCTAAAAGTAGATGAATAGCAGCTTTGTTACCGTTGTCTTGCTGGTTACAGGCTCTTAAGATCTGCTGGAGCTGAAAACATTGCTCCAAGCTGTCAACTCCCTGCTATACAGATACATCAGCTGGTGTGCATGCAGAGTTATGTCTTATTACACAAGCTGTTTCGACAGCAGCTCTCTCCGTTGCTTGTTCGAACCTGTAAGTCATTTTACATCCGAAAGACAAAGAGGAAAATTCAGTATACCTGCCTCTGCCTAATTCAACAGCTTGTTTCTACTCTTCAGCATAAGTGGTCCACTAGTCTGGTCTTGCACATTTTGAAATGTGTAACATGATATGTTTGAAGCAGATGTGTGTGTTGAAACAGATGTTGATCATCCAGCGACCAACTGACCTGATTAACATGTACAAGAAAGAAAGTGCACAATTTTATAAGTCACATCCAGCACAAGTACTTGAAATGATAATAGCCTTGTGGTGGCAGTATAGCCACATGCTGATGTATGCCAAGAAACACACTTGCAGTGCCTCACTCAGTATTTCTGTTTCCCTTTGCAGCCAATGACTATGGGTTATTTCTGTCTGATGAAGACCCAAAGAAAGGCATCTGGCTCGAGGCAGGAAAGGCCCTGGACTACTACATGTTGAGGAATGGGGTGAGTCACTCTGGCACACATGCTACACAGCATTGAATGCAACAAATACTTAAACTTCTATAGAGATTTTTTATGCTAATTCTTCAGTTTCATACTTTTTCACATCTCAAGAATCGGTATACATGCCTAAATTAACTAACAGCTGATATTATGCTGCTCTGTGTTTTGGCTGATCAGTGTTTGATTAAAACTATTTATCTATCTAATTTATTAATTCAGCTATTTCTGCACAAAAATGTAGCATGCTCTTCTTGATAAAATCACCAAAATGTGCCAGAGTCTATTCTCACTACAAAGTCAAAGACTATGCTGCTTCATTTGAACAAACGTTTCACCTATTTGTGCCTCCCACCCTCTGTGACAGGCAAAGCCATTGTTGAGGTCAGCACACAATACCAACACAACATTGCCTGTGCTCTTGAAACTAGAAAAGCTAAATTCTGTGAATATCAAAATCAGTTCTGGATTGTTCAATGGATTTCATGAAAAATAAAGTCTAAACATCTGTCAGGAATGTTGACATCTAGTAACACAGAGCTCCTGACTTGTGTCCTCTGTCTTTCAGGACACTCTGGAGTACAAAAAGAAGCAGAGACCTCTGAAGATCCGCATGCTAGATGGCACAGTGAAGACCGTCATGGTTGATGACTCCAAGATTGTCAGTGACATGCTCATGACCATCTGTGCAAGAATAGGTCAGCTTGTCATGCACAGTTCACACTTCACCTGGACAACTGATGTTTGGATTTTATTATTTCTGCCTGCTGACTGTTTTCTTCCCTGATTACATTTTTTTTGTCTGTCCATCAGTACATCACCACTATATATTGATGATGTATTGATGCTGGTTTACTGGTCATTTATTATGAAAGCTGCTATTAATAATAAAGTAATCCTCAACGTTTGCTTGTACTGCCATGTGAAAGTGAAAGTAAATGTAGTAACTTAAATCTGTTTCTGGATTAGGGATTACAAACTATGATGAGTACTCCCTGGTACGAGACACTGGTGAGGAGAAGAAGGAGGAGACCACAGGCACTCTGAAAAGAGACAAAACTCTGCTGAGAGATGACAAGAAGATGGAGAAGCTGAAGCAGAAGCTCCACACAGATGATGAGTGTATGTCAAGCGCAAATCTTCACACCAACTGTCTTTACCACGCTTAATTCATGGCCTGTAGTTTCACAGGGATAAAATGATGAACGTGACCAACAACGACCCATTTTCATGATTTCACTCTAAGTCAGGATCTCCCACATATGTTTTAAGATTCACTTTATTGAGTATGATGAGATGTTAAGAATACTATGCTGACATCTTTGATGAGTCGACACCTATGACAGACAGCTTGATGGTACATTTATCCCTGTTGACTTGGCCTCAAGAATGAGTTGGCAAAATAAATAATGGTCCAGAGGATATATTGATATACACATCAAACAGTCCCTGAAACATGATCCTAATACCATATAGAAATATGCCAAAAATGTTTCATTTGAAAGTTATTTATCTTCTCAGATATTTAGCTCTGCCTTTGCCCAAATTGTTTTCTTAACTATTTAACACTGACACTGCTCTGAAACTAAATGCCACAGTGTTGCCTCTGTCTAGAAACCGAATTGGCTACATAGTAATGACCTGTTAGGATGGTTAGACATTATTCAAAAATAATATATGAGTAAATCTAATATAAAAGCTATAATGTTTATGTAGAGCCTGCGGCACTGATCAACCATCTTTAAACACATTTCCTAAAAAGCGCCCGTCTCTTGTCTGTCAACACATTCTAAAGAGAGTACAGAGACCAATAAATCACACTCAGTTTTTTTGGTTGATGTTTTTCCTCAGTGAACTGGTTGGACCATGGCAGGACGTTGAGGGAACAGGGAGTGGAAGAGACAGAAATGTTACTGCTAAGAAGGAAGTTCTTCTACTCAGACCAGAATGTGGACTCCAGAGACCCCGTCCAGCTTAACCTTCTCTATGTACAGGTACACAAACTAATTTCAAAAAAGCAATAATTGGTTTTCCTCACAGCCAAATAAACAACATTGAGCCATCATGAGAGGGCCCAGCATTTGTAGGGACAATCATTGGAACTGGATGAAATGTATGCACAGTGGCAAGCAAAGGTGGGGACCTGGGTGTTCTCAATCCTGGCATTGCAGACTGGTCCTAGAGATACGGAATGTTACTACTCGCAATTTCCCACAAAGCAACGTTAAATGACCAAACAAAAGTAACGTAGTAACTGTAACTGTGTTTGGCAACTTCTATGAGGAAAAAAATACCACAGCTGTACGTGGAGCAGCATCTGTCCTCCTGTCTGTCCTCCCACCCGTCCTAGCAACTCTTCGTCATATTTCTGCCCGAAAAACAGCGCCTGTCATCGGCAAAAAACTTAAACTCACCAAGTGTTTGTGTTGAAAAAAAATCACTGCGACAGTCAGCTCTCCCGACTGAGACTTCAGTGAACTTTCCCCCGGAAAACAGCCTCCGTCCCTGCGAGTGAGAGTGTCAGACAGCATCTGGTTTACTGATGGCAATTTTGTAATTTAGCTAAAAAAATTTAACTTCATCACTTTCCAGGACGTTTGGTGGGTTAGGGTTAACAGCATCCATATGATTATAAACTGTCCACGGGTTTAGATTGACAGGAGGACACTGGGGAAACATCTTGAATCCACACCGACGTCATCATCATGACGCGTACCGTCACGCCTCTTTAAGAGCCGCAGTGCCTGCTTTCTGTGTGAATTACACAGCGGTACGTCTTTAAGGCGGAGATGCTTCGCTCTGTGTGAATGACCAACAGCGGATAATTGGCGAACCACCACGGCGGAGATAATGTATTGCTGTGTAAAAATTGCTATGGATTGGCCAAAACAAACATCATTTTCACACAAGAAGTTATTTACAAGTGTAATTGATACCAGTGCCACCATCCATGATGAGTCAGATAGAATGACGGGATGCTGCTGGACAGACCCAGTAAACCCAAGCAGTGAGAGTGAGCTGAGAACGTTTGGCACATGTCCCAGTCCAGTGGGTCTTCAGATCCCACCTCCAGAAGAATGTCTCATGCATCCTGGGGGAGGTTAGAGACATAGAATCTGAGTGTTGAAGAGGCAGCTGCTAGGAACTGTTGTCAAAAGGACATTGGTTCCTGTCATGGTAGCAACCGAAGACCTTACGGGTAGCTGTCAAGCTGAAGACCAGGGACTCCTGAAGCAGTAGACTGATACCGGGAGGGCATAAGGTCTGCAGCTTTGCAGTCCCTGAGGCAAAAAAGTTCAATATGGAGATGGGTTTTCGGTTGGCCTCAAAGAATGGCTGGCAATCAGGAAGGGAAAGCAGGGCTTAGCGAAAAACTGCTGACCCAAATTGAGGATATTGTTAGATGATTAAAAGAGCACTTTTGAGGAACTGGTGAACATTTACGTTTAGGGCATTTAGCAGACGCTTTTGTCCATAGTGATTTACAGTTATTTTTGCATACATTCATACACTGATGGCGGTCGCTGCCATGCAAGGTGCCAGCCAGCACATTAGGAGCAGTTTGGGGTTCAGTTTCTTGCCGAAGGACACTTCGACATGCACACCAAGGGAATAGAAACAGCGACCTTCCAATAACAAGACACGCCTGTGCTTGTGCTTGTGCTCGTGCTTAAGCTACCGTACCGTGCAGAAGAAGTCTTCCAATCCTGCCAGAGCCAAAGAAGTGCACTGTATTTGAGTTGTGACGATACGGCACGCTCACACTAGTCAAACAAACCGGACTTTGGGGGCACAGTACAGATTGCCTACTGTGAGGGTGCCCAGTCATGCAGCCATTGCACTGGACCATTGGGGTCCTGAGGCAGAAGGCAGAGCTTTCAATTTAACAGTCAATCTATATTCCAACCATCACATATGGTCATGAGCTATGGGTAGTGACTGAAAGAATGAGATCGCTGATCTATGGCCTAGAGGCTGTTCTAGGTAATAACCAGGCAATTGGGGTCATTGCAACCTAATCACAACTAATATCACTTAATTAATAAATGAATGTCATGCATGAATTAAAGGAATACAGCACTTACACACTATAGAAAGAAAAATGTCCTGTTCGTGCGTAACACACCCCAATCTTTTTGCAGTGAATGCCACAGATGGTAAGAAAGTTTATACAATGCAAATGTACTGTATATTTTGTTTGGATACATAGGATCAATATGATTTAAGTGGAATATTAATGCTGACACTATCTTTATTTACTTTGCAAAAGATGTTGTTTTACGTCTCTTCCAATAGGAGTACATAGTAACCAAGTAACAGCTGGGACCAGGAGCAATCCTCCTGTTTTCCTGATTGATGGTGGATAATATTCTAAGGGTTTGTTTGTCTGTCTGTCTCTTTGTGTGGACAGGCCCGTGATGACATTTTGAATGGATCTCATCCAGTCTCCTTTGACAAGGCCTGTGAGTTTGCTGGCTATCAGTGTCAGATTCAGTTTGGAGACCACAATGAGTCCAAACACAAGACTGGATTCTTAGAGTAAGAGCTGCTTTCATATACATATTCAATCATATTCACTGTGCAGTCCAATTCCTTTGGCTACATTGATTATTATTTGAGGTTTCTGAATTCTATTTGAACTCTTTTCACCTTAGCTTAAAGGAGTTCCTTCCCAAAGAGTACATCAAGCACAAAGGAGATAAAAAGATCTTCCAGGTAAGAAATGGACTACTGCGTCACACTGCACAGAGATGTTTAGTAGCTACCCTTGGTTGGAACTTTAGCAGAGAAGCAGAGATGCAAAAAATACAACATGTAACACTGAAGTAATCTAGTCCTTTGATTGATTTTGTCTTGTGTTTCTGCAGGCACACAAAAACTGTCAGAACATGACAGAGATTGAGGCCAAAGTCAGCTATGTGAAGCTGGCCAGGTCTCTGAAAACCTATGGAGTGTCATTCTTTCTGGTCAAGGTGAGAGGAAAGGGATCATTTTAACATTTCCGTTTGATGGAATGCAGAACAGTGGCTTAATAAGATGGAGAAAATTACATTTATTTTAGATGCATTCAGGGCACAATTGCTGAAGCTACTTGGAAATTCTAAATAGTGTCAGTAAAAAGGTGTTGGTGGTTATTTGTTTTTACAAAGTATGTGACATCATAGAAACTCATCTAAAGTAAGCTAGTTGAGCTCCATGAACTCACCCTGCTTTGTAGTTGCTTCAGCTTGGTAGCTAAAAGTGATGTTATTTCTTGTATACGTAAAGTGAGTTTTTTGATTTGGTTAAGGATTGTAGCATGAGAATGTTCTTCCTTTTTAAAGAAAGGAGAAATTATTTGTTTTGTGTATGTATATGTACTGCAAGAATTAACACACTTTCTACTTTTGTCCTGCACAGAATCGTATTCTCATTTAAACTTCCACCAGCATGTTGATATAGAAGTTGCCAGATATATTAAGCATAAAAGTGTTCAAAACCAATAGTTTAACTGACGATAGACAAGATTTTTGTGTTAACCTGATGTTATCAGGACTCCAGACTGCAACTATTTACTTGCATTTTGGATTATTTTTGGAGGCAGCACGACTTTAAGTAGGAATCACCTGTGCAATTTGCAAAAGTGCCACTCATGATTTGTTTTTTAAAATGATTATACATCGTGTAAAACAACAGGAATGGCATTTCCCATTAGCTGATCCAGTTTCGCTGCCTGCGACACACAAACCGTCCCTATGTACTAGAAGCTGGTAATAATAATGCAATACTACCAAGGCCCGTGATAACCTGGTGGTGCTTTGTTGTTTCCTGGCACCAGAACAAAGAAGGAAAAAAATAATATATATATGTTTGAAGACAAAACTATAGTTGCATAATCTATTTAAATGATATAATTTAACGATTTTTTGAATATTTGAAAATCATGATGATGATTAATTTAACGACTGATTGACTATCTCTAAAATGAAGCAGAAAACTGAGTAACATTTGGATTAGAACGTTTTTGTTTCACATCACACACTAAAATTTAGAGCTCAATCACACGTCCTATTGTACAAATTGCTGGCAAACTCTAGCGTCACTGTACACGGCAATACCAGCAGTTACTTTTTGAACTCTCTCCAGGGTTTTTTCTGATCCTGACGTCGGATTGGGGTGCACTTGAAAAGATTCCTCTAAACATTTCAATGTTTTATCGAGAACACATCACAAGGAATTTTAGGTTGGTCACAATATCAGATTTCTTAGGCCAAAAGAATTCAGGATAACAATATTACTACAATATCCACCAACAGTACAGTCTGACTCATCCATCATCTCCTCTAGCATGATTCTGAGCAGCATTAGTAGCTACATACTGTGGTAGCTAGCTAACTAATGACAGCTTTTTTGTTTTCTTTTTTTTCATTTTATGGTGGGTGGGAACCAGCCAAAGGAAATGATTTAAGTCTGTGTTATTTACCGGATATTATCTTATTATTAACATGATATTACATTTTTGAATATCACAATTATGGTCAATTTTGGTATATTGTGACACACAAAACATACTGCACATATGCCAGTGAATGATGAAATAATGATGATGAAAACAAAGCTAATCCTCTTCTTAGCCTGTATCCCAGTAAGAAAGGGAAACACACTCATTTTAACGCTTTCAAAATGCAGTTAAAAGTTTTTGTGAACAATGAATGGTTTTTATAATAATTGGTTTTAGGAGCTGCTGCTGCCTCCCCTTAAAAAGTCATGGAAAATGATTTGCTCTGAAAGCACGACTTCACTTTTTGACTTTGTCCTTTAAATGTATCCTTTTAATATAAGAAAATAAAGAAGTTGTGTGTTATGTGGCATGATGACTTAAGTGGTACCTCTAAATTTTGTGCTTGAGTTCCTTAAATTTTCAGTACGGAGCACAAGTGCTACAAGTGGATTAAATTAGCTTGGATCCCTGGCTATAAAGTAAATGTTGACTGCTCATTGTAATGGCTTTACAATAATGACAGCATTAGTGTTTAGATTGGTTCCCTACAAACCGTCCTTTTACCCAAGCAGTGTTGTCCACCATCGTGCTTGAACTCTCCGTTCCGTTTTCTTTTCCTGTGTGGTTGGTAGTTGCTATTCTGAGGAAACGAACAGAAACGATCTGGTTGTGTTTCTCTCTAATACCACTCGGAAACGCTAGGGGATATTTGTTTTCTAGACATGCAGCAAAATGGCTGAACAAGAAATTAAAATGCTTCACCATTTCTGGTTAATTTTTAGTAAGGACATTGTAACTTTCCTTAATCTTCCTGCAGGAGAAAATGAAGGGCAAGAACAAACTGGTGCCTCGTCTGCTGGGTATCACCAAGGAGAGTGTGATGAGGGTGGATGAGAAGACAAAGGAGGTGATCCAGGAGTGGAACCTGACCAACATCAAACGCTGGGCTGCCTCTCCTAAGAGCTTCACCCTGGTGAGTACGCCATGGAAAGACAGACATATCACTGACCCTGTGTTTTTTCACCCGAGGAAGTTGTATTTCAGAACTGTCAGCTGCTTGTGCCTCTGCCTCCAGCCACATAGTTTGCGAAAATGCCATACCAGCCAGTTGGTTTTTTTCACTGTTGTTTGATCTACTGATTTTTTAAATTATTTTTTTATAGCTTTGGTTCTCGTCAATTGCCTCACTTATTAATGGAAATTGTATTGTTTTAAACATGCAATTGAAGTACACTGACATACTGGAGTACTGATACTGTTGACAACCCTAGCAGAATATCAGTGATAACCGTTTTCGAAGTGCATAGTATAAGTATTGATACTTATTTCCCACCTCTGACCACAATGCAGTGAATAGATACATAATCTGTGCACTTTTTTAGTAGGGTTTTTTTTGGTAGTGTAGTGGTATTCTTTATCAGTTAGACAGATATTATGATGTATCGTTAGATGATTGTCTTGGTGCTACTGTTGTTATTATGGGCAACTTATTGTGAATCATATCTTGATATATACTTAAATTAGCTGTATTGATATTGTCATATTTGTGTCTCCCACCTTGGTAGTGTAGCATAATAGAAAATGTCAATGTAAATATTTCAATAGGAATTTACAAACAGAATATCTATAACTGAATACACAACTCATAAATAAGAAACATTTCTGTTTTTCACTTTAATTTAGCAGTAATTCACAAATGGATTTGTTGGATCTGTTCACAGCATAAATTCGATGTAAAGATTTTTTTATTAGTTATAAGTATTTTTTGGTCTTTTTATGGCTTTTTATTGACAGGACAGCTTTAGAAATGGGATGAGATGGGGGGTGACATGCAGCAAATGGCCACAGGTCAGACTCAAACCCAGGGCCACTGCAGCGAGGGCAGAGCATCTGTACATGGGTCGCATGCTCTATCAACTGGGTTAATGGCGCACAGTAACCCAGTTGAACATTTTTAATGAATGTGCAGATGTTTCTCAAACTATTGACTGAAGGGGAAACATGCTGTGAGCCTGATTTATTTTTGTCATGTTGTAGGACATCACTACACAGGCAGAAGTAACTGTGAATTCTCATTACTTGGACAGTACATCACATATTTTACACCTCCAGACTGACAGCTGATTCAGCGATGATTTCATCAAGAGAACTGAAGTTGCTTGGGCTTATGGTGTAAAGGAAAAAGATGTCCCATTTCTCCAAAAATGTGTTTCCTCCATTTCTGTTTCTCCTCAAATAGTCTCTTCCTTGCATCTTTTCCTACCCTCCTCAAGGGGATCAAGATGTGGGTATGGATAAGAGTAATGAGAAGCACCCAATGGAATGTTATCACATCCGTTCACATCTTTGCCTTTTAAGAAAGAGAAAAAATGTATCAATTGTCCCCAGCTGGACTCGAGCCATGGATGTTGTCATTCATGGTCTGAACCGTCTAAGCCATTGTAACCCCTAAGCTACAAGGAAGTCCCCTGCATGTGTGAATATTTAAATACAGGTTCTTCTTTGCTCTGCTATCAGGACTTTGGAGACTACCAGGATGGTTACTACTCTGTGCAGACCACTGAGGGAGAGCAGATAGCTCAGCTTATTGCTGGTTACATCGACATCATCCTCAAAAAGGTAAAAGTCAGCAATAATATGGGACTGACATCTTATACACTACCATTGTAAAATGTATTTGTTTAAGGTATGCTGGCTTCATTTTTGAAAATAAGAGGAAATACGTTTTATCTTAAATTTCCTTTGTCCTACTGCAGGTAAAGTGAGGTTGATTTCCTATTAGGGGTGTCACAGTTTCAATTCTAAAAAAAATAAAATAAATAATGACTTGAATATTTAATGTCGATTATTGAAATCAAAAGTGGAATTGGTGATCATTCCAGAAGGCAGAAGGCAAAATATATAAATACACGTGTGGTGTGCGTTGTGAAAAGAGTCTTGCTGGTAGTGAAAGTCAAACTGTTGTTTTAAGGTATAGAGTTCAACAGGTTGTTCTCTATTGTCTGGTGAAATATTTTTATAAGATTTTAAATAAAATATTTAAAGATGAATTAATTAAGTTTCTTTTTGAGAGAAATATGAAATGTAAGGCATTAAACAAATGATCTATTTAACTTGATTTAACAAACCAACATTTGTTAATCTAACATGGCAAGCCATCAGTGCTGAAAAATTAAGTTAAAAATAGAATCGTGACCCTCCTATTCCGTATTGCAGAGAAGTAGCTGGTATAAATGCCTGGAGCTTTGCTGTGAATGTAAATAGCAGAAAAAAACAGAATTAAAAGCTATACAGACAGCAAGGTGACAGTGTCAATGTTAGTCCAAACAGTAGTTGATTTGATTAACCTGAGCAATAAACTGTGGGGTCCGAAGGAAGGAGGGAAGGAAGGAAGGAAGCTTTGCTCAACATTTGTCCACTACTTTTTTTCTAGATTACATTAACAGTCATATTCCATGTCCTAATCCATTTGTCTTTCAAAGCTAAACCTTATCAATATTTATGTTGGTTAGTTAATGCCCACACAGTCATTTCCCTTTCTCTGACTGTTTTTGAACACCAGCCCTGATGGAGTTTAATGATACGATATGATATTAATGAATGAATGAATGAATGAATGAATTAATTAATTAATTAATTAATTAATTAATTGGATTACAGTGTTATACCGATCAGGCATAACATTATGACCACCTGCCTAATATTGTGTTGGTCTACCTTTTGCTGCCAAAACATCCCTGACCCGTGAAGACATGGACTCCACTAGACCCCTGAAGGTACGCTGTGGTATCTGGCACCAAGATGTAAGAAGCAGATCCTTTAAGTCCTGTAAGTTAAGAGGTGGGGCCTCCATGGATCGGACTTGTTTGTCCAGCACATCCCACAGATGCTCGATTGGATTGAGATCTGGGGAATTTGGAGGCCAAGTCAACACCTCAAAATCGTTGCTGTGGTCTTTAAATAATTCCTGAACCATTTTTGCTTTGTGGCACGGTGCATTATCCTGCTGAAAGAGGCCATCAGGGAATACCGTTTCCATGAAAGGGTGTACATGGTTTGCAACAATGCTCAGATAGGTGGTATGTCAAAGTAACATCTACATGGATGGCAGAACATTGCCCAAAGCATCACACTGCCTCTGCCGTCTTGCCTTCTTCCCATAGTGCATCCCAGTGCCATGTGTTCCCCTGGTAAATGATGAACACACACCCGGCCATCCACGTGATGTAAAAGAAAATGTGATTCATCGGACCAGGCCACCTTCTTCCATTGCTCCGTGGTCCAGTTCTGATGTTCACGTGCCCATTAATGGCGCTTTTGGCGGTGGACAGGGGTCAGCATGGACACCCCGACGAGTCTGCAGTTCTGCAGCCCCATAAGCGACAAACTACAATTCGCTGTGTATTCTAACACCTTTCTATCAGAACCAGTATTAGCTTCTTTAGCAATTTGAGCAACAGTAGCTCGTCTGTTGGATTGGACCGCACGGGCCAGCCTTCACTCCCCACATGCATCAATGAACCTTGGTCGCCCACAACCCTGTTCGCCACTCTTCCTTCCTTGGACCACTTTTGAGAGATACTCAGCACTGCAGACCGGGAACACCCACAAGAGCTGCAGTTTTGGAGATATTCTGACCCAGTCGTCTAGCCATCACATATTGGCCCTTGTCAAACTCGCTGAAATCCTTACGCTTGCCCATTTTTCCTGCTTCTAACACGTCAACTTTGAGGACAACATGTTCACTTGCTGCCTAATATATCCCACCCATTAACAGGTGCCATGATGAAGAGATAATCAGTGTTATTCACTTCACCTGTCAGTGGTCATAATGTTATGCCTGATCAAACATTGTATTGTAAGAAATTAAACCTGCTCAGTCTCTTAAATGAGCCATAGCCTATGGGTTTTAATGGCTAGCCTTTCTTAAATCCTTTAAATTACATTTTGGATGGTCCAGTGTGGTCACTACTGATGTCATTACCGTCTTTGACAGAAAAAGAGCAAAGACCACTTTGGCTTGGAGGGAGATGAAGAGTCAACGATGCTGGAAGACTCTGTTTCACCCAAAAAGTAAGTGTGTGTGTGTGTGTGTGTGTGTGTGTGTGTGTGTGTGTGTGTGTGTGTCAGATCATGCTACTCATCATAGCATGACATAAGTAATTTCTCTCTTCCTTTTTCTTTTGTGACAACACTCCAGGTCCACAGTGCTGCAGCAGCAGTTTAACAAGGTGGGCAAGGTGGAGACAGGCTCAGTGGCCCTGCCAGCCATCATGCGTTCAGGAGCTGGAGGCCCAGAGAGCTTCCAGATGGGCTCTATGCCTCAGGCCAAGCAGCACATCACCAGTGGGCAGATGCACAGAGGACACATGCCTCCACTGGTAAAGCAATAACAAATATCACAAAATCTTGAATTGGCAGAATGTGACTCAGAATGTGATCATAACCCTCTGCATTTGTTCTGTACTGCACTGTTGAACTTGGATATAACTGGTGTACAAATGTTGTATTAATGGAACCAAAATGCAATAAGAAGACATAACGATAATTAGCGTTAAATTATATTATGAATATATGATTTTCTAACATTATTATTCCAAATCTTTCTCAGGACAAATACAGAAAGTGGGTGTCCATCCAAATGTAAAATCTGTCAAGACTTTCAATCCCAATGAGCTATCATGCCTTTTAAACAATTTGTGACAGCAAGAAAAAAGTGGACTTGAGCCAGAGTATTTGAATGATACAGCTCCCAGGTCCCTCCTTCTTCCTCCCTGCTGCTGCATTGCCTTCAAAGCCCCTCCCACAGAGGGGGCTGCTGTGCATGAGCAGGCTTGTAACCATGGTAACAGAGGACGCCAGATAACCAAGACGGCGCATTCAAAACAACAACAACATAAGCCCCGATTGTTGTATTTCTGAACATCCATCCATCCATCCATTTTCTTCCGCTTATCCGGGGCCGGGTCGCGGGGGCAGCTGCCTGAGCAGGGACACCCAGACTTCCCTCTCCCCGGGCACTTCCTCCAGCTCTCCGGGAGGATCCCAAGGCGTTCCCAGGCCAGCTGGGTGACATAGTCACACCAGCGTGTCCTGGGTCTTCCTCGGGGTCTCCTCCCGGTGGGGCATGCCAAGAACACCTCCCGAGGGAGGCGTCCCGGGGGCATCCAAAACAGATGCCCGAGCCACCTCAGCTGGCTCCTCTCGATGTGGAGGAGCAGCGGCTCTACTCCGAGCTCCTCCCGGGTGACAGAGCTCCTCACCCTATCTCTAAGGGAGCGCCCCGCCACCCTGCGGAGGAAACTCATTTTGGCCGCTTGTATCCGGGATCTTATTCTTTCTGAACAATATAACTAAATTACAATGACGAGTGCCTCAGGCAGATCACTGTAGATATCCTGAGTAACAAACAATATTCCTCATATCGCTGTAGACAAAGTTAACAGCGAATCATTACCCGGTGCAACATTTTTTCTCTGAAGCATGAGTAACAGTATTTCTCGAAACTAACTCTACCACTTCAGAGTGTCAGTTTAGATGCACAGAACAGAACGGGACCGAACCGCCGGCAAAATCCCGGTCCAGCTCGCGCAGCTGCAGGTATAAATCTGCTTGTTTGTTGTTGGGTTTTTTTATAATTTAAATGTTTTTATTATTTTTCAGAACTAGTGCATTGCCCGTAAGAAAATATGTGTTCCTATAGAAAAGTGGGAGGTTAAGAAACTTTTTCATTGATGGCCAAATGAGGCTGTGTTTGAAGGTGGAACGTCAGGGATATTTTGGTTTGTTGTGAAATCCGATATTCCAGGGTATAATTGGCCGTTTTTGACTATTTTTGATTTTGCCATTATATTCCACCTTAAAAACTATTTACGTGTTGTCATTATTTTCAGCACAACCTCACATGTGTGACTGTACAGTCATTTTTTCATTTTGACATACTGTATTAATACAATGAACCTAAAATAAAAAAAAGCAAACATAAAATCCGAGTAGAAAAAGTTAGATTTTTTTACTGTGAAAACCACAAATATGTTTAACAAACCATTTTGTATTACTTATGATGCAAATATAAATTGTTGTTTGCTGAATATGTGCATAAATTAAAAAAATATACAAAGTTATGTGTAACTATTTACATTTAAATGCAGGCAATGCTCAGGTCTGCCTGAGCTCCTTCCAGCTGAATGAAGAGCTGCACTGCCTGCTCCACATTCAGCTTCTACTCATTGTTTTGACTCATTAAACAAAAAACCGACTCCACTGCACACTAAACACACAACACCAAACACTACATAACACACTAACTATACACTCCAAACACGCTAAATGTCACAAATCTCTCAACTCTCAATATCGCTGTCTGTACACCGACCGTCGTTGCCTGTCAATCGCGGTCCAGCTCGCGCCGCTGCAGGTATAAATCCGCTTGTTTCTTAATGTGTGTCGTAGGCTTGAGATCTGCAGTAATTGGCTCTGGTGCGCACGTGACTGTGGTGGCTCTGGTGGACAATGCTCCCGAATTTGTAAAGCATTTATGAAATAATTTATTCACGGTCTGGGTGTCCCTGCCTGAGCAGGGACACCCAGACTTCCCTCTCCCCGGACACTTCCTCCAGCTCTTCCGGGAGGATCCCAAGGCGTTCCCAGGCCAGCTGGGTGACATAGTCACTCCAGCGTGAACCTAAAATATCTCTAATATCTCACCCTATCTCTAAGGGCGCGCCCCGCCACCCTGCGGAGGAAACTCATTTCGGCCGCTTGTATCCGGGATCTTATTCTTTCGGTCATGACCCAAAGTTCATGACCATAGGTGAGGGTAGGAACGTAGATTGACCGGTAAATTGAGAGCTTCGCCTTTCGGCTCAGCTCTCTCTTCACCACGACAGACCGATACAATGACCGCATTACTGTGGCCACTGCACCGATCCGCCTGTCAATCTCACGTTCCATCCTTCCCTCACTCGTGAACAAGACCCCAAGATACTTAAACTCCTCCACTTGAGGCAAGAACTCTCCCCCAACCTGGAGGGAGCAAGCCACCTTTTTCCTGTCAAGAACCATGGCCTCGGACTTGGAGGTGCTGATTCTCATCCCAGCCGCTTCACACTCGGCTGCAAACCGCCCCAGGACATGCTGGAGGTCCTGGCTCGAAGGAGCCAACAAGACCACATCATCCGC
>CAEMYA010000167.1:203839-222356 GCA_903131615.1 Diplodus sargus | reverse complement strand
AGTGGAGAACATTGTCCATTCGGACTCAATGTCCCCAGCCTCCCTCGGTATCTGGTCAAAGCTCTCCCGGAGGTGGGAGTTGAAGACCTCCCTGACAGAGGGTTCCGCCAGACGTTCCCAGCAGACATTCACAATTCGTTTGGGTCTGCCAGGTCTGTCCAGCTTCCTCCCCTGCCAGCGGATCCGACTCACCACCAGGTGGTGATCAGTTGACAGCTCAGCCCCCCTCTTCACCCGAGTGTCCAAGACATACGGCCGGAGGTCAGATGACACGACCACAAAGTCGATCATTGACCTCCGGCCTAGGGTGTCCTGGTGCCACGCGCACATGTGGACACCCTTATGCTTGAACAAGGTGTTCGTTATGGACAAACTGTGACTAGCACAGAAGTCCAGTAACAAAACACCACTCGGGTTCAGATCAGGGAGGCCATTCCTCCCAATCAAACCCCTCCAGGTAACACTGTCGCTGCCCACGTGAGCGTTGAAGTCCCCCAGTAGAACAACGGAGTCCCCGGTTGGAGCACTCTCCAGTACGCCTCCCAGGGACTCCAAGAAGGCCGGGTACTCAACACTGCTGTTCGGCCCATAAGCCGAGACAACAGTGAAAGACCTATCCCCGACCCGAAGGCGCAGGGAAGCGCCCCTCTCGTTCACCGGGGTAAACTCCAACACATGGCAGCTGAGCTGAGGAGCTATAAGCAAGCCCACACCAGCTCGCCGCCTCTCACCACGGGCAACTCCAGAGTAGAAAAGAGTCCAGCCTCTCTCAAGGAGTTGGGTTCCAGAGCACAGACTGTGCGTGGAGGTTAGCCCGAATATTTCTGCCCGAAAATGTTTGAGATTTTGGCATAGCTTCTGATTTGTGCCAATTAATACAATAGCCAGTGACTTTAGAATATGCTTCAATAATTTCTAGTAGAACTGAAACAGAACTAGTTGGGTCCTGTCTCAGTACCAGAATATCCTCAGCATAAAGAAATAATTTGTGTTCCCTGCCGCCTCCAATTACTCCCTTAATTCTTGACTCTGCTCTAATCAATGCAGCTAATGGTTCTAAGAAAATTGTGAACAATAATGATCTGGTTATATCGTAAAACTGAGATATTATTCCGTTAGTAAAGACAGCAGCTTTAGGGTTTGAATATAAGACTCTTATCCATCTGCAAAAACTATCCCGAACCCAAATTTCGAGAGAGTTGCAAATAAAAAAGCCCATTCCACCCTATTGAAAGCTTTCTGCGCATCGAGTGATATGGCTGAGACAGGGTGGGGTTCGTTCTATTCATCCAGATTAAGTGCAACAATCTCCTCATGTTATCAGCTGATGATCTATGTTTTATGAATCCCACTTGATCTTTGTGAATAACTTTAGGTAAGACCTGATCTAATCTTATTGCTAGCGTCTTGGATGATATTTTGCAATCAACATTTATCAGGCTGATGGGTCTATAGTTAGCTGGGTCTGTTGCATCCTTATCTTTTTTTGGTATTAATGATATAATGGCCTCCTTAAAACTTTCTGGGAGTGAACCATATTGAAACGCTTCTTGGAAAACCTCTATGAGAAATGGACAGAGAATATCAACATATTTCTTATAGTACTCTACCGGGAAGCCATCTATACCAGGTGACTTCCCGGTTTTCATACTCTTAATTGCTGCTCTAACTTCAGCCTCTGTTATAGGAGTATCCAAACTATCCTTTTCCTCTTAGGGGAGTTGTGGTAGCTCCACTTTTTGGAAGAAAGAGTTCAAGCCTTCATTACCAGCCGAACATGTAGACGTATACAGATTTTCATAAAAATCTTTGAAAACTTCATTAACTTTGTTAGCTAATGTAAATAGTTTATCATCTTTTCTAATTGCTGTAATAGTAGTATTTGAATCCAGGCGTTTTAGTTGTCTGGCCAATAATCGTCCAGTTTTTTCACCATTTTCATAAAAACTTGTTTTGAGCCTAAATAGTGAATACTCTGCTTTTTTATTACATATTTCATGTAGCTCCAATTTTAGTTGACAGATTTTCCTGAAACCTTCTTCAACATATTTTTCAGCTGAATGCTTCTCTAATTTACCTATTTCTCTCTCCAATAGTTGTACTTTTTTCTTATTTATCCTTTTTCTTCCATGAACTATAAGCTATACATTTCCCCCGATAAACGCCTTAAGTGCATCCCAAACAGTAGCTAATCTTTCTGTTGTCCCCCTATTAATGTCTATAAATATCCCAATATCCCCCTCGAGTTTTGTAGCAAATTGTTTGTTTTGTAATAGACTTGTATTTAGTCTCCATCGACCAACTTTACCTTTATTAGAACACAAATCTATATGTAGTTCAACGGGTGCATGGTCTGTTATTGCGATAACTCCTATATTGCAGTCTATTACCAAACCAACAAGTGGGCCAGCACCCAGGAAAAAGTCTATTCGTGAATAATATCTGTGTACGTGAGAATAAAATGTGTATTCCTGTTCATTCTGATTTATGAGTCTCCAGATATCTATCAAACCCAGTTCTTCTCGTAGGATATGTAATGCTGCTCTGTCTCTGGGGGATGTACCTGTTCTGACTTTACTGTGATCCAGATAATCGTCCAATGTTTGATTAAAATCTCCCCCCACGATAATCTGACCATCTACATCTCCCAGTATTTTATTGACCTCGTGAAAAAAGGATGTGTTTTCTTTGTTGGGAGCATATAAATTGCAAAGTACTACTTTAACTCCATTAACAAGTGCTTCCACAACTATAAATTCGTCCATGAGAGTCTTTGAATTGATTCGATACAACAAAATTCAACTTTTTGTTGACAAGGATAACAACCCCACAGCTCTTGCTTGATACTGAGTTATGAAAAACATGGCCAACCCAATCACATTTCATTTTTATAGCTTCAACTTGGTCTCTGAAGTGTGTTTCCTGAATATGTAATATCTGTGCCTTTAGATTTAAGAAAGGTGAGTATTTTTTTGCGTTTAATTGGCATACTGCAGCCATTAATATTCCATGTCATTATATTGATATGCCCACTACTCATTGCTTCCATAAGGTATATACACCTGCTTCCCTCCACCCTCATCCACAAATCTACCCCCCGCTCCTTCAATACACAGTAAAGCCTTACTCCTGCCGTCATAAAAATAACAATAAAAACACCTCCAATATAAAATGCAAAAAATAACAAAAACTCAAAAAACACTGTCTTTAAAGGGAAAATGACAGTGTACTAAGCCTTAGGCCTGGTGTGGTTCCGGTCCGTGTAGGTCCTGTAGATGGTACCTCCTGCTCCTTCTACCAACCGTCCGGTTACAGCAGTGCCCGAGAGTCCGCGTCTCCGCCGTAACTTCAAAATAAAGTTTCGCTCCCCCATATGTTCATATCACACAGTCAGTCGTTCTCCGTGTTTTGGACCTTTTCCCGAACAAAGATCTCTGCCTTCTTCGGGTCGGTAAAGCTCACTCTCTCCCCTTTCCATGTAAACCTTAGGGTTGCCGGGTGTGCCAGCGTGTGTTTCACCTGTTGATCCCACAGAGCCTTCATTATTGGGGAGAACCGCCTTCGCTGGTCAGCGCGCTCCTTGGTCATGTCTTCGTAGATGGAGAGTGTACAGTCCTCCCACTGTATCCCTCTCTTTTTTTTCGCAGCCATCAAAACTTTCTGCCGGGCAGTGTAATGTAGAAATTTCACAGGTATAATCTGCGGTGGATTATTATTACCTGGCCACGGTCCCCCACTTCTGTGGCTCCTCTCGATCTCATACTCATCTCCCTGTAGCCCTAGTCCTTCATTTAGTATCTTCTTTACGTAGTCGTTAATGGTATTCCCCGCTTCTTTTCCTTCTTTCAGTCCAATCAGTCTAATGTTTTTACGTCTCCCTCGATTTTCCTGATCATCAACACGGCTCCATAGTTGCTCCACTTTCTGTCTTAGCACTTTGTTTTCATTAACCATGCTGGCTGTGCTATCCTCCATGTCGCCGATGCGACTTTCCGCTTCTTCGAGACGAGTTTGTAAAGCACTCACACTGTTTTTGAGCTCTGTTGTGTCCGACTTGATTGTCACCACATCACTCGCCACTTTATTCAGAGTAGTGTTCATCTTTGCAATTTCAGCGAAGATATCCCCTGTGTTGTTTCTCTGGCTAGCTTCGTTGCTGGAGGGGCTAGCAGGGTTAGCTTCCATGGTAGCTGAGGTCTTCAAGCGGGTTTGTACACTTCGTCTTCCCTGGTTCATTGTATGCCTTAAGTCTTGTAACTCCATGTAACTTTGGGTTGTGTAGAAGCACCGACTGCTTACGACATTAACTATACTTTCAAGGAGAGTTTACATAGTTTAATTGTTATTGATGGTCGGCGAAGGACGGGAGCATATCTAATGTTAAAACTCTCAGGTCAGTCTGATCCTGATCCGCAGAGATATTTGAGGAACACACAGACAGACAGACAGACAAACAGATTCCTTGCTTTTATAGAGAGATTATTGTTATTTTATATGAGGCTGAAATAAACTCCTCTCTACAGGCAAGTATGACATTGGGCAGATGTCTGAAGTCCAAATATCTGTAGTAAAGGTCAGGGCTGGAACTGCTTTTAACTTCTCAGCTTCTTCTTGGTTGACACTCGGTTGTATAGTTCAGGTAGCGCAGTATCTAATAAGTATCTCCCTGATGGTGAACTATACCGTGGCTGCAAGTGTTCAATCAGGCTGCGAAATCCTGCGTTTTCCACCAATGATAACAGTTGGTCATCCAGTACAATGAAGTTGAGCAACTTCTCAGTAATCCCTTTACTTTCACGTTGTCTGCTGGGAGTTTACCTTGCTTTTGGAATGACTCCAGAAGGGATTCCTGACGGCTCCTTTTGTCTTTCTGCCCCCTGGCTAAAAATTCCTCGCGCTCTTTCACGTGGATCGGAAATCTCCACTGGTTGGATCGGAAATTTCCGATCCGTGAATTACGTTGGTATCGGGCCGATACCGATACTGGATTGGATCGGCCCCATCCCTAACAGCCACTGGGTCTACCCACAGGCAATGGATTTTTACACAGCTGACCTGTATCTTATTCTACTGTCAGATCATAGTGACAATTTTAGCAAATATAACCAAAAAATAGTTACAGACTTTACTTTTACAGCTTTAACTTGTAACTAGTGTGCACTGGGGCCCTTCCTAACAACCTTACACCACTGCTGCAATTTCTTCAGAAATGTCTTTAATTAGTATTGACTATTAGAGGTCTAGTACTGACTCTCATGCAATTGGTCAGTGGATTTCCTGATCCACTAACCAGTACCGTAAAGTCTAGAAAAGTTGCGCCGTTCAAATAAAAAACTCCCCTTCAAAATTTAGAATACTTCAACAATCAATTGACTATAGGTCCAGGTCCGTATAGGACAGCGCCTGGGTCTGGACCCGGACCGCGGTCTGCCTTTTAGTGACCTATGGCCTAGACAGTTAGTCGCATGATCAATGAAGACCGGTGAGCAGCAACATGGTATAACTACATAACCACATGACAGACTATTCAGGTAGGTGAGTTGTCACATGGTCAATATGATCTGGTTGGTTATGATCAGGCAGTTAAAATCAAAAGACTCAGCATGTTTAGCAGAAAAATATCACAAACAGTAAGCAAGATCTTCAAACTTCCAAATATTGCAGTATACTCAGAGAAGCATCAATTACTATTTTCTCAAGTGCTTAATGTAACGTTTTCAGACTTTTAAAGTCTTAGATGCTTTGACAGGAAAATGAATTTATAAAAAAAGGAAGTCTAGTTCCCTGTTCAAACCTTGGGTATTGGGTAGCTTTCACTGTTTAAATCCAGAAGGATTCTCATTGTAAGAGGCTTTTTAATCTGTCTGCTCCCCTTACTGAGTTTTTTATACATTCAATGCCTGATATCTTTAGCATACTGCAGCTGCCGTGGTTAGCCTCTTAGTAATGTAAAGCCACAAGGTATCAGGTGTTACCAGTTCTTATAGCATGTTTATGTTCAGCTTTCTTGCTTTAAATTTACGCTTTGTTCTCCCAGTATGAAAACATCAGCACATTCAAGTCTGTAAACCACCTATGATGTAGTGCAATTTATAACAGACTTTATGTTATACTTACAGCCTGATGTTATGTCAGTAAAGAAGCTGGTTTTAGTCATATTGCCGCAATTATTGTAAATTACACATTTGTAGTTGCCAAGTTTTTTGTTGTACAGGCGGAAGATAACTCTTCACATCTGTCACTGAGAGTAGGGCTCTTCTAAAGCTAATGGTGGGGGCATCTGGAAGATCTTGTGATTTGTTTTATTTTATTTGCTTAGCTACCATATTGTGTCACAAAGTACACCTAATCTGAGCGTGGCTGTTGCTTCTGTTTTTGAACCAGTATCTGTTCTCTAGAACAGAGACTTTTTGCTTTATTGTAAGTTCTGGTATAGTGTTTTGTTTATATCCTGCCTTCTCAAATCTTTAACTTCTTTGAGCTGGAGGTTGCGATAGATCTTAAATAAATCAAAATCTTTTGTTTGGAACTCTCTGGTTGTATTTTTGGGGTCAAAGGTAGACCTTTAGAAAGAACAGAGGCATGGCAGGTTGAGAGTGGGATACCTGAAATGTTAATCACAATGTTCAATCAATGTTCTTCCTGGTTTTGCTCATGGTGTGCAGGCCATGGCTTGGGGCTTTTGGTTTACTTATATATGCCTCGTCTGGTCTTCCTCCTTGTCGTATTGTTCGTATTCCGTTGTGTCTTTTGGGTCTGGTGTGTACTGTTTGTACTGTAATATTGCGGCCATTTTTTTACTGCCCTGATGAAGGCTTGAATGGCTGAAATGTGTTGCTGTGTTTTTACTATTGTTGTGATTCAACAGCCATGATTAATTCATGGATTTTTAACTCATTACCCTCTTGAAAACCTCAGACTTTTTCTAAAATTTTTAAAGAACAAGATCCCTAAACTGACACCATTTTCCACAACCTAGCAGCTCTCCTTGCATTCTGTTTTTTGACCGTGGAATTGGCCTTGTCTGACAGTCATTATTTCATGATGATTAAATCTAACGTGTACTTTTCTCTAGTGCCACATAGTGGACACCGGAAGTTACACTGACTCCTTTGCACAGTGTCCAAAACACATGGGTATATATGCAACCCTGCCTATTGGGGCCTGCAGTAGACCACATAAATATTATAGAAACAGTATTAACTTTAATACAATAGGTCGTATCAGTGACAGTGCTTTTGTTGTGTCCACAGACCTCAGCACAACAAGCCCTGACTGGAACCATCAACTCCAGTATGCAGGCTGTCCAGGCTGCCCAGGCCTCTCTGGATGACTTTGATACTCTGCCCCCACTGGGAACAGACGCGGTGAGATGAAATCTTTTCTGAGTTTAAGTGGATTGAATTAAGTGCCAATATAAGAACAGAGTCAGTCCATTCTATGTCTTTGTCACCAGAGGGTTTTCTTCTTTTACTTTTTATAAAGGCATCTCAAGCATGGCGCAAAAACAAGATGGATGAGTCTAAACATGAGATCCATTCTCAAGTGGATGCCATCACAGCAGGGACAGCATCTATGGTCAACCTCACTGCAGGTAGAAACATTGTGCCTCACCATACCCTCTCCTTATTGCTTCCAGTATTTGTAATGCCAGTGATTTGGAAAATGTTATTATTACTTTTAACATTTCTTTCTATCAGGAAATCACTGGCCTAATGCGTCAGAGCGCTGAGTACTTGCATGATAAAAAAAAAAAAATCAGTGCACGTTGGATTTGGTTGACATTAGCTAAGGCTCTGATAACAGAGGGCTGACGACACAGCGTATACCTGGCTTTCAGTACTTATAGTGATAAAAGCTTACTACCTATCTGCTCCCACTAATGGACTGTGTCTTAGTTATGAGAGTTTCTGTCTGATAAGTGTCAGACTTGACAGACACAGCTAGAGCAAGCTTGTCCGACCTGATCTGATATATGATTGGTTACCTGATGTAGAGCGATGGTGATGACAATGATGCATTTCTCATAAATTGAAAGCTTATCAACGAGAAGCCCTTGGAGTGGCTGCAAAACAAAGGCAAAACACCCTAAAACAAAAAAAATAATCTGGGTGAAGCACTTTCTCTCTCTGCAGCAGGATGCTGATGTATGTCCTCTGTCCTCATTGGGAGAAACTAACAAAAGTTTTTTGGGCTCAGAAATGAATGTTGGATGGACACGGGCCCTTATGGCCCCCACACACCGCCCAGACGTCCAACTGCCTTATCCGACCACTTTATGACCACTGCGTTGTCTCTTGTCTGACCCGTTCGGGTTAGGGTTAGGGAAAAGTTGCAAGTTGCATTATCTGCACACGTGGGAATAGGTGGGAGCTCTGTCCACACTAGAGATGCAACGATCCATCGGCAACCGATCGCAATCAGCCGATAATGCCCCTATCGGTTTTGATTGGAGTTCTCAAAATAGATCAAATCAGGCCGATTAGATGACGTTTAAGTATAAAGACAGTGCATTGACTGCATGCAGGGTGGGAATTTCAGGGTGGCTATGGCCACCGTTGCCCCGCACTTTCACCTGGCCCGGTCAGCGTAGCTAGCTTGCCTTGAATTACAGCCACCTGAGTGCACAGTAGTCACTCACAGTAACTTCAGTGAGTCTGCGGTTCGCGCAGGATGAGTCTCATCATCACGATGATCTCACGTGAAAGCCTCTCAAACAGCAGCAGCATCTCAAAGCAGAAGAATGAAACTTGCAGTACAGCGAGCGAGCTCAGCTGGTTTTGACATGATACGTAACTGACTTATGTGGACGGATTTAGTACGGTAAAGTTGGAAATATATTCACAGATTTGAACTTCCCAGATCAATAACTCATAAGTGAAACCTTGTTAAAACACAAATGACGCCTCTTTCCTACCGTAGTAAGGAAGACAACGAGCTACAACCGTTTTTTCATCAAAACGAGCGTCTGGACATTAACTCTGGTCTACAAAGTGCAACACCGAAAAGAGAAACTACAAAAAATTCAATAACTTCACTATTATTCAGAGTGTAGTGTCACCAAAATCATTCCACACATCAGTGGTCTCCTGCTGGTTATTCTCCAATTTTTGTGGGGAAAAAATGTACTTTGCCATAATTTGGGGGAATTTCTATTGGGAGAAATATTCAATAACACTAATATTTAGTGTGGTGTCACAAAAATCACCCCACCCTAACCCTACTTAACAAAAACGACTTTCTAGTGTACCTTTAACTTGATATTGGTATTTAAAAATGTTTTAATACATAATCCATGTCTTATTATAAATTAGGATGTTATGGCATCAGTCTGAAAGGTAAAACAACACATTGTACTCAGTGGCCTTGGACTTGCCCCTGAAATAACGAAATTCCCACCCTGACTGCATGCATTCCCATTACTAAGCTATAGTTACTCTATGTAAGTCCAAGTTGTCTCTAAGAGTCTCTAGAGGGTGAAATAAAACGGTGGTCAATTCATGATACTTTCTCATCTCCTAATTTTTATACTTAATAAAACAATGTCAATGCTGTGTAAGAAGAATCAGTAATTAAATATATGAAAGACAACAATATAGAAGAATTTATGGATTTGACACTGTGATCGGTGATCGGCAGATACTGCTTTCGGTGATCGGTGATCGGCCCCAAAAATCCTGATCGGTGCATCTCTAGTCCACACCAACAATAAATTCTACATATTACTAGGCATCGCAAGGCATTGCAAGGCATTGCAAGGCATCGCGACAGCTGCTGAAGCTCTCACCAGTATAGTGAGTTACAGCAGTGAGTCAGCACATATAAAACACATATCTCAACGACATTTTGAGAGTCTTTTGCACCTAATTTCTTCCACAGTCTTCTCTATGAGCAACTTCTCTGCTCAGTCATTCTCAAAGAATGACCCACCCCTTGTTTTTACCCCTGTAACCAGTCCACTCAGCCTTGCTGTCAGCCATGCACAGTAATGGGCAACAGGGTAAGATTTTATCAGTGATTTATTTTGTATTTAATTGTAATGACACATCTTGAAATAATGCTGCATATACACAGCTAAAAGAATGTGGCTATATGAAACACAGACCACCTCCAAATGTTGTCTCAATGCTACTATTAGCAGTCTACTTTTGGTCAGAACACCAAAGACCCATGCCAATGCCAGGTATAAACATGGCAGTAGACGGATCATATTTAATTTTCCAAAGTAAAAGCAATGTGTTGCTAACATCAAGCATGTTTGATAAGGTCGCTTGCTCACTCTGATTCTTGAGTCAGTCTTTGGGGTAGGGCTTTGGGGAAATGAGGCAAGGTTTGATCAACTCTGGCGGATGTTGGAAAGCATCTTTAAAACGCCAGATTACCCTTGGTTTCACCATTAATTTTGTGTGCTAGTGCAACCTAGTGTGTCCGTTCTGAATCCTCAGGACAAACTCACACTTGGCAACCCATGCCATGCCCAAGCACTTGATTCACAAAGTCCAGTTTGTTTGACTAATGTGAGCGCTCTGTACCATGCTCAGGCCGGTTCACTTTCTTGGCCCTGGCATGTTTGGAAGATGTGTGCTTTGGCAGGGTTTGGCTGCTCACGCACGAACACAGGCATGGGTGCGCAAAGTGGACGTGAAGTATAATCATGAATATTATGTTGCCTTGCATAATCAAGAAATTCAGGAATGTAGGAGGGCATCTATGACCAAAATGACCCAAATAAAGCCACAAAAGGAGTCAGTAGAGATTTTCGTGTTCTTTGCGTTGTATATGATGAATTATGTACAAGAGGTAACTGTTCTCAGGCCTGTTTGTGGCCAAAGTATTGGGTGCAGGCTAGCAGGGGCTGGGGAGGAAGGACAATCATGCTTGGGCACGGTATGAAGCACCTGGACCTAGTGTCAGTGCCCCCTCAGACTCAGGGATGGCAGGGCTAACCTTCTCACAGCTTCTCACATGGTATAGGTATAGGTATTCCAGATCTGTATTCTAGCTTTTGACATGAACCCATGTGGTACTGGGTTTGTCCCTCTGCCAGTCTGTCTGTCTGTCTTCCTGTCTTCAATCCATCCTTCCTTCCTTTCTGTGTTGCTCTCTCAGGTGATCCCGCAGAGACGGACTACACAGCGGTGGGCTGTGCCGTCACCACAATCTCCTCCAACCTGACAGAGATGTCAAAGGGTGTTAAACTGCTGGCAGCGCTCATGGATGATGAAGGAGGAAATGGGCAACAGCTGCTGGGTGCTGCCAAGAACCTGGCCTGTGCTGTCTCTGAAATGCTGAAGACTGCCCAGCCCGCAAACACAGAGGTACTGTATATAGCCAAATAACTAGGGAGATGTAGACCTGTTATGTCAACTCTTTGCTGTTTTGAGTTGATGTCCATGATATCTTTTGCTTCCAGCCTCGTCAGAACCTGCTACAGGCTGCAGGAAATGTGGGCCAGGCCAGTGGAGAGCTGCTGTCTCATATAGGAGAGACAGACACTGATCCACAGTTCCAGGTTTGTCCAGTTTAACTTTGATCAATGCAGTGTTGCTCTTATTTTTATAATAGCTTTTGGTGGTAGTTCTTGTAGTGTAGCACTACAATAACAAGCATCAGCTAGCATCAGTCTCAGTCAGTGTGAAGTAGACAAGAGGGTTTTTGTTGTTGTACTACAAAAAGATACTGAAGTCGCTGTTAGGTAGCTTCACAGTTAGCTACCAAGTTACTGACCAGCTGAGTTCAAGGTCTAAATAATTGAATGGGCATTGTGGCCATTATACCAGGGTGGGAAAAGTCCTACTGTCCTTCTCCAATTATTGATCACTTTTACCATGTCGAAAATGAGTTGGTCTATCCACACGGTGCTCTTTACAGAGCACAATGTCCGTACTTCATTAGCTATGAAACCCATTCTGCTTGCTTCTTGAGAAAAACCCCACATTAATCACACTCCATACAAAGTTTTTACCGTGTCAAGGCAAACTGACACACAGGTTGACACAAAGCGCACACGCACACAAACACAGACACACACATGCCAGGCAGCTTAATAAAGGTGGGTCACACACTGTCACACAAAAAGCCTTGAACCAATAAAATAGGTAGGTGAAAGGGAAACGTGGAAGAAGAGAGGAAAGAAAGATGACAATTGAGAATAAAGCAAGGGGAGAAAAAGAAGGATTGACATCAAGGGTTAAAGGAGGAACAAGTGAACCAAACAAAAACGAATGAGGGGTATAAATCCAGGGATAAGTGCTACCGTTATATTAGATGATGCAACTGGGTATGTTATAGTTGTGTGAGGCTATGCTATTTATGAAATAGAAAACTGCAAAAGTCATTGTTGGTGATAAATTATGTCAAATATATAGGAAATTTCATTCATTTTTTGGTTCTTTGTGTATGTCGCAGTTATTTTCTATTTGAAAAGCAAAAATCATTTTTTTTTGCCATGGAAGAACAGTAGGTCTATATCATGAGCCTGTGCCAAAAAGCTGTTAATAAGTCAATGAGTCAGTTTACTTTAAGCTTTTTTAATACCTCCAAATCTGTGTTCTGGGCCACTCCTTCTCAACAGAATTGCAAAATGTTGGCCAGCTGAAATGTTTGAACCCTCAATCCTCCGTTAAATCTATTTAAATGCTTCCTATGTCCATGGTTGATTTCTATCTGACAACAGCACTGATCTAATTGATAGAACACAGGACGTTTCTTTCAGAAAAACATATGAAAAGAATCTATGTAAAAACAATCCAGTTGGAGGAAAAAATATATTTGTACTCAAACAGTTAAGTTCGAACTTGCTTTTACAAAATTATTTTGTCCATATTGCCATTGTAATTTTTATTCATCATGAGTCCATCCAGAGAAGCTGAGGGTATTTTGACACAACATAAGCCTTTTTAGACAAAGCTTACTTTATCTTAAAAAAGAACTCCTCATTTAGTTAGCAAGGCTCTTTAACATCTCCTTAACATAACAAAATAAACACCCTTGCCTTACGCAATATACAAATAAATATAATATATTCCAGTAGGTGTGTTGTTCTCTGTATTTCCGGTTGTAATTGCCTGCATATATAGGCCATATTGAATCTATCTTCTATTATTATATTTGTATGAATGCTGAAGGCATTCACAATGTACGTACATGTTCTTTACTTGTAAATGTATGTAAACTTTTGACCATGACTATATTGTACTTCTATGAATGGGATTCTTTATTATTGTTTTGAGAGCTGGCATGTGTTTTACATTTTGGCTAATAACTCATGAACAATGAAGCATGGCAAAATGATTGTGCAGTTTGTTCCTATGATGACACCAATTGAACTGATGGAGCTAACAACCATTTGTCTCTATTTTGGATTTTTGCTTCTGTTGGCAATTAAATCTAATCTTCAACAAACTTGGTAAATACTAGGGATGCACCGATACTGTTCTAATATACTAGTACTCGTACTCGTTAAAGTTCGCCAATCAGTGTGGAATAGCGGCGCTGCACCGCTATACTGCTAGCTCAGAGCCACTATACTCATTTTCAAATTAAGGGTGTTTATTTCCTTTATCTTTAACGATATGCAACGTGACTGCATCCGTAACAGCTGTCCACCGGGACCCTTTCTTCTCATACGGGACACAATGATTTAATGATTCTGCTAATGTTAGCTGCTTGTTAGCCCGGTTGGGCTGCCGCAGTCTTCTCGTAGTGAGCAACAAGTGTCCCACTGTCCCACCTGCGTCTGTTTGAGAGGCTCAGATAAATGTGTCGGTCCGCTGTCTTTAGTTACAACAGCCTTTGAACAAACTGTGCAGCGGACCGTGGTTTGTTCAAGATCCGACGCCACAAAACCAAGCTACTAACGAGACGGTGCTGTTTTAGGAATGAGCTCTTGGCTCGCTGCATGTTGTTGTGTTTGTTTCTGTGTGGAAAGTCAATGCGGGGGCGGAGCCACTACATCATTTGTTGTAACAAGCAGAGAAGAAAATAAAACCTGTTTTTCAGTTAATTGCAGTCTGCCTAATAGTTTTTAGGGGGTTGTTTTGGTGGTAGTAGTATCGGCATCGGTACTCTGTATCGGCAAGTACTCAGATCTAAGTATCGGTATTGTATCGGGTTGAAAAAAAGTGGTATCGGTGCATCCCTAGTAAATACCATGTTTAGATTACCCCAAGTAAAACAAGGTACATTTTAGCTATTACTTAAAGTTGCCTGTAATTGGTTAACAGTCTTTCCGAGGCATGGCACAATGAACTCAATGGGCCATTGTTCTTCAATGCTAAATTGGACTGCAGCCACATTTGGGAATTACACGGCTTATACGGCATCACAAGTGTGTAAAATTTTAAGAGAATTCTACCAACAGAGAATGCTACAGTAACATTAAAACATGACCTTTCTCAAGTTGTTCTGAATTTAATGTAAACGGAAAAGTATCCATGAGCATGTGCATGACATAATTAAAGGTGTTTTGTAAAAAATACTACTTAACTGCTGTATTCATGAGTTTCAAATGTAGTCCTACACCTGCCATGTTGGGGACCAACACAGTTGTTTAAATTTGAGTTGTGTTTCTGATTGGCATAGAACTAATTAATTAGTTTGAAACACCTGTGTGTCCCCAACATGGCAGGTGTAGGACTACATTTGAAACTCATTGATATCTTCCATGTAATATTCCTCGGTGATCAAAATTCAACAACGTTGTATAGATGGGTTTGCTAAAAAATTCTGTGGGCCACACACAAAAATTTGAGAAATTGCAACTGTAGCAACAGCTGTAGAAGCTGACAGCTTCCAGGTCTTGCATGCATCTTCCTCAGGAATTGCACATTCTAGTTAATAACTTTCCATACTTCACCGATGAGTAAGGACTGGTCAGTGCTAAGTAAGAATAACTGCTGTATGTGTTTGACAGGACATGCTGATGCAGCTAGCTAAGGCTGTGGCTAACGCTGCAGCAGCTCTAGTGCTCAAAGCAAAGAACGTGGCCCAGAAGACAGAGGACTCAGCCCAGCAGAACCGGGTCATTGCTGCAGCCACTCAGTGTGCTCTGTCCACATCTCAGCTGGTGGCCTGCACCAGGGTGAGTAGTCTGAGACATATGTGCTTAGAACTGGACATTGACTGTTCTCCATATGAAAGTAGTGGTAAAGATTTTGTTGTAGGAAGTTCAGAATCTGGATTTTCTTTAATGTATGTGGATGTAATTTATTACTTCACACACTTGTCAGGTGGTGGCTCCAACCATAAGCTCCCCAGTGTGTCAGGAGCAGCTGATTGAGGCAGGCAAGCTGGTGGCCAAGTCAGTAGAAGGCTGCGTGGAGGCATCACAGGGGGCCACTAATGATGAAGGCCTCCTGAAGCAGGTTGGCGTGGCTGCAACAGGTGTCACTCAGGCCCTCAATGAGCTTCTTCAACACATCAAACATTATGCTAGTGGAGCCCATCCCATTGGACGCCACGGAGAAGCCACTGACCGCATTCTGGATGTCACGGAGAACATCTTCAGCTCAATGGGAGATGCAGGTAAGTGAAGGGTGCTAAATTCATGACCACAGGGTTCACACAAATCACATGTTTTCATTAACACCGTGATAATACTCATTATTTAATTATTTAAACATGGTGCATAAATCGGCCCATGCCTCTAACATTTTAGCTTTTGGCCAAATATACATACTTGCTCACATTTCAGATAGCAATTATTTTAAATCCAATGCATAGAACAACTGGGCTGTTGTCTTCTAATATACTTTGTGCTCTGTTCAGACACCTAAATGGGTACCTATGGTGTTTTGGGCAGTTTTAATTCACCTGCCTTCCTGTCCCAGGCCATGCACAAACATGCCAGTTAGCCGATGATAGGTTCTCCCTGATGCTGATTAGCAGGACCCTATAACAGTTCACCTGCTCCACCTCAGCTCCACTGATGTAGACAGGGGTGTGTCTTTGCCTCCTTTTTCCCAAAATCAACAATCAGCGCTTTGATTTTGTTAACGTTGGTCAGTAGATTGCTCTTTGTACACCACTCTGCAAGATTGTTGGTTTCCTCCCACCATGAACTCTCATCCTTGTTTGTAATGAAATGAATAGTCTCCTTGCTCAAGGCTTCCTTTCCTCCATCCTTGTATCCTGAGTGACTCCCCTGTTTCCCTCCTTTATTGTTTCAGCCACACCATTAATACATTGTTTTGGCTGATTGATTTCAGTGGGTTTTAATTTTGTCATTGAATCCGGCATATACATCATCAAACACCTCACCAAGAGGAAGACTAATTGATTAGGGCACAGGCCTACTGGATTTGAAGGTCAAGATCTGAATGACTTATGTGAGCTGACTAACATGGGGACATGAATATCAACTGGCTGGTATGGAGCTGAGGAGACATGGGCAAAAAAAAAAGATTGTGTTTCTGGTGAGCATGAGATAGTAACGAAAACTATTTCGTGCTTATGCGACGAAATAGTTTTTCAAAAAACAAAAATCACAGAACATTATTTATTATTCATAACAATCACTCTGACATCATCAGGGAGAGGCAGGTAGAAATAGAACAGAACATTCCTATCTACTGATCTGATTAAGCATATTCCCTTCATTATGAGAGTTGACTCTGTGTTGAGACATTTTATATTGATTAACAGATCCTTGATATGTCTTTGTTACATTGTGAGAGCCCAGACACAGATACATTTGATTATCTCTTTTGTCATATTGTGAGGAGAGCTTAGATCAGTCCTGTGACTATCATCAAAACTTGAAACCGAATCTCAGTCGCTCTTACTTTTGATCCTTGATCATTACAATGGCCATGTAAGTAACACACTAATGTAATGCATTTTTATCCATGAAGGCCAGAACTCCGTTAACCTGTTGCCTCAAATCAGTTGTGTACTGAGCCTATGCAAATCTACTTAGACACACTTGAGACCTTGACTATTCTACAGCCTTGTTGTGAACTTCCGTCTCCACTTCACTGTGAATATTACTCTATCCCAGCCACAGATTTGGACCTGAAGGAATTATTTGTCCCCCACACAATCATCAGAAAAAAATAAATCCCTAAGTGTGGTGTTAAAATTATACACAAAATGTACAAGAAATTAATTCCTGAATGATCTGTAGAAGATGTGAGAAACATAAACATGACTGATGTGTATACTACAGACTCTTGTTCCTGTGATACCTTAAGTAGTCTAGATTCCCCAGGGACTATCCTAAAACTGATTCTCCCTGTCACTGGGTTAGTAGAATTAGAAATGAGAACTTATATTAGAAAGAATTAAAACAAAAAATGAATGATCATTTCTTAATGCAACACAATTGTGGGTTCACAACTGATGAGTGCAATGTGTGATGATGTGTACAGACAGTATTTTCAAATTCCATATTGGCTGCAGGAAGACTAACTGGTGCCAAGGGAATTCCGCCAATAGGGATGGTTTTAAATAAATAAATAAGTGGATCTGACTTGTTCTGGTATGTCCCACAGATGTTAAATCTTATTAGCCCCCGAGAGGCCTGGGCACAGCTTAGGTGACCTTGAGCCTTGTCACAATCCTTTGGCCACTCCCAAGCAGTTCTTTTGGTTTGTGAGGATGCATTTGCTCTCGTCAGTGGTTTTAATGATATTTGTTTCACTTGTTTCACTCATTCACTGTTATATATTGATGATATTTTACAATGATAGCAGTCTTAAGGGTGGAAGTCTTTAAACTTGTATATGTTCTACCTTTTCTCTCTCGTTTCACCCATTAGGTGAGATGGTTCGTCAGGCTCGTATCCTTGCCCAGGCCACATCTGACCTGGTCAATGCCATCAAGATGGATGCAGAGGGGGAGTCAGACCTGGAGAACTCGCGCAAGCTGCTATCAGCTGCCAAGCTTCTGGCTGATGCCACTGCAAAGATGGTGGAGGCTGCCAAGGTCTACCTTTGTCTTTTTCTTTCACATGCCTGCACTTAACACAATAAATATGAACTTCATTTCATTGAGTCTGTTAGTTTAATGTGTAATGACCTGTATGCATTTACCCCCAGGGTGCAGCAGCAAATCCTGACAGTGAGGAGCAACAGCAGAAGTTGCGAGAGGCTGCTGAAGGTCTCCGCATGGCCACCAATGCTGCCGCACAAAATGCTATCAAGAAGAGGCTTGTCAACAAGCTAGAGGTAAAAGCAAGGAGGCAAAACGAAGAGTTAGAGAAATCTTAATGACATTCAGAAGCCCTGATTGTGTTTTTTTGTCTGTATTTAATTGTTGGATTGATCATTGGAAGGCAACAATTCCTCATCAGCTTGAATTGACAAAAATCTGCATTAAAACTGCATTAAAAATGAAATGTATGTATTATTGAGAGTGATGGATGCAACTATTCCATATCCAACCAGGAGTTGTACATTCTGCCAACAAGAGGAAAAGTGCATTTGTTGGGGACTTTTTTTTAGTGGCTGAATAATCTAGATTTTAGAGAATTTTGCTTTGGTGCCACCTCTATTGTACTATATGTGTCTATATATGT
>CAEMYA010000167.1:177446-203819 GCA_903131615.1 Diplodus sargus | reverse complement strand
GCACTGTAATTATTTAAGAAACAATCTCTGCCGTCAGTAACTTTAGTTAAAGTATAATGACATTTTAACTAATTTATCAATTTCAATCTGTTACTAACCTCAATCAGAAGTTTGCAAACCCTTAGGAATCTAGCATAAGATCAATGCAACTTGCATGCAAACGCTTAATTTGATTTGCTTGCAAATCAAGGAAATGTACCTTGAAAATACATGAAACACTAGTTAAACACAAAATACCAGTACCCTCAATACCCAGACTGATTACTGCACTGAATTTACTCGGATGTTACTAATTGGAGACCAGCAGCAAATAATCCAGTACACGAAAATCAGTCATTAGCCCATTCTCTGAAGTGTGAACTCATTTTTGTAGAGGTACTTATCATCAAAGTTCATACGCAGATAGGTTTGGTTTTGATCTGCAGCAAACTCTGTCACCAATGTTAAATTCATTGACTTAATGTCCCTTCCCTTTTTACAGGTTCCTTGTCGGTGACCAGTCTTTTGTGATGTTAAGATGTTTTCCACATAACCACCACAGTTTAAATCTGGCCTTTTATTATAAATCAATATTAATATTATGCATTGGTTCACTTTACTGTTAGCTGCCGTTTATGTGGTTGAAAGTGTCAGTTAAACAAGCATCCCAGTATTAGTTCTGCTGACTAGCTGATATTAGTTACTGCCGTGCTACTGTAGTGCTGAAGCGCTACTGTAGAGTTAGTTGTAGTGCTCTCTACTTTAATCTGTTCTATTTATATACCATGTTTCTTATTGGTCATATGCTAGCATGTGTATGCTACTGTTTAAAGCTGACATATGTCTGTTTCCTGTCAGAATGCAGCCAAACAGGCAGCAGCAGCAGCCACTCAGACCATAGCTGCCGCTCAGCACGCCGCCTCTTCCAACAGGAACCAGGCTGCTCAACAGCAGCTCGTCCAGAGCTGCAAGGTAGACACACGCACTACCTGCCTCTATCTGTTCATCTCAGCACCGATGGTTTTGAATTCAAAATATAACCTTTTTTTCATTTACAATGTTTTCTCTCACTTTCTGAGCCTTTCACATTCTTTATTTGCAGCTCCAACTGAAATTCCAAGAGTCATCCACTTCTAAAGTTAGAAACACAGGAGCATAATACTGACTTACATAAAATGAACATTTCTTATTTTTTATGAATGTTTCTTTGCCCCAAAATATATTATGGGACATGCACCTTCCAAGTAGGTCTCTGTGCTGTAACAGAAAATACACCCTTACACCCTTTTATTTCAGTTCGACTTAAAATGAGACAAAAAGATACAGGTAGTTCCATTGCATTGTTTGATATGAGGTTACAGTACATCCTGTGTTTATGTGTGTGTCATCAGGTGGTGGCAGAGCAGATCCCTCAGCTGGTTCAGGGAGTCCGCGGCAGCCAGTCTCAGCCTGACAGCCCCAGTGCTCAGCTGGCCCTCATCAGTGCCAGCCAGAACTTCCTGCAGGTGACTGTCACATCCAGCTTCATTCACTTCGTGAACAGGGACAACTTAGCAAGATTTTGATAAAGCTCAGCTTACCAGAGTAGTAGAATAATTTAACAACAGACAACAGATCATACATTGAAAGGACAGTTACAGAGATACAGCATCGATAAATACACCTACAGTACAAACAGATTGTGTATTTTAAGCTTTGTTATTATTGGGAGTTATGCAGGTTATGTGCAGTGTTGTGCCTGACCGCGTTCAATGAACGATCGTTCAATGAACGATCGTTCATGAACTCATTCATATTTTGGACGAACGTGAACTGAACGTACTGTATTTCTGCCTGATGAACGTTATTGTGAACGCGTTCATTCTGGCGTTTGTGAACGGCGCGTTCTCACAATTTAACTTCGTTCAAGACAGTGCCAGACTTCCATCGAGCCTTCCAGGCGAAATCCGGCTAAAACACACAGTGAACAGGCCTTAATATGTAGCAGAAAATCAACCAATCTGGCTGTTGTGTATAAAAAGGACGCTGGACGAGGGGTTTCTGCAACTTGCTTTACTTTCGGTTAAAACGAGACTTAACTAATTCAGACAGAAACAGCTGCATACCAAACATGCAGTTACCAAACGAACACAGAATAATTCGTCCTGAATGGACAGAACACTGGCAACACCAGCCTCCACAGAGTCGCACTGCGCATGCGTCATCAGTGTGCTCAGCATGGAGACAAAAACAAATGAGTGTTGTTGAATCTCATTTTTTTGATGCTGCTAATTCTGTCCATTCTCTTACCCTGAAACATGTTATTTGCTACTATGTTAACCCAGAAGATAATGCTCTTGAACACATGATGAACTTCTATGCAAAATGTTTTATTCACAAACAAAAATTTGCAAAATCACGACCTACATTTGCTCCTTTTCTCCTAGAACTGAGCTATTTGCTTAAATCTCTGATTTCATTAAATAACAAAAAAAATAATACCTTACTGAGTCATTATGAAACGTTTCTCCCTGAAGCCACTGTCTGAACTATCTATTTACTTATCATTTTATTTTTCCCTATCTTCTTTATTTGTTTACTTATTTATGTATTATTTAATTTTTAATTTTTAATTTGCACTCTATCCTGTACCACAAACCTGAAATGGGTGAAATTGAACTAAAGCACCCAGCGAGCCTTTCAAGGTCTTTGCAAGTGAATAAAAAATCAAAAGACACGGCAACTGCGAGCCAAAACAGATCCTCTACCACCCAAATTGCATTAACGGCGAACAGTAGCGGCTCCGCTGTCTTCTTTTCCCAGCTGCAGCTGGACAACCTGGTGTTGCAGTATATTGTACGAGAGCTGCAGTTTCAGTGTTAAAACTGATTCTATAGGCTGTGGCAATCATTTTGAAAAATAATAGCTTGCACCAACATGTTGAAAAAAAAAAAGAACTATGAATTAGTTCATTTTTGGAACTGTGAACTTAGTTCAAAATGTAGAATTATGAAAAAATAAATAATAATACAAAAATTATAATAATAATAATACAAAAACATTTTTTCTAAATATATATATATATATATATATATATATATATATATATATATATATATATGCTTAGCATTTAGGTGATATCTGAGGCTTGATATGCTGCGGTGATACGCGAACTCCTTCTTGCATAATTTGCACACAACCGTGCTCTTGTCTACGCTGCCATCCGTCCGCTTTTTAAAACAAAATTTCCCATCCACGGGGCCAACCAAAGCGGTCTCATCTGCTTCTTCGTTCATTGTTGTTGTCTGAAGTCATGAATGCTATACATGAACGTTAGTTGGTGCTCAAGTATAATTTGGTACCCCTGAAACTCATCCAGTGAGAAACGTTCCGTGGTGCAAAAATGAGTGCGATTGAAACGCGTTAAAGTCCCGGCCCTAAAATATATTATTATTATTATTATTATTATTATTATTATTATTGTTATTATTATTACTATTATTACTGTTGTTAATATTATTGTTATTATTATTAATAATGTATCATTATTATTATTATTATTATTAATTTATTTATTTTTTATATATATATTTTTTTTAAGCTAGTTTTTATTTAATAGTTTGTCTCTTCCTCTCCTCTACCAGCCTGGTGCCAAGATGGTTACAGCCTCCAAGGCCACAGTTCCCACCATCAATGACCAAGCATCAGCGATGCAGCTCAGTCAATGTGCTAAGAACCTGGCCAGTGCTTTGGCTGAGCTCCGCACTGCATCACAGAAGGTACTACCCATCTATATACAGTTTTTTTACAGAGCTCCATCTTAAACTGACATTTTGTCTAGTTTTTATCAGGTTTAAAGCCTTAATCTTATGATACACTTTTTCAATCTTGTTGTACCTCAAGATTTTAGATTTTTGTACCTGGGATGTTTGATCATGTACCTGCTGCTGTTCACCTACTGTTAAAAGCTTGCTTCAACTTAAACATCAAGTTCTGTCTACTATCCTGAGGACATCAATACTGGCCATAGTCATTTTGTTTCTCTGGAGAAACAGCTGTAATCAGACATGCCCCCATTCACTACTTCTAAAAGTGGGAGCTGCACCCGTCTCAGCCTTAAAGTTCAGGAGCTGGCAGGAAGAATATCCACTCTCTATCAGATCCAGGAGGAAGTGAGGCTCCCTAGTATCTTTTGGACTTGCAACAGTAGCCATGATGGAGCTGGACTTAACTGTTCAGCACACATACTGTATCTCACCTCCCTGACTCTTGCCATTGATCCATGCTCAGAGCCAAGACAAAGGAATGAGCAGTGGACCAGAGTGTGCAATCCTAGTCCCCTATGTCACAAGATGAGCAACATATTTGACATCGTTGTGAACAGGATTTTCCACCACTGTCTGGTCACCCGCAACAGGGCTCATTGTTTAGGGATGAAAAGCAATAGCGCTGACTTCAGCCAAATTGCAAACAGCCCAGGTTCATCATGCCAGTGGAAGTGTAAAAGTATCCTGTTGCTCCAATGGTTCACCGCAAAAAATTGAACACATTGTGCTGTATCCCGCAATCGCCACTTCCTAAATCCTGTCAAATGATAGGCAAGTCTGTCGTGAAACAAATTATCTTGATCACGTGATCTCACAAATCCAACAAGCTACTTGCTTGTGGTAGAAAACACAGCGGTTGGACCAATAAGCATCTTCGGAGGAATCACTGGCAGCTGCAGACCAGACGACCAGGGAGAGAAGTGACTATTCATTTGAAAATAACAATCGCTACTGTTCCGGAGATTCACCCTAGTTTTCCCCAATAATGTTTCATTGTGAACAACAAATCTGTGTTAAAGTCGTAGAAATAAACAAAAGAACAGCTTGCTAACTCAAAAGTAAATCTACTGAGCACTGTTTCCTAATATCTGCAAACTTTATTCATTACTCAATGAATCCTCACCACACAGATTTCATTTCAACCATCAAAGTTTTGTCACAATACGAACATTTCTAACTTCAATGCAATACCTGAAAAATATCAATAATCGATAACCCAAACATTTTTGTCACAACATTGAAGGCATAAAATATTTATTTTATATATATTTAAAGATAAAAATAACAAGGCTTGTGTTCTGTGTGCTAAGCACAACAGCATTTGAGGAAATCTCTTCTGACCATAGTCAGAGGAGTGGGAGGTGGGGGGAGTATGTGGACACTGCAGCGGTGTGTGTGTGTGTGTGTGTGTGTGTGTGTGTGTGTGTGTCTGTGTGTCTGTGTGTCTGTGTGTGTGTCTGTGTGTGTTGACCCGCTGCTGGAGAGACGAGTATTGCCACAGTTTCAATATCCAAAAGTATAATTTCACTATTAAATTATATTCAGTATCGATATTTATCGTAATTCTATATTTTTGACAACACTAGCATTAGTTATATTAGAGCTGGAGAGTATATTTAATCGAAAGTATACTTTTTTTAAGCAAAATCTTAGAGAAACTTGTTTTTAATCAGTTAAATGATTTTATGACCACCCACAAAATATGTGAAATTTACCAATCAGGTTTTAGGACAAACCATAGTACTGAGACTTCACTAGTAAAAATTGTAAATGATCTCAGGATGAATTTGGACAGGACAAAACCTTCTATTTTAGTACTACTGGATTTAAGTGCAGCCTTTGATACAGTAGACCACTCAATTCTTTTAGACAGACTTCACAACCAGGTTGGAATCTCTGGTTCTGTTTTTTGTGAGTATGGAGGGATACTCATCAAAGAGCTATAGAATTACCTTTGGTGTCCCCCAAGGCTCAATTTTAGGTCCCACACCTTTTAAATCTATACATGCTGCCACCTCATCAGGAAGCACGGCATCAACTTCCACAGTTATTCTGATGACACACAGCTGTATATCGCTGTATCTCCTGATGTCCCAGGGCCAATTGATGCCCTTTTTAACTTTATTTTAGATATCAAGTCATGGATGGCAAAGCATTTTCTTCAGCTCAACCAGGACAAAACCGAGGTCTTATTCATTGGTTCTGAAGCTCAAAGACAGAGGATTGATATACAATTAAGCGCCCTGGCATTAAACCCAACTAGCCTAGTAAAAAACCTTGGAGTTATTTTTGATTCAGACCTCAGTTTTAACCCACACATCAGAAACATAACTAAGACAGCTTTTTATCATCTAAAAAACATTGCCAGATTACGACCGTTCCTTTCAAAAGCCAGTACAGAGACACTAATGCATGCTTTTATCACCTGCTGCATTGTTTATTGCAACACTCTACTTTCTGGTCTCCCAAAAAAGAACATAGCTCAACTACAACTACTCTAAAACTCTGCAGCACTGGTGTTGACTAAGACCAGAAAGAGAGCACACATCACACCGATTTTAAAGTATCTGCACTGACTAATACGTCTGCTTCAGGATTGATTTTAACATCATTTTATTAGTTTTTTAAGCTCTTATTTATCAAATTTGGTTTTATTGTATGAACCCTATAGAACCCTCAGGTCCTCTGGTCACGGCCTTTTAACTATTCCAAAGGTGAGAACAAAAACTCACGGTGAGGCCGCCTTTCAGTACCACGGTCCATGTTTGTGGAACAGCCTCCCAGAGGACCTGAGGGCACTGGAGAATGTTAAGACTTTTCAGAGCAACCTTAAGACCTTCCTTTTTAGGCTGGCTTTTAGCTGAATTCTATTTATTAATTGTTTTTTATTCAGTTCTTCATTTAGTCATTATGATTTTAGGTCAAGTTTTCCCTGTGGAGAAAGCTGCCTGCAGCTGGACCTGACTGTTAATAATTATGCCTCAGAGACGACTCATGTTCAAGAAAATGAATGAATACCACAAAGTCTTACATCCCTTGTATGTGCTGCTGCACTTGTATTAGGGGCTTTTGAGAATGAGGCCTATTGTTATTGACTGACTTTAAGAAGAAACATATTGGTTAAGCGCTTAAAAAGACAGGGCAACACAAGTGAAAAGGTTTTTAACATGTCTCACCACATTTTGTGTCTGTGTGTCTGTGTGGGTGCAGGCTCAGGAAGCATGTGGTCCGCTGGAGATAGACAATGCTCTGTCAATGGTGAGAGGTCTGGAGAAGGACATCCAAGAGGCAAAGGCCTCAGCTGAGGAGGGCAAACTCAAACCACTGCCAGGAGAGACGGTGAGACGCGCGCACACACGCACATATACATACACATACACACACACACACACACACACACACACACACACACACACACACACACACACACACACACACACACACACACACACACACACACACACACACACACACGTGCACACGCACACACACACACACACACACACATAAACACACACATAAACACACATGGACAGCAGATTACCAAATAGACAAATTAAAGACATGTATTATATTACCGTTTGGTTCTGCTCATGTCTCCTTGCGGTTTGTTCAGCTGGAGAAATGCTCCCAGGATCTGGGCACCAGCACAAAGGCTGTGAGCTCAGCTATCGCCCAGCTGCTGAGTGAGGCCACCCAGGGCAATGAGAACTACACAGGTGTGTTTAACATCACCAAACCTAAATGTTGATGTCCAGTCGATGCTTTGACCATCACATCACATCCAGAGATGTTCAATCCTTCAGAATGTTTGTATTTCACAGTGCTATTTACTATCTCACTGTCTTTTTCAATGCCATTTGTGTGATTGGCCTTTTCTTTGGTCTGAATGAGCAGACAACCAGTCACATCTATGGAAAAAAATGCTGTGATAAACTTTCGGCAGTGGGATAAAATGTCTGAATAATATGAGGAGTTTTTATGTATTTGATGATTTCAAATGAGGTTAATGGTTATTTATTTTATAATTTCTCATTTATTTATATAATTTAAAAAATTGGGTCATAATAATAACAAATGTATTCATGCAGCTTTTATCAAGCTACTCTCCTCTCTCCTGTTGGATGCAGGAATGGCAGCCAGAGATGTGGCTCAGGCTCTGAAGTCCTTGGCCTCAGCTGCCAGAGGAGTCGCTGCCAACACAGGCGACCCACCAGTGCGGAACGCCATGCTGGACTGTGCTGGTGACGTCATGGACAAGTCAGCCAACCTGATCGAAGAAACCAAAAGGGCCATCGCTAGGCCCGGAGATGCAGAAAGTCAGCAGAGACTGGCCCAGGTCAGACACACACTGTTTAAATCTTGCTGGCAAAATAACGTTTTGTATCCTAAGGGTCAAACGTCAGCTCCACTGCAACATCAAAACTGTGTTATTCATGACAATAACTCAGAAGATTGAGACCATATTTCACATTTTTCACATTTACTGAATTAGTCACATAAAAAAAAATAAAAAAAATACAAGGAATTGAACTGCTTTTTTGTTTCTCTCTGTGAACTTACAGGGATACAACAGTAGTCCTCTATAAGCCCATTGGTTTTGCAGATAATGATCCTCAGGTGATCATTATTGCACCATGTAATGAAGCTCTTTATCAGTTCTCTGTGCACTCTTCTGTAATAACATATTACATATAATATCTACAGTTATGTCAGAATAGTTTGAACTCATTTCTGGAAGATCTACACTTTTCATTACATACATATGAGTCTTGACAGGCAGCTCAGGCCCATGAGGCAGTCAGCCACACAGCACTTTTTCTCCCAGTGCTGGCTGGGATTTGATAAATGGTTTGTTTTTTTTGTGTGTGTGTGTGTGTGTGTGTGTGTGTAGGTGGCAAAGGCAGTGTCTCAGGCCCTGAACAGATCTGTGAATTGCCTTCCTGGACAGCGGGATGTGGACAATGCCATCCGCACTGTGGGTGAAGCCAGCAAGACACTTCTGGCTGATTCTGTAAGTAGGACAGATTGCTTTGTTAGGGCTTTCAAATAGAGGTGAGGTGAGTGTTTCCACCCTGGTTTTGTTGGTTTCATTATGAAGATCTTCTTTATTAGTGGACCAAGCCCGGTAGCCTGTTGTTTCACATAGTTACTTTGACCTATTCTTCCTTCTTCCAATCTTTCCCTCTTTCCATCACACTAAATAAAAGGACCAAACTGTATGGTCTGATCAAAATGTCATGTACTGAAATATGGGGCAGTTCTCCAGATGTTGGTCCCAATCAAATATTTCATATTAATATTGGATCCAGTTACTATAGGGAGTGTTAAAGAGAATTATCACCAATTCACCAACCGAGTACCCCTCAACTTTTTGGAGCCTTTTCAACATTTGTTCAGCTCTTTTTTTGTTTACAACACTCAACCACTGTTTGGTTCGGTCTCAGTGCTCTCATCAACCTGGTTTTCAGGAGTAGCATCCAGCTGTTTTCAGTGCAAAAGCTCTTATAACTGTACACTACCTTAATGATGTGTTTAGGAACACATCTGCTGATGTGTTAAAATCTGAAAGGATTCTTCCCAGGATTCTTTCCCTAGTTTTCCCCAGTGATGTTTCATTGTGAACAACAAACCTTTGTTGAAGTTGGAGAAATAAACAAAGGAAACCTTGCTGACTGAAAAATAAATCTACTGAGCACCAATTCCTAATATCTGTGAACTTTATTCATCGTCTCAATCATGACGAGTCTTCGCCGCACAGATTTCATTTCAACCATCAAAGTTACCACGTGGCCACTTTCAAGAATCATCAACTCCAATAGATGCTGTACTAATTTATGTTGATGATGACGACCCATGATACTTAACCATGCACAGAATATGCTGCGTTGAAATCATAGAAATAAACCACCATTTGTAAATTAAAATTTCGCCCACTATTACGTTTTTACCCCTAAGACTCACATGTTAATGTCTGCCCTGATGGAGGTTGTACTACGGTCTGTTTCAAGAGTGGTTTAGCTGACTTTACCGACAGTCATCACCACAGCAGAGAGTGTCAGAACAGCCAGTGGACTAGAGTCACGCTGAACTGCCCTCTATCATTCTCGTTCGCCCTCTGTAGTTCCCATCCAGTGGAAGGAGCTTCCAGGAGGTTCAGGCTCAGCTTAATGAGGTGGCAGCCGGTCTGAACCAGTCAGCTAATGAGGTGGTCCAGGCATCCAGAGGGACCACCCAGGACCTGGCCAGAGCCACTAGCAAGTTTGGACAGGACTTCAGCAACTTCGTGGAGGCTGGGGTTGACATGGCCGGAACATCCCAGGTCAGTATGATAAGAGAATACCTATGCAGAAGTGATGCTGGTTGTGGCCAGAGGTGAGACAGACTCAAAGCAGTTGATCTGTAACTTCCCTCACACCACAGATCGACTAAGCAAGGGAGGAAACCTATTTGTTTGGATGAAATGACAGCCAGATTATCCTCAAAACCGGAAACATCAAAGAAAAAACATAAAATGGAGACTCTACATGCCAAGAATCAAGTTGTGTGTAGGGGATCTCACAGCAGTGGTATGCTTATGGATTGTGCATATTTGTCTGATTCTTTTGCCTGTACTTGTTGGATCTTGAGCTGTTGTAAAAAGTGAATTTCCGCGCTGTGGTATAAATAAAGCCAATCTAATCTACTTACGTGACCTAATAAAAGCATAAAGAGGGAGAAGAGGATGGGGCTATGAATTGAGCCTTGTGGTACCCCACATGTGGTATCTTCTGCGGATGATGTTGATTTGACTATAGTGGCAAAGAATGTTCTGAGATACTTATTTACTGTCCAAGCGCTCAATTTAAATACCTTTAGTATCAAAAATTATCTTCTTGGAAGTATTAAGACTGAGCACTGATGATGTGACATTGTTGGAAAATTAGTTTTTTTACATCTGCAAGGGGCGACCGTGGCTCAGTTGGTAGAGCGGGTAGGCCTATGTTCAGAGGCTCGGCGGTTCGATCCCTGCCCCTGCCAATTGTGTCATGGTTGTTGTGTCCTTGGGCAAGACACTTCACCCACCTTGCCTCGTGTGAATGTGTATGACCGCTGTATGTTTGAGGTGGTGGGCGGAGGGGCCGTCAGTCTGCCCCAGGGCAGCTGTGGCTACTATCGTAGTTTACCATCACCAGTATGACTGTGTGTGAATGAATGGAACCTGGAACCCTGTCAGGCGCTTTGAGTCCTAGAAAAGCGCCATACAAATCCAATCCATTATTATTAGTATTATTATTTGTAGGTCAGCACACCTCTGCAGCACTAAAGGTACTTCAATATGATGCTGTTCTGTCACACATTCAGCCTTTGCCTGTAATAATGATGATACATTTCCATTAATTGTACACCCAGCATGAGTCATTTTGAGGCATAATCATTTTTATTTTGAGAAGGTACATTTTATATAAAACGTTTCTGAAAATCTCTAACCTCCCTTCTCTTCCAGTCTAAAGAGGACCAGACACAGGTGGTGTCCAACCTGAAGACAATCTCCATGTCATCCAGCAAGCTACTGCTAGCAGCTAAAGCCCTGTCCACTGACCCCAGCTCCCCCAACCTTAAGAACCAGCTAGCAGCCGCTGCACGGTAAAAAGCATTTCTCTTGCTCTTTATTTGCTAGTCTTTTTTGATGCCTATCTGTCATTGACATGTCTTTGCCTTTGTGTCCACAGGGCAGTTACAGACAGTATCAACCAGCTCATCACCATGTGTACTCAGCAGGCTCCAGGTCAGAAGGAGTGTGACAATGCACTTAGGGAGCTGGAGGTAACAACCATCATACAACCATGCAGCTTTTTTTCTACCTCCTCTTCTCTTTTGTCTGGGTTATGCGGTTCCTAAAATCACTAGTTTGGGTCAGGCCTGTAGGTGTGAGCAGTCAGCTAATTCACTTTGACTCATATAACTTTAAAAGGTATGAGTATAATGTAAGTGTCTATGGTATAATGTGAATTGCTTGACATGAGCAATAATTGATACTGTCATGTGTGGCCTTCAGTTTTTAATTGTTTTTTACTGCTCAGCTTATCAAATTATAGATTATTGATATTAAGGAAAATAGTAAAACAAGGAATTAATTCCAGCATGTAAACAAAACAGCAGTCGGGTTGCATTCAGTCGAGGTGTCCAGGTACAGTGTGTTCTGTTTGTGTTTGTTGTGATTGTGTTTTGTCTGTGTGCAGTCGGTGAGGGGAATGCTGGAGAACCCGACAGAGGCCATCAATGACTTGTCCTATTTTGACTGCATCGATGGTGTCATGGAGAACTCAAAGGTAGAATATGCATAACTGCTGCTCCTCTGCTGTTTTTGATTATCTTTCTTGCCATCATGTGTTTATCATTCCATTTTCCCGTGATCACTCTCCTCTCATTTCATCACTTCTTTGCAGAAGGATGCATTCAGTGTTCAAGTGCAAAAACTGTTTACTTTCTCTTACGATAGGTGCTACTTCAATGCATAAACTGTAAACAGATGTTTGTAAGAGAACGAGCTGTAGCACGTAACTATGATGCTGTCCTTCAGTATTGAAGACATAAAACTTAATTTTATGAATCATTTATTTTTCCACTGACTTTTAGAAATGTTTTGGAAATATTATACCATGTACTAATTATAGGGACGTTGTGTGTATAGTTTTTCACCCAAAAACTCCTACTCACCCCTGTGCTGATGGAAAACTGGGAGAAGTTTTGTAGTCCACAAAACATTTCTCGAGCCCCACAGCAAACAAAAAGCATTGCAGCATTCACTCGAATGACTGCTTGAGTATACTGAGGTTTGATACCCATCCTGTTAAATTGTAAAGTTATCTGTAACTGCTGTGGATCAATCACTGAATTGCTCAACATAAGAAGCATAAAAAGACACAGTGAAAGATGTTCTCTAGTCTCTGGTTTCTTGTTGAAGGTCCTTGGTGAATCAATGGCTGGTATTTCCCACAATGCCAAGAACTCCAACCTGCCAGAGTTTGGTGACTCAGTCAGTGCTGGCTCCAAAGCACTATGTGGTCTGACGGAAGCAGCTGCACAGGTAAAAAAATTCATTACTGAATGTTATTTTAAAATTGACCCTGTCGGGGACCTTTTAAAGAAATCGACAATGGCTGGCAAGGTGAGTATTTGTAATATGGGCACTTGTAATGCTCGAAATGTAAAACTGATCAATGATCTGTTGACGTCTGTAGGCTGCCTATCTGGTTGGTGTATCAGACCCCAACAGTACAGCAGGTCAGAAGGGCCTTGTGGACCCTGCTCAGTTTGCACGGGCAAATCAGTCTATTCAGATGGCCTGCCAGAACCTGGTGGACCCAGCCTGCACCCAATCTCAGGTACATGCTGACCTCTGTGCAACATCACAGTAATTATATTTAGTCCTCATCTTTCACTTACTGAGTCTTAATGTGGCTGAATACATCCTTGATTCAACCCAGTATACTGTTTCTCTGCCCAGGTGCTCTCTGCAGCCACTATCGTTGCCAAACACACCTCTGCGCTGTGTAACGCCTGCCGTCTTGCCTCCTCAAAAACTCCCAACCCTGTTGCCAAGAGGCAGTTTGTTCAGTCCGCCAAAGAGGTGGCAAACACTACTGCCAACCTGGTCAAATCCATAAAGGTTTGTAGTACAACTTCCTTCAACTTCATGCATGTCTTAGATCTGGGCCGCTTAAAACAAACCAATGTACTGTAAATAGCTGTTCTGAATGGCAAAACTTGAAGTTAGGGGGGAGAAGCCTGCCACCAAGGACTTGTGTAGTAATTTTCAGCTATACAGATAAAAAGGTGTGTTAAAAAGGAGTTGGAACCCAGCTAACCATGACATACCAGACCAATCGGCAATTGTCATATTCAAAAAGTAAAAATAAAATTGTAAATTGCAATGATTCCAATGCTGAAATTGTGTAGAGCATTGACGTGTAAGTTGTTGTTAGACAATTAGACAAGCTAGTCTTTGACCACACTGATCTCTGAAGGCTGGTTCACTATTGTATTCATTTGGTGTAAATACTGCTGTGACCCAAGACACTAAAATGGTCACTAGAGCCACTCTAGTCCCATTGATACAGTGTAATCATGGGTGAAATGCCATGTCCCCTGTGCAGGCTTTGGATGGAGCCTTTAACCAGGAGAACAGAGAGAAGTGTAAGGCTGCCACTGGTCCTCTAATAGAAGCTGTGGACAACCTGACTGCCTTTGCCTCCAACCCAGAGTTCGCCAGCATTCCTGCTCAAATCAGCCCTGAGGTACTCGCATAAACATGTTCAAAACAGAAATTATTTGAGGGAGTGATCCAAAAAAAGAAAAAAGGTTAACTGTCTGATCTTATGTTGAATAATTAAATTGTATTGGGGAAGTGTGAGATTGTTTCTCTGTTCTGTTTCCATTGAATGCAATTGAGTCAGTAAGAATAACGTTTTACTAAGGGTGTGTAGCTGTTACAGTCACTATCAACATTAAAGTTAAAATCTTGTATGATTCCTCCTTCTCTAATCGCTATTTCCACACACCTTCCTCAGGGCCATGCTGCAATGGAACCCATTGTAGCTGCAGCAAAGACAATGCTGGAGAGCTCAACCGGCCTAATCCAGACTGCCCGCTCTCTGGCTGTCAACCCTAAAGACCCCCCCAAGTGGTCAGTGCTGGCCGGACACTCCAGGACTGTGTCTGACTCCATCAAGAAACTTATCACCAACATGAGGTAAATTCTACTACTACTGCTGATTCTGTCCACTTTGACATAAGGGTAAACTCCTCTGCTTCACTGTGATGGTTAACAATGATGCAGAAAGATAATATCTGTTGAGGGCTTTGAGAGAAATTTGCTGTATTAACTAGAGTTGTGAATGTTCTGATTGAAAAATTGGTCTCACACACGCACGCCCGCGCACACACACACACACACACACACACACACACACACACACACACACACACACACACACACACACACACACACACAAAACAGAAACAAATTAAAACTCATCAAAACTGTAGTGGTTAGTCTGTTCCAGCAATGCAACTCTGCATTGGTAAAAATAATTCCTTAACTCACAGAGTAAGATGTAAAATTATTAATGGGCTTTACTAAGTGTTGTGTGGGGAAGACTGAGCAGAGTGTGGCTACAGAGCTACTGTTGGCAGACAGACACCTGCTGTGCACAATGCAGAACTGCTCTCATCTAGAACTGTTGACATGGCTCTTTGCTTCATGACATCCCCACTCTGACTCCTCCCTCTCTCTCTCTCTCTGTGTCTCTCTCTCTCTCTCTCTCTCTCTCTCTCTCTTGTCCTATCACAATATAGCCATTAGTAAGACAAAAAAAAATATTCGACATCCTCATACATTATGACTTTTAATCAACTTACTGATACACACATGCTGACAGACACGCGACAGATACACGTTGCTGTTTGGCACCGTAGCCAAGAGAGCATAGCGCTCATGTCCAAACACTGAACCACAAGATTACTAGTTTGAAGCTGGATTTTTGGTTAGGTAGTGTGAGGCATGTTCTGCATTTCCAGCTATGGGCATTTTAGCATTCATACTGTATTTTAAGCAGGAATTTCAATTTCTAGTTGCTTCTTAGAGCCACTAATTATTGTATACACCCTCCATCTGGTGTGTGTTTTTGTGCAGAGAAAAGGCTCCTGGTCAGAGAGAATGTGATGATGCTATAGAGGTACTGAACAGCTGCATCCGAGAGGTTGATCAGGCCTCTCTGGCTGCCATAAGTCAGCAGCTAACTCCCAGAGAGGACATTTCCATGGAGGTAATCACCGATTGCAATCAGGCACACCCGCATACACATACAGAGCTCTGTTGGATGGCTCAAATCATTTGTGAAACATCAGCTGTCAAATTATGTCTCTTACTGAAAAGCACATTTTAATGTCATGTAGTAGTCATTGTTTAAAAAATAACATTAAAATTACCTTGTACCCCGCAAATACATGTACCTCTATGTAACGTATGTATTTGCAACAAAATGTTCTAAATTCCAAGGTTCACTGTGAAGCTTTTCTGTGCTTCAGCTGGGTGCTAGGTCTGATTACACTTGGACCAGTTCCATTCACTGAAGAGCCTTGAGAAGCTAGAAGAAGCTTTGAACTTTATTAACTATGATAAATATACAAAACTTAAGGTTCACTTGCTTGCTTGCTTGCTGTTATCAATGTTTTCACATGAGTTCCCCAGCATTCCCCAGCAAATGTTATTTCATCTGTTGTCCAGTGCACTGTACATGACATCTGTGAGCGAATGCATATTATTTGATTTTCTTTGTGTGTATATGTTGCAGACTCTCCATGAGCAGATGGCTGCCTCAGTTCATGAGATCAGTAACTTGATTGATCCTGTAGCTGTGGCCGCTCGCTCTGAGGCCTCCCAGCTGGGACACAAGGTAAAACACAGGACAACATCTCTACACAGCTGACCATTTTTATACTTTTTACACCACTTTTTTAAACGCAGGTAAACCCACTTTAGATCAGATCATATACCTCATCAGACTACGTCTAGAAGACTGAATAATGAAATTAGCCTTAATCAATCAAACTTTGGATCAGACACATTGTTTTTCCAGAGCTGGTGATAGAAGTAGCTAAGGAGTGAGACACTTTTGTGCCTGTCTCATCTCTGTTGAGAGTAGTAAATGTGCAGTCCTGATCACGGAGCTAGTGAGGATCTATATTGACATGGAGGCCACAGATTATGTTGTAGTGGTTAGTTTTTTATGTCTTTTACTTGTTCAAGCCTGGTATCTTTCTTTTGTGTCCAATCTCTGTGTATTATTTGTTCTCGACACACTTGAACAGGTATCTCAGATGGCCAGCTACTTTGAGCCCCTGATCATAGCAGCCATTGGCACAGCGTCAAAGATCCTCAGTAGCCAGCAGCAGATGGCTGTCTTAGACCAGACCAAAACCCTGACAGAGTCAGCTCTGCAGATGCTCTACACTGCCAAGGAGGCCGGAGGAAACCCCAAGGTAATGAAGCTGGCACCTGTCACACAAAGTCCTCTGGATAAGCTGGTGGAAAATCATGGCCAAATGACACAGCCCTATCATTTTCAGATGGGATTTTCATTTCAGAGCTGATCCCCCTCGGAGTTTCTGCAGGGGAAGCTGCCAAGTTATTGCTCAATAATATTTTATAGTTTTTATGTTTTCAAAAGTTTAAATGTGCCTGAAAATATACGTGAACATAAATCTAACATATTTTCAGCGAATATACATTTCTAAACCAAAATCCCCTCACATAGCCTCCCAGACAGTCTACCCATGATTCCTCATCCAAACATCTGTGCAAGCTAAATGAACTATGTTAATTCACTGCGTGGCACCAAACCTTAACAGCAAACCTGTCAGCAAACTATGTGTTTTGAAACATTTTAGCCAGTTATCTGTATCTTGTTGGCCACAATGGATCATTATGCACCTTACTTCATAAGTTTAGACCCTGACAGACCCTCCACCTCAGAAACCACTAGAGACATTGCAGAGGAGCACCTAAATAATTCTTTCTTCCATCTCACATGCTGATCTTAGAGATCATACATGTTTTGATATCACGACATGTTGACGAGTGTTTTCCTTTCTGCAGGCAGCACACATGCAGGAGGCACTGGAGGAATCAGTGCAGATGATGAAAGAAGCAGTAGATGACTTGGGTGCCACTCTGGCTGAGGCGGCAAGTGCATCAGGTGCTGTGGGTGGCATGGTGGACTCCATCAATGATGCCATCAATAAAATGGAAGACACACCTGCACTTGAACCTGAAGGCACCTTTGTTGACTATCAGACTACCATGGTTAAGACAGCCAAGGCTATAGCCGTCACAGTGCAGGAGATGGTAAGCATTTTGATTATTTGGCCCATCTGTCGCCAAACCCCTGCCTCCAGCTCTGGTCCTTGTGGCTGCAGCAGACTGCAGTTTGATGACCTGGCACTTTACAAAACAGAGGCCAACTCAAGCCCTGCTCCCATGAAATTCCAAGCCAAGCCCCCAGGAAGGGTGCCAGGCTGTGAAGCCAATTTGACATTGTGGCCAAATTGTGTAATTACAACATCATAGGTTTCACAGGGGCCTGAGAAGACTTACACTTTAAAAGAAACAGCTGATGAATTGATATGGATAAACAGTGTATACACCATCCCAGTTCTGTCCATTCTGTCCACATTTGGAAAGTCTCGAAAAGCTGAATTATTAAATCATTTGATCCTGATTCAACTTAGGGGACTAAACAAGAACTAGGCGGCTCAGCCGATAAAAGTCTCATGTTGCATGAGTCCCGCAGAGTCATTTTTCAACCCAAATGTTGAACCGCTCTGCACCATTGAACAGCTTTCATGGGGCTCTGCCTCCAGTGCTATGTTGTCTGCATCAGGCTCGACGCCTCTGTGACAGCATCATGGCACAGTCCAACAAAAATTTCCTCCCCATTCGTTCCTGTGTGGAACCAGACAGGACATGCTTTAGAAGGGAGCCATTTGCTACTGATTTCTTTTTACAATCTTCAGTCAAGTTCAATCTGACACTTACTTTGACAAACAGAATCTCGAAGCTTCCAATGTGTCTGTTTGAGTGGGTGGGACTAAACTCTCAGGCAGGGAATATTGATTATTACCTATCCTCTAACAGCACAGTGGCAAATAATATGGTGTTTGACAATGTTGTGTTGTGTAATGATAGTAAACAGATTTGGGTTTGACTTTGCCATCAGTGGCAATCCAAGCTTCACCTCGTTAACACACTTTTCCTGAAATTGTTCGTCATACATAGGTCTAAAACTGTAGGTCCGGGCCCCCTAATAGCTCAGTTGGGAGAGCTTGCACCCCATGCACAGAGGCTGTGTCCTGCAGTGGCCCAATGTTTGAATCTGATTTGTGACCCTTTACTGCATGTAATCCCTTTATCCTTTCCTGTCAGCACCCAAGCTATTTGTCAAATAAAGGCACTAAAATACCCCAACAATTACAATTAAAAAAAATAGACTGTGGATTCTCCGGCTCTACAGGGTGATGGATAGATACCTTATTGTCATTGCTTATTAACTTAATTAACACCCCCATTTTAAGGTTCTTTGTTCAAAACGACATACCAAAATTAAAAGCATGACAGCTCCCACATAGTTTGAGACTCAAGGATGTGCTTGGTACCATTGGAAAGGTAACTCCCTCAAGTTTTTTCTAGAAGTGTAAGTGTGACTATGGACATACTGACACAGAGTTACAGAGGTTAGAACACAGGTTTTGGTTTCCGTCTAATTCAAATGTCAATAAACTGACTAAGATATAAGGGTTCAGGTATGTCTATGGACACAGCAGACACAATTAGGCCATAGCCACAGGTCTCAGCTTGCTACACACAAAATTTGAAGTCAAAAGACAAAAAAATTGATTTTCCATAATTTTTTTTCTAAAGGCATGTCTGTGCATTTTGCTTGGGTCCTTTCTTTCCAAGAGCGCCTACTGAGATTCAAAGGCTTATAACTTGAGAACCCCTTTACCTAGAAACATAATCTTGGTCTCAAATGAAAGCCCATTCTATGGACTCTTGGCGAACTATGAAAAAAAAAATGTGGCATGACGTGTAGCTGTGGAAAAAGGGAACACTCCGAAGGTATGTAGGCATTCTTGCTTCTTGCGGTATAGAGCTCTTTCTAATGTTGTGTCATGGTGAGTTTAGAAGGCTATTACATGGTCTGGACTTAAAATAATCACGACAGTCTCAGCTTTCCAACAGTGAGTGTATATTGTTAAGATCAGATGCTTAAAACTATTAGCAAAAGAAACTATTCGTTTTTACGAAGGGTGTTCGTTTAGTGAAGGGTGTTCCTATGTTGGAACAGTGTTCCTTAAGTGGTTAAAATGAAACAAACTTTGTTCCACAACAATCCATATCATAGCATCAGATATAAACCTATGAACCTATAACCTATGAAAATGTATGTGTGTATATAAGTTGTCAGGAGATACGAGCCTGTGGAAAATGTGTTGAAGTTGTTTAATGCTGCTGGACTGTGGATTTCTTTCTGAAGGAGCAGGGTTGGATTATCTGCGACACTCCAAATGATGTGACTTTATTCACATTCTTGAGTGCCTCATCTTACTGCCTCTGTCCGCTCCATTAACAAAGAACAACAGTAGCAATAATATTATTAGAGAATGGGGTCCACTAAAATAATCAAATGACCAGCTTGACCAGTTTCCAGCACAAGACAGAAGTTCCAAAGAGCCTCAGTTAGGTCGTCGTCTCAGAATGTGCAAGTATTTCCTGAATCCAAAGCGGCAGCAGACTCCAAAATAAAAGTGAGTTAAAAGTGTTTCTGTTGATGAGAGCCAGTGCTGTTTTTCTAGAGAATTGTTCAAGTTGGGGATGATGGTTTTTGGACTCTCACAATAAGAGCGCAAAACAGAGGCAATTAAAAAACAGATGCAGGGTGATGATTATGTTTTGCTTTAACATGTGACCTGCACTTGCAAGGTTCTATAAGCAATAGCTGAAGGAACCAAAGAGAGAAACCAGTGACACGCCAACGAATCAAGTCAGCTATATTGTCCTTCATGTGGAGCTGTTACTCATCACACTTTTTAGCATTTATCCAAGCAGCTAATTTCACCATGCAAGCCAATGAAAATCACAGACACCAAGTTATTAGAGAACACAAGGTTAAACGCTCAAAACTGAAACAATTACTTAACTACATTTTAGTTTTCGCAATTATCTGCTGAAGGGGAAACGCTTATCCATGCTCATCTTAAATCCTGATTTGCCATTAAATCCATCATACATTTGCCAGTATGGACATGAGTTTGGAATTCATTTTCATTTCAAGTGGTATCAAAAGGTCCTTAAAAGTGCTCAATTTACTCAACTAATGTGATTTCTCATTTTTCAGGTGACAAAGTCAAACACCAACCCTGATGACCTTGGAGGATTGGCCAACCAGCTGACTAATGAGTTTGGAAACCTGGCAAATGAGGCCAAATATGCAGCCGTGACTGCAGAGAATGATGAAGTGAGACTAGCCGTACCTCAGCATACCGTCTTTTTAGAGACACAGGCCATGTCAGCTGGGCATGTCTCATTTTCCATTGTTTTCATAATGTTGATGTAGATTTCTCTTATCTTTTATTTTTCAGATTGGTTCTCACATTAAGAAGCAGGTTGGTGAGCTGGGTTTCAGCTGCACAGGATTGGTGACAAAGGCTGGAGCTCTGCAATGCAGCCCCAATGACTCCTTCACCAAGAAAGAGCTGATTGAAAGTGCCCGCAAAGTCTCTGAGAAGGTCAGACACACTTAACTTCTTTGTTCAGTGTTTGTTTGGGCATTTAATGCCTTTATTAATAAATAAGTTTAAAACCACCTTTCCTTTTCCTCAACTCGAAAAAAATCAGTAGGTCAAAGAAAGATGCAGAGGTGAATTCACACAATATAAACATCTACAACCTAATGAAATATACCAAGGTTAAAACTGAAATAAGAAAATACTAGTATGGATGCAGGAAGTAGGACGGTGTGAAGTTGCAGCACCTGGCTTTATAAAAACCATCAGTTTATCAAAAGAAACTGATGTAATGCAGACATTCAGCAGAGAGAGAGAGCAAAAGAGCTCATGTGGACAAAGGAGAGAGAGGAAGTGTGAGACTATTTTGTCACATGCCAACATGATGAAAACAAACTTTCTTGTATAATGAAGCCTCACGTAACTCTACACTTCTGCGGTTCGTCAATGATATGTATGATATACCGCAGACTGGAGTCTTTGTTAAAAGTGACTACAGGTAGATCTGCATTTAGGCGTCATTCACCTCTATGTATCCTCACTGCGCTGCATTATTATAAACTATGATGAACTGGCTGTAGGTTACATCTCTAGGCCCATATTTTCTGTTCCTGTCCATCCCTCTTCATTTCCTTGCAGTTATGCATTATTTCCATGTTGTTCTGATGTCTTTGGTGGTCAAGTCTGTACTTCTCCCACTAAAGGAAGAATTGAACCCAAACCATGTCAGAAAAATACCTCCCTACAGCATAGCAGGGCCACTGTTTTGTCCTCTCACTTATTCAAGTTTTTGTCACCTGTCTGTAGATGTGAATCTCATAACAGATTGGTCTTCTTGCAGGTTTCCCATGTGTTGGCATCCCTGCAGGCAGGTAACCGCGGCACCCAGGCCTGTATCACCGCAGCCAGCGCTGTGTCTGGAATCATCGCAGACCTCGACACAACCATCATGTTTGCCACTGCTGGTACTCTGAACAGAGAGAATGCAGAGACATTTGCTGACCACAGGTACTAATCACTAAAGAGACAGAGTACGATGTCATCGATAATAGATTAACTAGTTAAATACATCTCCCATTTAATCACGATGAATAACCTCTATTTTGAACAAAACGATTAAAACAAGGGAATTCCATCAACTCCATTTTCATTCCTCTTACTTTAAGACTTAAGCCAAAAGGGCAATACATCACAAGAGCAGTACCACAATATTACACAACAACAACACTATTAATTAAGAGAAAAGGCAAAAGTGTAAAAGTTAGAATAGCTGCTCCCACTGGGCTATTGTTGATCTTCCAGCTATATACCCTGACTGGAAGCCTGATCCTCTTTGCTGGTCCACGCATATCTACATTCTACAGTAAACATGCCCATTAAAGCACTGTTCATTCAATTGCAGAGGGTCAGGGTGTGTGTGTATGTGTGAGAATCCGCTGTAGGGGAGAGAGTGAGAAGCACAGCAGGTGTATTACAGCAAAAAATTAGTACTGAAACTGATTCCAGTACATATTATATCAATATGTTTTGGAAAATATAAATTTTCTACAGCACTTTTACATACATACATACATACATAATAAGTAAATACCTATTCAATAAATCACTCTGACAGAAACTAATTGGACCAAAAACAAAAGAACAACAACTGTATTTGCCTTAAGAATAAAGCATTTAAATGTGTGCAAATCTTAGTTTAATCTTCTCAGTGATAGCTGGTGACTTTGTGGCCATTGTGTGTGTGCAGAGAATGCATCCTGAAGACAGCCAAGACTTTGGTGGAGGACACCAAGCTGCTGGTTTCTGGTGCTGGAGCAAGTCAGGAGAAACTGGCCCAGGCTGCCCAGTCTTCGGTATCCACCATCACCAAACTAGCTGATGTGGTCAAACTTGGAGCTGCCAGCCTAGGTTCTGAGGACCCAGAGACCCAGGTATGAAAAGCAGAAGTAACTGGCAGAAAACATGTTGCATGTTTCTCAAATGGTGTTTAGTTACCCTTTTTAAAATTGATATACTGACAAAAACTGGTTAAAGGACAAAGTGTAGATTTCAGTGTAGATTTCATTACATTTTACTCAACCTCTGACCTCAGTTACAATACAACATTCAGTCAGGTTCTGGCAGCAGTCTAGGTACAAAACCTAGCTGCATGACTTACTTACTACAGTACTTTTGAAAAGAGCATATTACCCCTGTTCAAGCCTGTCTGTACTAGTTACCACTAGGTTTCGATTAATTGAAATATTATCAAAATCGCAATATGTCAAGTACAATATACGAATTGCACGAATTGCCATTTTTTGATAAAGATAAAAAATGTGTGACAGTCAACATTATAATGAGGCCCTGTAGTGCTGCAGGGATGTCCTGGCCTACATGTCTCGTTCTCCAGATGTAAGAAAATATGTTTGTTTACTACAGAACTGAACAAGTGTTAGTCATCATGAGGTTAATCCTTTTTTGAGCAAATAAATAAACAATGTGATGCAAAAATGATCATGCCCACTGATGATGACTCATATATAAATCATAATATTTGTCAAATTAATTTGAATTTGAATTTTGTTTACCATAGCTCACATCACTTAATGGCTTAGCTTCCAGTAATATTGCTGAATGCTGCTTCACTGCCACAGATCTTTCTTAGTAGTTCTCACTACTTCCTAAATTTTGTTATTGAAAAACATATTTTTATCCGACTGTAGTCCTGATATATTTCACTTCTGGGTAAACCAAGAATTATTGTTGTTTTGGTGTGTTTTATTATTATTATTATTATTATTATTATTATTATTATTATATTAATAATAATAACAATAATAATAATATTCATATTAATATGAATACTAATGGTAATATTGTGCTATTTATAGTTAACTCTGTAGACTGTCTTATGTGGAGGCAGGCACAGACCACTAGCTTGAGTCTGACAAACAAACCTACAGTAAAACATGTCCAGCCACTGAACTAGGACATAGCTGCTACTTTGTTTCTAGGTACGTCATTTACCATATGAAGGCATCAAATTAAATGTACCACATCTGGACTTCACAGGTGGTCCTGATCAATGCAGTGAAAGATGTTGCAAAAGCTCTGGGCAACCTTATCAGCGCCACCAAGGCAGCTGCTGGCAAACCTCATGATGACCCCAGCATGCTGCAGCTGAAGAACTCTGCTAAGGTGAGATACAAAATCCATTCTGTTTGAATGACAGACCAGGAAATACCAAGAAAGAAAATGGAAATTGGCCAGAATTGGTATATCAGACTTTAAAAAAAAATTAAAAAAAATCAGAAATTGGGATTGGCCAAGAAAATTGAGGTTGGTGCATCTCAGAATACTAATACTGTCAGTACAAGCACAAGTTACTGTCTGTTAGTAGTGTGTCATTTGTTGAACCGTGTCATTTCTGATTGGACCTGACTGCTGTAGGTAATGGTGACCAACGTCACGTCCCTCCTGAAGACGGTGAAGGCAGTGGAGGATGAAGCCACAAAGGGGACCAGGGCTTTGGAGGCCACAATTGAACACATCAAACAGGAGCTGGCTGTGAGTATTTGTACTCTTTCAATGGAAATGTTGTATTGTCAGTTTATTGGGCAACATTTGGAATATTGTTTCAGTTATACTTTCCATGAAGCCCTCATCTATAATACCTTATAACATACTTAAAATATGTTATAATGTGCCTATAGTGCCAAATAATCATAGTTATAAACACCAATGAATATTCATAATACTTTAAAAAAAACAATGACTATAATGCATTATAAACAATATTATGATAGATTTTACTTTAAGCTAAATAATCCATTCATTGTACTGTATATTAGAACATTCATTCAGACTCTGATTATCTGGCTCATGTGTGCTATTCTAGACGTAATCTACTTTTTAATAAAAACAAACAATAGTTTCGTTTAAATTGACTCTAATATTCCACTTATAATCACAATAAAAATGTCTCATGTAGACACCTCAGTTGGAAGAGACTGATGTGATCTGACCTTGATCGGAATTAATTTTCAATAAGAGGGGGGTGGTGTAAATGTTAGATGATCTGATCAATAGGAGAATATTGGTGCCTAAAAAAACATGTAAACATTTAATCTGACCGTTTCTCTCAGATTTGACTAAATATCTTCCTTCTGCACATGTTCAGCTCACATGGGGCTTTATTTAGCTGAGGTTGTTTCAGGGAGAGATAGAAACATGGCAGTAGCAAAACAGAGCTTGTCTGTAATACAACTTTTTTTACTGGGGATCCTAAATGATATAAGGATTGTTAAACGTCTCGATCAAAAGGATGTTGTTCAAGCTGTTACAACTGTTTGAAAAGATGAACAAAGCCACAAGCCACCTAACCAAAGACGCACATATTTTCTGAGAGTATTGGACTCTCTATGCATAATGAATTGAATCGGACTGAAGAAACTTTTGAACACAGCTATTGATCACTTATAGTGACTTGTAACCAGCTTTCTTTACATTATATCCAGTAGACGCTCTAGCCTGTAAACAAATAAAATCCAACCCCTTCTACCAAGGAGGATTCATTTTCCTGTTGGATGAAAGAACTACGTTGTTTAAGTATCTCTCTAACAGCCCCTTGGTTATACCACACAGGTGTTCAGCAGTTCTGACCCACCACCGAAGACGACCACGCCAGAGGAGTTCATTCGTATGACCAAGGGAATCACTATGGCAACAGCGAAGGCAGTGGCTGCTGGGAACTCTTGTCGTCAGGAAGATGTAATTGCCACAGCAAACCTCAGTAGAAGGGCCATTGCTGAAATGCTGCACTCCTGCAAGGTACACAGAACAAAACTGATACACTATATCTGCTGGTCAACAGAGCTGCCTAATGATGACTGACAGCAGTTGACAGTTGAAACGCCTAAGTGAAAGATAAATATGGGTATTTAGAATTGTCCAGTTTGTGCAAATCAAAAATGGGTTATGTATAGAGTTTTTATAGAACAGTGCACAGTGAGGTCGACTGGTAGCAATGCTGGTTGTAAAGTCTGACAGCAGCAGGAAGGAGGGACCTATGATACCTCTCCTTCACACACTTGGACCTATGATACCTCTCCTTCACACACTTGGACCTGTGATACCTCTCCTTCACACACTTGGACCTGTGATACCTCTCCTTCACACACTTGGACCTGTGATACCTCTCCTTCACACACTTGGACCTGTGATACCTCTCCTTCACACACTTGGACCTGCGATACCTCTCCATCGCACACTTGGACCT
>CAEMYA010000167.1:161825-177408 GCA_903131615.1 Diplodus sargus | reverse complement strand
TGTGATACCTCTCCTTCACACACTTGGACCTGTGATACCTCTCCTTCACACACTTGGGTGTATCAGTCTATCACTGAAGGAGCTGCCCAGTGCTGTGATAGTGACCTGCAGGTGGGACTCCATCACCAGCAGCAATGACAGCTTGTCCATCATCCTGCTCTCTCCAACCACCTGAACTGGGTCTAGAGGGCATCCCAGGATGGAGCTGGCCTTCTTCATAAGTTTATCCAGTCTCTTCCTACTCGCTGCTGAGATGCTGCTGCTCCAGCAGACTACTGCATTGAAAATGGCTGATGCCATCACAGAGTCATAGAACTTTGTCAGTGGTGCCCCCTGCACTCCAAAGGACCTGAGCTTCCTCAGAGTATTGAGTCTGCAGTGTGATCAGTCCAGTCCAGGGTTTGATTTGCAAATAGTTTAACTATATGATTTTAAATACTTTTTAAGATATTGTAGCATTCTGATATTAACAAAATGCTGGGATAGTTATCATTGCATATCACCCACATATGTAGTAGTCCGGTGCTGGTTATGGAATCCCTGATTATAATGCATATTCATAACACACAGCTATTGTTGACACATGCTCAGAATTTCAGCACAAAATTCCGAATTTATAAACTACACTATGGTTTGGAAGGTAAAGTTATCAACCTATTAAATTATTACATCATAAGTTCCTTCACCTACGAGATAGTAATGTGTCTGGATTAAAAGGTCAGCTCACCAACTTAATTGTAATAACTGCATTATTAAGTGTTATGGTGTGAAGTTTTGTGTTTTTTGTGTTTTCAGGTTGTCCGTACGTCCATTCATCCATCCCATTTTTGTGAATGTGATATGGCAAGAATGCTTTGTGGGAATTTCTTAAAGTTAGGCATATATATCCAATTAAAGCGAAACTCTCGCCAAAAAGCAACCAAGGCTTTATTTGGGCTTGAATATGAGTCAAATCTTCATGTAAAAGCATAATTACGACGAAAGAGGCACTTTTAAGATTTACCGTAGTCTCGGTTTTGGGCATGTTCATTTTGAACAGGGGAGTTAGGGGCATGACACGCTAGCATCAACATAGCTATTTTTAGAACACTAAGAACGCTCGACACAAAATGAAACTTTGCTCGTAGCATCACCAGGGGCTCTACTCATGAACACGAGCATTGAGAACATTGTTTGTGTACACATAGTTTATGAAAAAGAAGGTTTTTGAACTACTCACGTTAGCTGCTGCATCTCCTGCGCGTTGCCGTCATTCCAGGCAAAAAGTGTCGATCCCCGAGTGCGACCTGACAGGCACGCTTAAGGAGCGGTTCACCATTACTCTCCTGCCTGTCAGGTCGGACTACGGTAAATCTTAAAAGTGCCTCTTTCGTCGTAATTATGCTTTTACACGAAGATTTGACTCATATCCAATCCTAAATAAAGCCTCAGTTGCTTTTTGGCGAGAGTTTCGCTATAAGCTCAATGATTAACTCATTGAATTTTTGTGGTCAAAGGTCACCAGTTCATATGAAAATAATGACAAAATTTTACACAAATGGATAAAATTATGAATGTATGAAATTGTATATACAAAACTATGACATCATAATATTCAGTCAAAAGATTTGGCCATTGTTCAACACCAGAGCTCAGAATCAGGACCTAGACTGGTGTGTGGAGGCATATTCTCTCTTTTAACTACTCTCTAATATTTTATAAAAAATTACCTTGAGGGTTCGTCCCAATGTAGTAATCTCTCCAACTCCAAAATGTAATTTACTAATATCATTTTTCTAATGGAATACCAAATCTTTTTCTTTTTTTGTCTTTATAAACATTGCATTTTACCATTTAAAGTGGCTTACTGCCTGTACTGTCAGTGGTTGTTTAATATGTTGATTTCTATTTGCTCTTTCAGCAAGCTGCCCACCACCCAGAAGTCAACAAGGAGGTCCAGATGAGAGCTCTGCGTTATGGCAATGAATGTGCTTCTGGATATCTTGGCCTGCTGGAGCATGTGCTGGTGGTAAGCCACTCTACTAGTTCGATGAGTTTACCTTTCTGTTTATTTTTTTCTTGTTCGCCATTACAAAAGAACTAGAAAATCAGGGAAACGGCAGATCATATACCTCATCAGCCTCCACCCAGAAGACTTCAAACTTGTCTTAAAAAGCCTTAAATCAAAAACATTCTTTGTAAGACGCATATTTTTTTTTGGGCTCTTGATTGAAGTAATTATTGCTAAACCATCTCTCTATAAAAGCAAGGAATCTCTGTCTGTGCCTCAAATATCTCTGCGGATCAGGATCAGAATGACCTGAGAGTTTCAACATGGCTGCCGTTTGGTTCAGTGGTGTGCGACTTCGCATTTGTTTGGACTGCAATGATACCGTGAATAATGCTTTACACATTCTGGAGCATAGTCCACAGGAGCTACCACAGTGACATGCGCATTAGAGCCAACCACTGCAGAGCTCAAGCCTACAACACACATTAAGAAACAAGCGGATGTATACCTGCAGCCGCGCGAGCTGGACCGGGAGTTGCCTGTCAATCATCCGCCGACGTCCCTCCCACAACTTCCTGTTGCTCTACAACCAAACTTGCTGCTTGAACACTTTCGTGACAAAAGCCCATTTTTACCTTTTCTTCTGCACCAGACACAAAGCAAACGTGACGGCAATGTTCGCGAAAAAGCGTGGCGGATATTATTTACCCCAAGTCCGGTTTTGGACAGGTCGGTGCGTCTGGTCCATCAGCTCGGGAGGTGGGCCGTGTAGGTTAGTTAGCGGCTAGCAGCTAGCAGCTAGCTACACACCAACATCCACAGATTCCGTTTCCACTTTGTTGTCCGCGCGTCTCCGCATCTCCTCAGAGCGGCTAGCAGCTAGCAGCTAGCAGCTAGCTACACACCAACATCTACAGATTGCGTTTCCACTTTGTTGTCCGCGCGTCTCCGCATCTCCTCAGACCCAAACAGATTCAGTCCGGTCTCGTTTGGTCTCATTAATCCACAACAGTCAGTTTAGATGCACAGAACAGAACGGGACCGAACCGCCGGCTAACTCCCGGTCCAGCTCGCGCTGCCGCAGGTATTTGCCGTGTAGGTTGGTTAGCGGCTAGCAGCTAGCAGCTAGCTACACACCAGCATCCACAGATTCCGTTTCCACTTTGTTGTCCGCACATCTCCGCATCTCCTCAGACCCGAACAGACCGGTCCAGTCTTGTTTAGTCACATTAATCCACAACAGTCAGTTTAGATCATGCACAAAACAGAACGGGACCGAACCGCCGGCTAGCTCCCGGCCCAGCTCGCGCTGCTGCAGGTATACATCCGCTTGTTTCTTAAAGTCTGTGTAAAGCAAAATCAGCCATTTTCTTTTAAACACATTAAACAGGTCAAAGAAATAAATGTGTTTACTTAAAACATGTAAAAGCTGGGTCCCACCAGCATAATGTGGCCGCGCCGCCGCAGCCGACCCTCTCGGTCCCGCTGACCGCAGGTGCCACCGGCACCGAACAGACAGACTGTCAGACCGACACGCCCTCGCTCCGCGCCTCGGCATTATCTGTTCACACTGGGACGGCTCACCAATAATGCGGCCCTGATACTACCTCCACATACCGCCGGTGGGACCGGCATAATGTGGCCGCGCGGTCTGACAGCGTTACACATTATGCCGGAGGCGCGGAGCGGAGCGAGGGCGTGTCGGTCTGACAGTCTGATAACTGCACAGGTCCTTCACTCAACTAAATACAGAGAAATGTCCCACAAAGCAACGTTACAGGACCGAACAAAAGTAATGTATTACCTGTAACAGTCTTTAGCAACTTATATGAGGCAATACCACAGCTGTATGTGGAGAAGCGCCTGTCCTCCTGTCCATCCTCCGCCTGTCCTCCTGACTCCTCATCACATTTCTGCTCAGAAAACAGTGTTTGTCACCGGCAAAGACTTAAACTCACCGAGTGTTTGTGATGAAAATAAATCACAGCGACTGCCAGCTCTCCTGGCCGAGACTTCAGGGAACTTTCCCCCAGAAAACAGCCTCCGTCCCCGCGAGTGAGGGAGTCAGACTGATGGATGGTACTGATGGTGATTATGTATAATTATGTCATTTAGCGCGAAAAACTTCACTCGTCACTATCCAGGATGTGTGGTGGGTCAGAATCTCAATCACTACACATTATAACAGCATCCATATGATTATAAACTGTCCGCGGGTTTAGATTAACACGGGGAACACCTGGGGAAACACCGACGTCATTAACATGACGTATACAGTCTCCCAGACTTTAATGTGTGTCGTAGTCCTGAGCTCTGCAGTGACTGGCTCTAATGCGCATGTCACTGTGGGGGCTCCGATAGACTATGCTCCAGAATGTGTAAAGCGTTTATGAAATAATTTATTCACGGTATCATTGCAGTCCAAACTAATGCGAAGTCGCACAACACTGAACCAAACGGCATCCATGTTGAAAGTCTCAGGTCAGACTGATCCTGATCCGCAGAGATATTTGAGGCACACACACACACACACACACACACAGACACACAGACAGACAGACAGACAGACAGAGATTCCTTGCTTTTATAGAGAGATGAGCATTTTATAAGTACTTGTAAAGGTGTTATTGCCTATTAACAAACAGACTTTAATGTGAAGCGTTACTTGAAAGGGTATTAGAATAGACAACACTGAAATGGCCATAGGGTGAATGGCCAGCAGTATTTGGGAAAATGAGCACAAAGACACTATAGCCCTGTTAAAAGCTAATAAAATCTGAATTTAACACGACTCGTGTACTGTGTGTTCAAAGTGTGCCTGTGTTTAACATCAAATCCGATTTAGCAGAGCAAAATAATGCTGAGAGCAAGAGTTTTTGCAGCAGGTTTTGACACATCTTAAATAAACATACGTATTTTATCATTTTGTAGCACAAATGGCTAATTAATTGTGGGGTTTACAGTGATCATATGCCAAAATGATACTCATCACTTCAAAACATAAATCACATGCCGCCTTAGCCCCCCTTTTCATGAACAAAACTCAGCATTAATTATGCTTCAGCTGTCACTGCCCCTCTTGACCACTCCCTCTCTTTTTAAAATCTGATTTAAAATGCCTCTAAAATAGGCAAACAAGGACACGATAGATAACATAAAAACTTACACAGAATGTATTTGATAGGAGGTGCCAGATCATATCAAACAGGTGCTGTACCAAATCAGGGAGGTCCCAGATCCTGTGCCGGAAGAGTCCAGCACAGGATGCCCTGCGGTCCGTGATCAAGATCTCTCACCCAAATGGAACGACTGTACCACTGTCTGACATGGAACAAATGAATACCTATATTGAAAGACTCCCTGCATCACAATGATGTGGCTCTGCTCTGAATGTGATTTGTGTGACACAGCAGTTACTGCTGAGCTAAGAAGGAAGAGCACATTATACCTGTTACATAAAATACACATTCTTTTTTATGTTTCATTTTGGTTAACCTGGCTGTAGATTTCAGCGCTGTAATCCAGATGGGGAAATTTGCGTGTTTTTTGTTGTTGTTTTGTTTTGCTTTTTTGATGCCCTGGAGCTATGCACTGTATATCTTGGTTGATTATTTTTTAATTTTGCAATTGATGGAAAAGGATGTTAGGGAGTCCAAGCTCTAGGTTCAGTTTTTGCTTAGAACTATTTCTATTTCTGTTTGGAATTCTGAACCCCCCTCATCAGCGCCACATAGTGACTAAGATGTTTAACAAATTTTTTAGAGCAGTCTGATCTCATCACCACTTCAGTAATGCAACTTCGTGTACCTATAGAACACACATTTCCTTGGACTGTGGATACACTGTTATTCTCTGATATCAACTTTATTACATTATTTGAAGAACAAGCAGACTTTTTATAACTCATTCATTGACAAGTCTTTTTCCAGTATAATGTAATAAACCCAGATGCAGAAGGGTATCATATTCTGTGAGGGAGTCTAACAATGTTAGAGAAGGAGGTTTAAAACTGTTCATTTGCATATAAGTGTAAAAAGTTATATATTACTGCAATGGGAGTTTATTTCAGTTCTCTGTGTAGGCAGTATAGACGTGATCTGAGCCTGGTCCTGCCCTCTGATAGTGGGAAAGGAACAAGAAGCTGCCTGCTGATACACACTTAGTCTCTCCTGTCCTTGACCTCTATAGGAAATACAGCACTACTACTGAGCTGGTGATCATGTTGTTCATTGACATGGTTTGGTTTTTGCACAGTGAGAGTTAAACTTTTAAAGTCGTTGACCTCAACGATTTATGAATCTTTTCTAGAACTAATGCAAGCACTAGTTTGTATTTGTGAAACACATACCTGCCATATTTTCTGTTTTCCCCTGTCTAATATTGTTTTTGCAGGGGAGTTTGGGTAATAGTGTATTCTCAGTATGTGTGTTGTCTGAGCATGTGTATATCAGTTTGTTGCTGTGCAATATGTGGACGTGTCAGCTCGTAGCATTAGTGTGGCCCGCTGTATGCATTCCTGTGCAGTTACGTCCTCGCTCTATCTTCTCATGACAACACATCTGAATAAACCTGAGCTGGGTATGAACTGAGCCCTCTTAATGCCCTGCACCTGTCACACACCGCTCCAACCTGAATACTGCAAGTCCACCTAGCACAATCTGAGTACACAAACTGAACCCCAAACACATCTGAGCACCAACACATCAAACTGTTTTGCCATTACTTTCATTCATTTACCAGTCCACTGGTCTCACATCACACTCCAGTAACACTGTTGGACTCATTGTGGACAGTTTAAAAACAAGTGATCCAAATGGATGAAGCAGAGATATCATCTTGTTTATACTAGAAATTATTTTCCCCTTTTAAAACTTGGCACTACATTACCCACAATGATACATAGCCACTAAGTGACATCACAGATTACATGTAGCTTCCTCTGGAGCCACAAAAGGCTGTATAAAACCTGTATAAAACACAAATATTTGAATTCAGTCATCATCTATCCACCCCTACCCACCCCAGCTTCACAGAAAAATGGTGTTAAGCCTTGGTCACATTGATGTATCCAAAATTGCTTGATTCTACATTATTAACATGGGTATGTGAGGCAATTGTTATTCCACAGATATGTTCCACATTATATCTTTTCACTTAAAGATGAAGTAGACATCTTTTCACCTTTCCCTCCTAGTGTTTCTTTTCCTTTTGCAGTGTAGAGTTTGCACAGTTATTTCAGTTGTTCCACTGTTGCCTATAATGTGCAATCAGTAATTACCTCAACATGATAAATAGAAGAAGAGTACAAACTGGTTTCTTCTCAGTCACCAATAGCTGGTTGTCACCAAGCACTTGTAAATCAGCACTTCTGTCGCTGCATTAGTCTGTAAATGAAAATTACAACGGAAGTGCTGTTTTACTTATTGTTAATCAGCAATGTATTGCAACAATGCCAGAGTATCTGTCATTACATGTGACCATTTGCAGGACTTTGGCTTTTTATACCCTTTAATTTATGTCATTGATCAATCTGTGGTGATATGTCAATCTTCTGGTTTTTAGTTTACAGCACTCATTAGTTTTTACAAGTAATGGATACAATGACAAAAGAAACACAGGGAAGTCATATGATTTGTTATAGATTGATTTGTATACTGCAAACATATCAGCGACCTAGATAGCACATGGTTTTATTTTTAAATTCAGTCTTTACCTTATTTTTTATTTTAAGTTGAAAATTGAATTGAGGTGAAAAGCAGAATTCAGGTGGAAGTTCCCTGGAAAAGTGTTAAAGAAATTGCTGGCAATTTATTAACTGCCTGTTGAAAAATAGCAGAATAGTATTATTAAATCATATATGGGATAATTTAAATACATTTTATGGTAAATATTGTGGTACGATGGGATGCACTTTACAAACAAATTTAAATATTTTATTTGGCAGTTACCAACTTCTTAACATGAAATTTCCAAGCCTGTAAAATGGGTCACCTAAACATCTTAAGCATCGGTAAAACAGAATGTCAATGTCAAATACGATTGAATTACAGGTTGTAACCTTTTACTTTTTTTCTTCACCCACAGATTATCCAGAAGCCCTCTCATGATCTGAAGCAACAGTTGGCCAGCTACTCGAAGCGGGTGGCAGGCTCTGTCACTGAGCTCATCCAGGCTGCAGAGGCCATGAAAGGTATATTAACCTCTGACCTCTTCAATAATAGAATGACAGCAGAACAAAGCTGCATTCCTCAGGGTTTCTCTTTATGTCCGAGTTTACATTAATGGTGTCACCCGTCTAAATCGGTCTGGATACATCATCCCTTAACAGACATTTTTTCTGGCAGTGAGCTTTCGACATGATGAACAAGACAATTGTTTCATACATGTTAATACAATTTTAAAATTTTGACTTGATGCCCCTAGTGAATTAGTAAAAAAGGTAGACAATGCACACTGCCGCTCAGACATACACAAGACCTGTCATAAGTAGCCAAGCATCAGGTCTTATTTAGAGTGCTTCATGTAGATAAGCCCTGGCCCCTGCTATTAATTTGAAATACGACTTGTAGATATCCAGCAAAGAGTTCTACAGTTTCACACAGCTCTGCTCTGCGATCCCCCTCTCAAGAGTGAGTTACAAATTACATTGAACTCAAGGAAATTCAATGAGTACATCATTCCTCAAATGGAGGGAAAGTAATCTTCAGAGCTTTAGATCACAGAATAATGTCCATCCGCTTTAAGTTTAATTGAGAGATAGATTAGCATTGGTGTAAATTCATGACTTCACTCAACAAATGATGCACGTGGGGCAACCATAGCGGCTCTGAGAAGTGAAGGAGTTGTGATGGATGAACAGGAATGGGCTTCAACAAGATGTTGAATCTAATCAAAACCAAGCAACAAATACACATCAAGTGAATTTTATTCAGATAGCATCTATTCACAACTAAAGTAATCACATGACACTTTTAAATGGAGCACTTCTAAATCATACTCTCAAAAGATGTCAAAGATATGGATTACCAGAGATGATGGGAGCTCATGTTGATAATTCAGTTCACCAAATTGCGATGGCTAGACAACTGGATCAGAGCATTTACAAAACTGCTGTCATGGGCGGCTCATTGATGCACGTGGGGAGTGAAGGCTGGCCCGTGTGGCCCGATCAAACAGACAAGCTACTGTTGCTCAAATTGCTAAAGAAGTTAATGCTGGTTCTGATAGACAGGTGTCAGAATACACAGTGCATTGCTGTTTGTTGCGTATGGGGCTGCGTAGACACAGACCAGTCAGGATGCCCATGCTGAACCCTTGTCCGCCGCCAAAAGCACCAACAATGGGCACGTGACCATCAGAAGTAGACCACAGAGCAATGGAAGATGGTCTGATGAATCACATTTTCTTTTACATCACGTGGATGGTTGGGTGTGTGTTCATAACTTACCTGGGGAACACATGGCACTGGGATGCACTATGGGAAGAGGGCAAGTCGGCAAAGGCAGTGTGAGGCTTTGGGCAATGTTCTGCTGTGTTACTTTGACACATACCACCTACCTGAGCATTGTTGCAGACCATGTACACCCTTTCATGGAAACGGTATTCCCTGATGGCTGTGGCCTCTTTCAGCAGGATAATGCGCCGTGCCACAAAGCAAAAATGGTTCAGGAATTATTTAAAGACCACAGTAACGATTTTGAGGTGTTGACTTGGCCTCCAAATTCCCCAGATCTCAATCCAATCGAGCACCTGTGGGATCTGCTGGACAAACAAGTCCAATCCATGGAGGCCCCACCTCTTTACTTACAGAAGTTAAAGGATCTGCTTCTTACATCTTGGTGCCAGATACCACAGCGTACCTTCAGGGGTCTAGTCGAGCTACAGAGGTTAAATGTTTTGCAGCACTGGTCACAGAACTGTAGTATTAATTATGAAAGTATCAAGTGAGTCCATTGTAGTAACAAAAATACAATTTTGTGTTGGGGGAAGTTTAAGAAGTAATTTGTAATGGCCTTCAAATGCATATAGTACTGAAAAATTGCTTTAAACATCTTATCTTATATAATGTTATATTATCTATACATACCAATCAGCCACAACATTAAAACCGCTGACAGGTGGTGCATATAACATTGATCATCTCATCACAATGTGATGTTCTGCTGGGAAACCTTGGGTGCTGGCATTCATGTGAATGCCATGTGACACGTACCACTCATCCAAACACTGCTGTGGACCAAGTACACCCCTTCATCACAACACTACCTGATGGTAGTGGCCTCCCTGCAGGACAATGTGCCCTGACACCCTGTAAACATTGCTCAGGAACACATTTAAGGGCCCAAGGTGTTGACCGGGCCTCCAAATTCCCCAGATCCCAATCTGATCGAGCATCTGTAAGACGTGCTGAGCAGGTCTGATCCATAGAGGCCCCACCACCCAACATACAGGACCCAGAGAGTCCACTATAAAACGCCCTGGTGCAAGACACCACAGGACACTGTCAGAGGTCTTAAGTCCATGTCTTGACAGGTCAGAGCTATTTTGGCTGCACGAGGGGAACCTGCACAATATTAGGCAGGTGGTCATAATGTTATGCCTGATTAATGTATATTTATTATTATACACATGGCATGGACAGAGAGACTTTGTCTGTAGTGCATGCATGTTACTGCAGTGATTTTATTCATGCACAGACAGATTTTTTGTTGCACATGCAATATACAGGCAATATACTGCAGACTGTCTGTACACTGTTAGCAGACTTCAATGTTGCAGGGGAACTTGTGAGTGAGTGAGTCGGGCTTGTTTGGAGAGCATGAGAGAAGAGAGACGCAAACTGACGTGGCTTACCAGAAGATGTTACATCACGCAACGTCACACTTTATATACGTAAACTGTTTTATCCAAAATGGTTTGTCGTTTGAAAATATATCTATGTCTGAAAAAGTTGAGCTCTTTGTCAGCCCAATCGCCTTAAAGGGGCTCTATGTAACTATTTGAACATTTTTTTACTGGCCATATGTGAGCGGAACAACCTTCTTCCAGCAAAACACAAAATCTCCCCCTTAAAATGATATTGCAATATTATTAGGCTATATTGTGTAACACGATACATATGTCAATATGTTGAAATCTCCTTAAAAACACTTCATAAATGATAGGGCTGGGCAACAAACTCAAATATAATATGTATAATCCCCATAAATAGGTTTTTGTAAAACAATCATCAGTAATGTGGATATAATGACTCAGTGGCTAAAAACAACTATTAGAACAAGTAGAACAGCTAAAATGACATCACTTTACTGTAATGCAGACTTTAAAACCAGTAAAAGACAAACCTTATGTCATCATATAACCATATCTAAAATCTAAGACCATTTACAGTCCAAATACAATATATGACGAATAACGATATAATTTAATATATTGCCCAGACCTAGTACACACCAAGAATTTCAACAAATACAGCGGTAATGATATAGCATAATTAATAATTCAACAAAAGAGCAGAATCAAATAAGTAATAAAGAATCTGAGAAATAAAGTGGTACATTAAAGCTTTGTGTTTAAGTATATTCTATGTGTTGTAGGCACAGAGTGGGTGGACCCTGAGGATCCCACCGTCATCGCAGAGAATGAGCTGCTGGGAGCAGCGGCAGCTATTGAAGCAGCTGCCAAGAAACTGGAGCAGCTGAGGCCCAGGACCAAACCCAAGGTCAGAGGGCTTTTTACAGAGCGGCAGCATTCACACTGAGCCTGTTAACCTTACCACGGGGTCACATACAGTGTACATCTTCGTCACACTATGAATGATTACTGGACACCAGCTTACAGTGTTGTAAACCAGCCCAGTTCACTTTTTTAAGGAGGGGGCCTTTATGTCTGATCTGTAATACAGTGTGCTTATAAACTGTTGGTGTCCCTCTTTTGTAATCAGGAGGCAGATGAAAGCTTGAACTTTGAGGAGCAGATTCTGGAGGCTGCCAAATCCATCGCAGCTGCCACCAGTGCTCTGGTCAAAGCAGCTTCAGCAGCACAGAGGGAGCTGGTGGCCCAAGGGAAGGTATGATGGAATCCAGCCAACGCATGAATATTATATTAGATTATGAAGTCAATGGAGAAGTCATGGAGAATTGGTTAAAGTCAGTGAGTTTCTCATGTGATGTGCACCATTATTTCGCCTGAACAAAACCCCAAAACATGGTTATGCTGTAACAGAGCACACCTGTCCAATAACTGCTTAACAAACATGCAGTTGAGATCTGCTAGCCATTCAAGAGACAACATGAAGAAATGTTTGATAAAACAGTTTTTATTTTTTTTATTTGAGTCATTCTTACATTTCTTTACACGTATTATCATAAACATTTGTGAAACACAGACCACATGTGAAGGGTAGGGTCCCACCCAACAGCTGGACAACAAAAATGCTTTAGTGTTCATGTAGGACCTGTTAACATGGTACCAAGCTGACAGAACAAAACTGTTTTCCTGCCTTGAAGAAAACTGCTAGTCATTCCCATCTTTGTTTTAGCTGTAACTTTCTTAAATTTTCTGAAAAGAAGGATCCAACTTGAATTTTAACATAAACACGCCTTAATTGTTTGTCTTATGTGCCAAATTTAACCTTTTCTACTCCGGGATTGAACCAAACAGAAGTAGCTCATCATTGTCAATCTTAACCTCAAGCCTGTTTCCTTCATTCCGCTCTGTGCATTTTATGTTTTTTAAATCCATGAATGCTTTGGACTTTAGGAATTAATCCATTATCATTCTGAACCAATTTTTCTGTATTTTCAGGTGGGAGCAATCCCAGCTAATGCAGTGGATGATGGACAGTGGTCTCAGGGGCTTATTTCAGCAGTAAGTCTCCTACCTAAACCTTTATCTAAAAAAAATTCTGAAGTTAATAGTAAAACATCTTACTGACAATGCCTTTGACTCTTCAGGCTCGAATGGTGGCTGCAGCAACCAACAATCTGTGTGAAGCAGCCAACTCAGCGGTGCAGGGACATGCCAGCGAGGAGAAGCTCATCTCGTCAGCCAAGCAGGTGGCGGCTTCCACCGCTCAGCTGCTGGTGGCTTGCAAGGTTAAGGCTGACCAGGACTCCCAGACCATGAAGAGGCTCCAGGTCAGAACTGCACGTTAATGTCTATCAAGCTCATTTACAAACACATACCCACCCCTGTTGGCCAAATGTACTGTGGCACTTCAGAACACCTTACCAAGTTCTCTGCTAAATAAAGGACACAACTGCAACTGTCAGATGGGAAACTCAGAGCTCACTCACCCTATAAACTGATATAAGAACAAAGGAGAGAAAAAATGTCATCAGACAGAAACCCCTGGTTTGGTTAACTTATTCAGCACCGAGGAATAAAATGATCCAGTATTGCCCTTTAGTTCTGGTGCCCCCGACTTTTACACTTACTACAGAAGTACTAGTAAGGTTAAACATGAAGTGTTATTGACTCTGGAATAACTAATTTACTGGACAGTTATAGTGTTGTAATCCTGCATTATCAGCACTTCATAAACTTACAGAAATCAAATACTTGTGATTGACACAATGTCATGCATTTCTTACTCTGCCTCGTGGGTTTGTGTTTTCCTGCGCTCTGTCAGCTCTGAAAACGGTTCGGCCTGTGAAGTGAAACAGCTTGATTTGGGATGTTGTAGTGAAGGCATGTCTGATGATGTGGGTGCAAGGGTGTCTGAATTCCTGCTGTTTGCCAGTCTGAACTCAACATTCCATTTCATTGTCCTGCAACCAGACATAAACCGGAAGCAGCCTTAGATTCAACTTAGGCTAGCATGGATCCCATCCTGGATCTCCTTCCTTTACTCTTGGGGTTGCTGCAGCTAGTCTGGCTGAAATGCCAAAAGATGCTGAGGCCAGTGTCTCAAGTCTACTGCCTTTTATGCAAAACCTGCACTTCCCCAATGCCGATGAATTGCAGGCTGCCAAAGGCAATGCATGTTTCAGCAACAAAGATAAAACAAATTGTAAAAAATTATTCAGTCTTGAATTTGAAGGAACTACTGCTGTTGCAGTGGGACTGACTTGATCACAGTGCGAACAGCGAACAGCCATCTAAGCCACAGCCTGTTCAACCTTCTGCCAAATGGCAAGTGATACAGCAGTATCCACTACAGATATGCTCCATTCCCTCAAACTACGGGACTCCTCAACCCACTGTCCACTCTAACAAAAAAACAATTTTTTGTGATGGTTTGTTTTATGTCTAACATAAAAAAACACATCTTTTCACAGCTCATTTTAAATTCAGCCTTGTAAAGATGTCAAAAATAGAGGTAAAGTATCTGCGTCTCCTCCTTGAACCGGCACCTTATATTGGTGGAGGGGTTTGAGTACCTGAATGATCCTAGGAGCTATGTTGTCCAGGGCTTAATGCCCCTGGTAGGGTCTCCCAAGGCAAACGGGTCCTCGGTGACGGCCCCTAATGAAAGACAGAACAACAAGGATGTTTACGTCGCCCGGATTGGCGTCACCGGGGCCCCACCCTGGAGCCAGGCCTGGGGTTGGGGCTCGCAGGCGCCTGGTGGCCGGGTCATTGCCCACGGGACCGAGCCGGGCCCAGCCCGAAAGAGCAACGTGGGCCTGCCCTCCTGTGGGCTCACCACTCGCAGGAGGGTTCAGAAGGGGCCGGTGCAGTGTGATTTGGGTGGCAGTCGTGGGCGGGGGCCCCTGCGACCCAATCCCCGGATGGTGACTCTAGCCATGGGGACATGGAATGTCACCTCGCTGGGGGGGAAAGAGCCTGAGCTGCTGCGGGAGGTTGAGCGGTACCGGCTAGAGATAGTCGGCCTCACCTCCACGCACAGTCTGGGCTCTGGAACCCCACTCCTTGAGAGAGGCTAGACTCTTCTACTCTGGAGTTGCCCACAGTGAGAGGCGGCGAGCTGGTGTGGGCTTGCTTATAGCTCTTCAGCTCAGCCGCCATGTGTTGGAGTTTACCCCAGTGAACGAGAGGGGCGCTTCCCTGCGCCTTTGGGTCAGGGATAGTTCTCTCACTGTTGTCTCGGCTTATGGGCCGAACAGCAGAGCAGAGTACCCGGCCTTCTTGGAGTCCCTGGGAGGGGTACTGGAGAGTGCTCCATCCAGGGACTCCGTCGTTCTACTGGGGGACTTCAACGCTCACGTGGGCAGCGACAGTGTTACCTGGAGGGGTGTGATTGGGAGGAACGGCCTCCCCGATCTGAACCCGAGTGGTGTTTTGTTACTGGACTTCTGTGCTAGTCACAGTTTGTCCATAACGAACACCATGTTCAAGCACAAGGGTGTCCATATGTGCATGTGGCACCAGGGTGAGTCGGATCCACTGGTAGGGGAGGAAGCTAGACAGACCTGGCAGACCCAAACGTATTGTTAGGGTCTGCTGGGAACGTCTGGCGGAACCCTCTGTCAGGGAGGTCTTTAACTCCCACCTCCGGGAGGACTTTGACCAGATCCCGAGGGAGGCTGGGGACATTGAGTCCTAATGGACAATGTTCTCCACTTCCATTGTTGACGCGGCTGTCCGGAGCTGTGGCCGTTAAGGTCTCCGGTGCCTGTCCTGGCGGCA
>CAEMYA010000167.1:80649-161616 GCA_903131615.1 Diplodus sargus | reverse complement strand
AAGCTCCTCAGTGGCAAAGCATCGGGGGTGGATGAGATCCGCCCTGAGTACCTCAGCTGGATGTTGTGGGGCTGTCTTGGTTGACACGTCTCTGCAGCATAGCGTGGCAGTCGGGGACAGTACCTCTGGACTGGCAGACCAGGGTGGTGGTCCCCCTATTCAAAAAGGGGGACCGGAGGGTGTGTTCCAACTATCGAGGTATCACACTCCTCATCCTACCTGGGAAAGTCCATTCCAGGATACTGGAGAGGAGAATTCGGCCGATAGTCGAACCTCGGATTCAGGAGGAACAATGCGGTTTTCGTCCGGGCCGCGGAACACTGGACCAGCTCTATACCCTCCACAGAGTGCTCGAGGGTTCATAGGAGTTTGCCCAACCAGTCCACATGTGTTTTGTGGACTTGGAGAAAGCATTCGACCGTGTCCCTCGTGGCATTCTGTGGGAGGTGCTCCGGTAGTACGGGTACGAGTTCGCATTGCCGGCAGTAAGTCAGACCTGTTCCCAGTACATGTTGGACTCCGGCAGGGCTGCCCTTTGTCACCGGTTCTGTTCATTATTTTTATGGACAGAATTTCTAGGTGCAGCCACAGGCTGGAGGGGGTCTGGTTCGGGAGCCACTGGATTTCATCTCTGCTTTTCGCAGATGATGTGGTCTTGTTGGCTCCTTCGAGCCAGGACCTCCAGCATGTCCTGGGGCGGTTTGCAGTCGAGTGTGAAGTGCCTGGGAGGAGAATCAGCACCTCCAAGTCCGAGGCCATAGTTCTTGACCGGAAAAAGGTGGCTTGCTCCCTCCAGATTGGGAGAGAGTTCCTGCCTCAAGTGGAGGAGTTTAAGTATCTTGGGGTCTTGTTTATGAGTGAGGGAAGGATGGAGCGTGAGATTGACAGGTGGATCGGTGCAGCGGTCTGTCGAGGTGAAAAGAGAGCTGAGTCGAAAGGCGAAGCTCTCGATTTACCGGTCAATCTACGTAAATGTCTCCATATCGAGAGGAGCCAGCTGAGGTGGCTCGGACATCTGTTTCGGATGCCCCCGGGACGCCTCCCTCGGGAGGTGTTCCTAGCATGTCCTGCCGGGAGGAGACCCCGAGGAAGACCCAGGACACGCTGGAGTGACTATGTCACCCAGCTGGCCTGGGGACGCCTTGGGATCCTCCCGGAAGAGCTGGAGGAAGTGTCCGGGGAGAGGGAAGTCTGGGTGTCCCTGCTCAGGCAGCTGCCCCCGCGACCCGGCCCTGGATAAGCGGACGAAAATGGATGGATGGTATCTGCGTTCGTACACATGGTGACAGAGCCTATTTGAACGTCCATTCTCTCAAGACGGAAAAAGCAGGGTTAGTTTCAAAGTAAGCTCGCTAACCCTCTAATCCTCCTATTCGTCAGACTGACATCTGATATTGGCAAATTTCATTGTAAGTTGTGCGATCCTCATCTGTACAAATGATTCAGACTTACAGTACCTGCTGAGGGAACAATGACATTAGTCATTCTGCAACAGCTGAAGTTGTTGGAGAGCAGTCTATAAATAGGCTGGAGTTTGAATGTTTGGGATTACAGGTGAGCTGCATGATCTGTACAGCTGCTACATCAGGATTAGCGAGCTCTATATTTAGCACAGGTAAGAGTTCTCTTTACACAGTCAGTAGTTTTTTAAAGTGCCAACGCTCCAGAGATTTAATATGATAAACAATAAAATAATATTGCTATTAGATATAGTTGGGGGACTCATAAGTTATGGGTTAAAAAACAGCAAGAGAGGCTGAGACATCCAGACTATTAGTACCTAATAGGACTCAAGATGCACAAAAAGGTCCTCCATTGCTCTTGATGCAATAAATAGACACGTTTTGGTAGAACCTCCATGCCAGGTAGCGCTCACATATTTTAAAAACCCCACACTTTATACTAGTTTGTAACTCTTGCTTTCTGATATAAACTTGTCTCTATTTCCAAACCAGTGAAAGTTGGTCCTGATAACCTTTATGTGTAAAATTGGTTGAGTGCCCCCTTTTTCCTCTTAAAATGCACTGAAAGCATAGAGTCACCGATGGAAATAATATACTGTAGCAGTGAAGGTTGTCGTGACCTTTATGTGTAACTGATGCGGTCAGTCTCAAGACATAACAGAAACTACAAGTATCTATCTCCTGTCACCCCATCCACCCAAAAATACTATCTTTAAGTCTGCATGTAGCTGGGAGCACATCAGCCTGCTCAGGCCTTCTCATATTCTCTGATCCAATCAGCAGTGGCTTATCTCCTCCTCTTCTGGGCCTGCAGCTGCCACCACAGTAATTCCCATACATTTATGTCTACAGGAGCTCTGGAAACAATCCACCAGTTCAGCCATGGCACCAAGAACTGGAAACACTAGCCATGATCTATGATTACACCAGCAGCATTTGCTCTCTTCACTCTTTGCCATGAAGCTTTTTAAGGTTATAATTATTCAGAGTGCTGAGTAATGGACGCTCTCTCAGCTGAATGTGTGAATAGCTGGCTATTTAGACTATTCTTGACTGCATGTGGTAGAGAGACAGACCTGGCTGATACATGGAGTTTCCAGCAGTGATGGAATGTAAGTGTATTTACTCAAATACTGTGCTCAAGCACAATTTTGAGGTATTTGTGCCTTACCTCAGTATTTTTATTTTCTGTTTAATTTAATTGTACTTTAATTAGTTAAATTACATTATGACTAATGACAAATACATTACCTTGTAGTAACTTAGCAGGTTACATGTTACATCAGAGCCAAATTAGAGCATTTTTAGATTCAGGAAGTAATGAATGATGAGGAGGCAAAAAATAATTTTAAAAAAAATTAGTCATTATCCCGCATTATGTATTATAATACCAAGGTCACTTGAGAAACAAAAAAACATTAGGATAATTACGGTATAGTTGTCTGTGTTTTGCAATCAAAATATAAATTAAACAAACAATACCTACGTTTCCCCTGCAACACCTGTGAGTTTGACCAATTGCTGAAACAATAATTACAATTCCATGAAGTTCTTATGAATTCGAAACGTCCTCTACTCCAGTACATAGGACAGACCTTAGACGCGACATAGCAACGGTAAATAAACTGGTAGATAAACTCAGCTAGCTGAAAGCTAACGTAATTCTAATTTCAGCAAAGCTTCAAAGTAAATAATATTGCATACTGACAAACTGTAGCTATAATTTCACAGCATGTTAAACAACAAGAGCTAGCTAACCAGCCATGCTCTGTAACCAAATCAATAAAAAAAAAAACTAAAAAAAAACCTCAAACAAATGGTTGGCCGGCAGCAGCCTAAAGTAGAGAACTGAATAACAAATCATATGTGGGACGATCACTTGATACAGGAAGCTCAGAGGGACACTGCAGCAGGCTGCAGTGGGCAGTAAACTCACATTAAATTAGTTATTTAAATCAAACAGTGTTTACTCGCCTTTAATGAGTTATCCATTACTTATTATGGACAATTTAGCCAGCAGCCACTTAGGATACACACTTTTAATTCAGGATTAGGGTTAGGGGTTAGCTCTGAGTAGTTCTTTTTTTAACATTTTAATTGTTTTAAATGTCAAGATGTTTGCTAATGCCACTCTTTTCAGATACAGGATATAGCGCATTCATTTAGGTTGGTGAAAGGACAGTTTCACTGGGACTCCTTGGAGAGTTCCAGTGAGCTTTTGAACACAGAGTTTAAACATTGATTTGAAATTTATAAGGCTTCTTTTTTGTTTTTTATTTAAACTTGTTTGTAACTCGACATTATTGTGAAGGAGGGTAACTTCAGTGGTTCTTTGAAGTTAGATAAAGGTTTGAACTTGTCAACAGACAGCAGCTCCGGTATTACTGCAGTCAGAATGCCAGTTGCACGCTCCTTTTAAACATTGTGACGTCACGGTATTCTGTGCAGTTTTGGTACCACTCATAGGCGAGCAGGTGTCGCAGCGAAAGCGCTGTGCAATTTGGTGCACTATGACGTGTGCAGGCGCATTTGATAGCTTAGCGTAGTGCGCCATAGCACACATCATTTTCTCAGTTTAGCGAAAATTACAGTGGTACAACAAACCAGCTGAGCCGCTCCACCCAGCACCTGCAAGTTCAGGCAGTCCACAAACAACTCACACAAACAGAAATACCAGAAAGCTCAGTTTATGACAAATAAAATGTAAGGAGTAGTAGAGTGTCTAGACGTGTCAATTTTGTTGATCCTAGTTTATTTTTCCCCTATTATTTTATTTAAAAAATGTTAACAATAGCGACACCCAATTAACATAAGCCAAGAGAGGACAAAGGGAAGTGTTAGAGCCACTGGTATGTTCATATCAGCAGATGAAAGCTTTTTAAGTATGGATACTTAACCCTAGTCGAATCATGGTTCATTATGCAGGGAATAAAATTATACTCTGAGATTCGACTTTATGAACAGCATCACTCCTGACAGTCCCATTGTGTCAGAGTGCTTTACAATCTGTACGGTGTACAACCCTGTGTCCTGAGGTCCAACATGCAATAAATGTGGTGTGTACAGAACAGACCAACAAAATTACAGAGCATACAGATGATGATGATTACTCGTCACTTATGAAGACAACTATATTGATTTAAACTTGTGCATGATTGTGATTGACTACAAAACACTGCTGAGATGAGTCCACCATGACAGTCCCAGTTTAGTGAGAGACCTCTGTGGGCTCTGTGTACAGCTTATAAAGGGATCTTCACAGTGCAATGTTGTATGTCCACACTAACGGTAACATTATCGCCAAAGATAAATCAATAGAGGAGGACTCACTTATGTCTGTGTGACGGTTCCGTCCTCTGCCAGCTCAGTTTCTGATTTCAACCCAAGGACCCGCAAAAGGAGAAAACTCTGCTTTGTTAGATCCTAACTGCCCAATGAGAGAAATGTTTAGACTTGAGTGTAGTTGAGCAGGCTGCTCCTTGTTGCCTTTTACAGCTATGCTCAGGCACTGAGCAGGAAAAAAACCTGTTATGGTTTTCTCTCTGAGCACTGGGGAAAGTTATCATTCCCTTTCCAGGAGTTGTTGTGCACAAGACACAGTTGATGTGTCTGCTGTTTCAATTCTGCACAAGTCTGTTTCCATATTCCCTCGAAGACTAAATCGTGGTTCATGGTTAAGTACAGATGTATCTGTTTAAGTACTGGTTTTATGATTTACCTGCATCTTTTTAATTTGAGGAAAAAACAATTAAAATAAAAGTCATCTTACTAGCTTTGTCTGTAGCTTTGAACCATGAAAAGCTCCAGAAAAAGCAAGTACGAAGACTTGAATGAACTTTCACACTCAACCTAATTTTTTGTGTTTTTGCAGGCTGCTGGAAATGCTGTGAAGAGAGCATCTGATAACCTGGTGAAAGCAGCACAGAAAGCAGCGTTTGATGCTCAGGACGACCAGGCTGTGGTGGTCAAGAGTAAGATGGTGGGAGGCATCGCTCAGGTGAGGAAAAGATCTCACACACTCAGCAGGAGCACAAATTCCAGCACAGAACATGGATGGATGTGTCACTATTCATCAGTTCTGTTTTCTGACATTTATTACTCAATGTTTGGTGATTTTTTTTTTTTTTTAGGTAATAATTCTACATACTTTTTAGAAAAAATCATTGAACTTGAAAGCTGGCCGGCAGGCAGAATCAGAGGGGGTCGCTGTCTGAGCGCCAAATCTCCACTTGGGCCCCCACATCCATGGTTAAATTACCCACTTATTGATGTATTGATGTCACTGTACAGCGGGTACAATAAAATGTTCACAGGTAGAAAATCATGATATACAGCTGACCTGGAGAAATGTATCATCCAACACAAAAGTGACAATTACTTATATAAACCACCAAAGTGTTAGAAAGACTAACAAACAGTGACAGTGATAAGGTCCTGTGTTCCTACATGGTTCTTCTTGTCTAGCTCTTCCATTCAACACAACTGTGTCCACAACAGTGATGATATGCTGTGTTATGTTAGTTCAAGCAGTAGCAACAAAGTGCTAGCGCTACCAGCCTGACAGTGGCTAGCTATAGGAGAATGAAGTTTTACAGAGGGACCGTCATATGTACGCTGTTCATTAACTTTTGTTCTATGGAGGACAGTGGATTACATAAAAGGAATACACTAAACTGCAGCAGGCTGAACAGTGACAACATAAGTCAGTGAAAACATCCATAATTGGTTTTAACTTAAATTCTGGTCATGAAGAAATCAGCTAGTATGTGAGGTTAGTCTGATGTTTGACTCTGTGTCACTGCCTGCATGTGTTAGACTTTCTGCTTTGTATTTAAATTCCTTGTCGCGATGTAGTCTGTTGTGTCTATGTTATGTTAATGTTATTCCTGTGGAAGAAAGACATGGTGCAGACACACTGCACCTGGTGTACTAGCAGCTGACAACTTGTCAGACTGTTGCAGGCCATTGGCTGTAGGGCTGAACCCTTCATCAATCAACGGGTGTGAAGTGCTGCATGCTGTCCTCTGTGCTGAAATGACTGAATGCACTGGCATCCTGTTTTCCTTTTTGCTCTTCAGAACAAGCTTGTCTGATGTTGCCTCACAGATTTTTTGCTTGGCAAATGACAATGTATGGATGTGATCGGGCAGGCCAGAGCAGGTTAGGATAGGAAAGGGTAGGATATATCAGCTTTTCTAATGACTTGATCAGTAGGGCTCCTTGAGAATGCTCCACTGGTGTTTGAACAACGAACCCAAGACATCAGTATGTGATGTTTGGGAATTGGACTTGGCAGTTAGCTGTCTTTCTTCAGAATTACTCACCCAGCTTTTAACCATGCAAAAATGGGAAAAACAGTCATTCAATCACCATGCAAAAGTAAATGGAGTTACCTACCAGCTAGCTTCTGCTAAATGTATTCCGACTGCTAGTTTATTACCGTGTAATTTACTACTCCCAGACACTGCATTCAGCTGCTTATCTTCTGGTCATATGGCGCTCATTTTATTAGTTCTTTACTGTTCATGAGCAGGGCTATGGATTAATCTTCATCCAGTTATTCATTGATCTCTTATCATTGCATGCTTTTTGCGTGGACTTTATGGATGGACAGTACTGCATTACCGCTATCACTGCTTTGCTAAATGAAGAAATAAGAATATTTAGAAGTGAAAACGATACGGTTTTGATTGTTCCAGAGGTGGACAGCATTTATTTGTTGATCTGTTTATTTTTTGTCAAGTGTTACTTATTAGATAACAACAGCTGCATGCCCTTTTAAACCCTGATGGTGAATTCGGTCCAAATATGTGCATGTGACTAAGTGCGTATTTGTCTACATGTGATGCCATCAAAATATCACTCCAGCCAGGTACAAAAACCTGGCAACCCTGCTATAAGTGGCTATCTAAATGTGGAAGAACATAATGAACATTACGTAAGTCTTTAAAGCTAAATTTGGGGATGTTGTACATACATGCACATACAGACTTTTGGATCTCATGTTAAACTGTCAGCTGGATAAAGCCTAGTGGACTGCCTTAACTGCTGCTAGGTTGCACTGCATAGGTTAGGTTTTAGCCTGGTGGCTAAGTTAGGCATTTCCTTGCTTTCAAATGATTTTTTTAAAAGGATAAGTTGGCCCAAAAATTAAAAAAAGCAGCTATTAAATACTCACCGTCATGCCAATGAAAAGTCGGGTGAAGTTTTGAAGTCCACAAAACATTCCTGGAGCAAAACAGCATTCTCCTAATCAACTGAAGTAGATGGGGATTTGATTTAAAACATAACAAAAACTTAAATAAAACAGCACATACAGTTTGTCTGGCGTATCCAAGTCTCCAGAAGCCCCAAGATCCCAAATCGAATCGAGAAGACATTATTCACACCCATTTTAAAGCTGAAATCTTCTGGTTCGCTGCCAAGCTAAAAGCTTTAGCATGCACCTGTGGGAGCACGAGCTCTGTCACTCACAGCCTGCTAGGTGTGTCACCAGTCGCTTTGCCAGAGGACAATGTCTGTTGTCAGTCCGAGCTGTCAGGTCTTGCTCTCTCTCTTCAACCTGAATGGTCACATTGTGATCGTACTCTGTGTTTTGAATGGTTCAGCTATCATTTTAGTTTTACTAGCTGGTTGAAATACTTTTGTGCTGCAAAATGCAGCCGTTTTTTTTGTTATATTGGGTCATTCTGAAGTAGTGTTGTCACAATACTGGAATTTCGAACTTCGATACAATACATTGAAAAATATCGATGTTTGATACCATGTTTAATACCACGGAGAAAGACAACATTGAGGTCATGCAATTCCAAAATTTTATTAACCCGATCAGGAACCTCATCAGGAAAGACAACTTGCACCAAAATACGAGTGGTAACAGCCAACTACTCTTCTTTTCTTTAGTTTCAGCATTGTGCCAAGAAGGTTAGAATATTTATTTTTCAAATAAAAGGTTCTCTTATATTGAGTGTTGTATGAACTGAATTAGGCGACTTGTCCAGGGAGTACCCTGCCTTCACCCAGAGTCAGCTGGGATTGGCTCCAGCAAAAATCCCTGCCACCCATTGAAAAAGACATGACATGAACTTAATGAAATTCAAGCTAAGGCAACTTTATTTACAGAACACAGGTCATACAGTGGGTAAACACAGTATAGTATAGTAAGTTCACTGACACAAGCATAGGGGTATCGCATCACTGTGTGCACTGTTTACAATGCAGATTATAGATATTAGGTTTGGCAGTACATGTTACAAGTGTATGTAAACTTTTGACCACTACTGTATTTGTCCACATACTTGGCCAATAAAGCTGATTATGATAACTGTTTGCATGTTCACCATAGACATCCTATTGGACAGCATCACACAGGTTACATTTAGCCTTTACTATTTTGTTTATTTATTTTGAAATGTTATTTTTGTTTTTTTAAGGAGTTCAGGGTTTTACAGCAGGATAAGGTGAGATAAGACTAAATAACAGTGTTTAGCTAACGCAATACTATCTTGGGTGGCAAATTAGTTGAAGTTAGATTTCCCAAATCCAATAAGGAGACAGAGAAGCTAATGTTAGCGTAAACTTTGATACAGTTACATCCAGGGCTGAGTCCCACATCCTATATTAGCGTGAATGCAGGTTTTATTACATAAAGGGAAACACAATTATAATCAGCTATTAACGCCTTTCATACAGCCAGAGGATGAGTTTGCCTTTCTGTTTTTTCTCCTTGCATGTCATGTTTGTCATCATGAAATTGCTGGTAAAACAGGGAACAGTAGAAAGCAGCAGATCACATACCTCATCAGACTTCATCCAGAAAACATTGAAAGTGTTTGAAAAAGTCAGAGACGGATGGAGAGATATATAAGCAGGCAAACAGCCTTTACTTAAACACACATCATAACATCGCTTGTGAAAACGATAGTAAATGAACACGTTCACTCAGATGTTGAGTTCATATCACAGGTTATACAGGCTATAAATATCTGTGACTACTGCATGGTAAAGGATAGGAGTAAATCCTGATAATATGTAAACCCCTTTAACACTGGTAAAAAAAAAAAAAAAACACGAACACCCATTAACATCTGGCATTTGTATGAACTGTGAATGTATGTTTTACTTCACAAAAGCCAGATTTTAGTGGGTATTAATGGGTTTTTGTGTGTTTTTTTTGCTAGTGTGAAAGGGGTATTAATGCTGTAGGAGGTTAGTCTGATGTTGGCAGCGTACATTACAGTAAATAGATATACACGCTTTATACCTCTGCTTGTGTTTTTGGTTTTGGAAAGTAGATTAAATAAACGTAACTTTCTGACTGATTGTCCTTTCTTGACTATTGTTTGCCAAACTAGAGCATCGTGCACACCATGTGGAAGGTTTTGGTTTCCATATCTTGACAGAGCTGCCTAGTTATGGTATTGATAAGTGTGAGGGGTTTAGCAAATGATCAGTGAATCTGGTTTTGCCATTGATTGGGCGTGTAATTAAAACTTGTGTGTCCTCAGTATACTGACAGACTGTGTTGTTCTGCAGATCATCGCTGCTCAGGAGGAGATGCTACGTAAAGAAAGGGAGCTTGAGGATGCCAGAAAGAAGCTGGCAATGATCAGACAGCAGCAGTACAAGTTCCTTCCCTCTGAGCTGCGGGAGGACGGACAGGAACAGTGAGAGTTTGTGTGACCCAACACATCCGCGATGCAATAGTGATCCATGGAATGCTCAGGACCATCTCCCAGCGACATTTAGAGGAAGGAGGCTTCATGCTTCTGTAGAGACGTAACATTAGGCAGATTGACTCCAATTCTACAGTGATGTATCAGGATCATTATTATCAATCTATTTCTGTATTTAATTTTTCAGTCAAAAGCTTAATAATGCCATTGATTATGAATTTTGATCATACCAAATTATATGAATATATACTTTATGTGCTTATTAAGATGTCTTTACTTATGATCATTTACTTTTCAATATATCCAGCTTTCTTTTCATCTTTCTTTATCTGGACTGAATGTCTTTGTTGGTACATGCTGTGTGGTTTCATAAAATGACGAATACAAGCAAATTTCTTTTTTCTATGCAACCTATGCATAATCTATGCAAATTTTCCATGCAGATTTCTTTGTGTGTGTGAACACATTCAGAGGCTAAAACTCTGTGGTCAAATGACGATGATTAATATTCCGCATGTTACATGTTATACTGTTCAAATCAGATACCAGGCTAATGAAATAAATATTGCCGTTTTTAAGTCGAACAAATCAAATCAAAGAATGCAAAATTGAGCTATTAAATGTATTAGAAAAGATGTCTTCCTATAGGTTGCTATCTTCTTAAAATTATTTGTGAAAGTGTTTTGATTTGAACAGCTGCAGTATTCAGGCATCAGAGGACTTGTTTGTGTAAAGATTATGAAGCCATATATTTAACTTCAAGACATTTGACATCATATAGACTGTATGTGGGTGCTTGGTGTCTAGCGAGTCACTCCAGTAACATGTTCTCTGTGCCAATTTAGTGCTTGATGCAGTGCTTAATACTCTTTAGAGAATTCCTGTCCCTCACATCAGCTCATTCTTTGTTCCTAGTAAATGTGTGCTATAAAGTGCCTTCCTAATTGATATGACAGGTGCCAACCATTTACCTTCTTAGTAAACTTACTTCATAACTCATTCCAATAATTTATCAAAACATCATATAAGTCAAACACATGTGTCTTTATTTTCTTTTACTTATTATTTTTAAACATGGCACAACTATTACAGTTTGCCTTCTATACAAATGACTGTAATCATGCAAAGCCTTTTGTCTTTTGTTCACATTTTGACTTAACTGTGTTATGAATGCTGATGTACAGCAGCACCACTTCATTGGCACTGTAACAGAGATTTATATTCAATAAAGCCAGTTTTCAGTGAAATTGTTGACATCAATTTTGTAGTTTGACATGAACTATCCCCCACCCCCGGTCACAAGAGAACTGGGTTTTACTTCCTCAACAACACTTTTTAGAGTTACACTTGTGTAGAGCTCCTGTAAAGACATCAAGGTTCAAGGTGATTTATTTGTCATTATACAACACAAACTCCTTCATGCTAGGCAAACATAAAACATATATGGTTATTATATACATATACAGTAACATTTATTGCATTTTTTTATCCAGCAAGATGGTTATAACATGCTCGACATCTTCACATTTAAAGTTCAACATCTAGTAAACGCTGTCCATCAATATTGACTGCATGTGAACACCAAGAATCAGTGATGTAAACACAGTCCACCTCATCTTGTCTCGCTGTAGTGGGAACAGCTTGATCCAGGATTTTGTGGCGGAGACAGGTCTGTAAAGATGTGGGGACAACAGTGTCTGATTTCCCGTTGACCAGCCAGTCCAATTACCTCCATTTTATTTCCCTGCAACCGGCCGGTCAGCCAGGAGCAGCCTCTAATCCAAAATGGATTTTCATGGATCACATCCCAACTATTCCTCTCCTCCCCGGGCTGGTCAGGGCTGGTCAGGTTGGATGGTTGAAAGGTGCCAATGGCAGTGATTGTCTGAAAGTCTGCTGCCCCTCATCCAAAACCAGAACCTTCTTCTACAATGCTGATGCATGTGTTTCTGTTAACAAAGCTGAAAAAACAACAACAGCTTGTTGTTAATATGGTGAAATTCAAAGAAGCTACTGTCCACTGTATGTATGTAGCAAGGGTTACATTTTCTATAAATGTAATGGATACAAGTTCACCCATCCATCTAACTAGGTATGAACTGTATTTTATATGAAAGCAATACATGTACCTTTAAGTTCTGCACATAGGTTCAAATGACACTGGTACTTACCCGTCCCGCACTTCCACGTTTATTCAAGGTCAAAACAATGTTGTGGATCAAGGTGAGCTCCATTAAAACCTTGTTTGCAATCGGATCAACATGCGGTAATACTGACTCAATCTGAAGCAAGTAAATGAAAAAGAACAAAAAACAAACAAATGCAAAATAGAGGACAGAAGATCTCTTTCCGATCAACTGTAGCCTACTTATACATACAAAGTCATCCTGTAGGACATAGCCTATATAATATCATAGTGGTTATTAATTTTTAAAAATTATTTTTGACACATACATTTAGATTTTTGAAGTGGTCTCCTGATCAAAATGACAATAATATGCTAATGTTCCACTGGTATCTGGGATGTGAGTGTAGGTGTATCATTTGTTTCCGTCGCCGATGTCCCAGGTGGAGAACTGACACATGCGAATGTGGTGAAATTGATGTATACAGACCTGATGTGATCACACGTGATGAGGACATACGACACGCATACACTAGTCAACTCTCGCTGCCTAAATATGGGCAATATCCAAGTGCGGATCCACACCGGAGAAAAAAGAGAACAGTATGGGGCTCGTGCAGCTGCTATTCCATCCTCGAGTTCAGCGAGCAGCTTACACAAGCCCGACCGCGCGCTCCTGTCCACATCTGCCCCCGCCACAGACCGGTGCCTGTCTCTGTCCGGATAACCGAACACACTTCTCCTTCAGCTGAGAAAACACTAACTCAAGAAACATGGAGGCCATCAAGAAGAAAATGCAGATGCTGAAGCTGGATAAAGAGAACGCGATAGACCGGGCAGAGCAGGCTGAGGGGGACAAGAAAGGAGCAGAGGACAAATGCAAACAGGTACAGTAACAGCCTGTGTGCGCTTCATAAGCAGCTCCATCAGTTTGTCACCCGATATTAAAGCAAGTAATGGTTTTTAGTGGCTTCGTACTGGAATTTATTGTATACAGGAATATATTTGGTTCAGACAAACAAGAAATAAGAAAAATTCCAAGTTTGTAAATTAAGTTTGTCAAGAGACTGAGTGTGACACAGCAGCCTCTCAGACAGTGAGTGCAAACACATACTGGATTTAACCAGTCAGATTCTTTGCACTGTCAAGAAGGACCTGTGAGCTGAGGAGCAGGGAGGGTTGGTATTGAGAAAAACCACTAGGGTCCATAAACCAAGACTGTAGTCTAACTCCTGACAGATGCCTTTATATAAAACACTTCACAGTGTTGCTACTACAGCCTTCCTTGATCTGGTATGGCCACAGGTATCTGAGTAATGAAGTCACAGAGTCACTTTGCTGACTATTCTTTTTTTGTGCGACTTGTCTTGAGCATATACAGTTAGCTCAGAGTTGTGGCCAGTGTTCAGGTAAAGCTATATATAGTCCTGCCTAAAAGGTGATGAACAAAAACTTAGGATGCTCACCTAAATGCAAATGTGACCATTCCTCCTCGTTTCAGGTGCAACCTAGTACCTTCAGAATAATTTTATTGTCTGACATTAGTTTAGTACAGATACTGTACATTGTAGCAGCATTTCTACTAATATATATCAGAGAAATTGCAGTAAAGTCATTTTAGACACCATTGAAAATGTACTGCAGTTTGAGGGCACTGACAAGTTTATTTTTTAAATTGAAAAATGTCCCAATCACTAGATATTTTTGTCACAATTCAAAGAACAAATTTGTATTTTCATATTTTGTTGCCATGTAATGTTTTTATTAGATAGTCGACAGTCCCTGGCAAGATGTAAACCGGGTGCGTTGCAGAAAGGGCGGCTACTGCTACTTTTTTAGAAGGGCTCAGCTATCTAAATAATTGTGGGTTGTCTTTGTAACAATGGTAATAGATATTAATAATGTGACCTAGGGGCAGCATATGGAAAAGAAGATGAGCCCTTATATGAAACCTCTCACAGAACTAATGAAGAATGTATATGCACAGGGCCATCCACAAATATAAAAAAAAACAACAACAACACAGAGCTACCCAAATAAGCAGTGTCTTATCAGAGAAGTAAGAAGGGGCCAGCTCGCATTTTCTTGAGACAAATTACTTGAAATGTCTACTGGATCAATAATAACTGAATGACAAAACTTTCACGGTCAGTGTTTGGCAAGTTAAGTACAGATAACTTTTTCAAGTAGCTGATATCACTGGGTAAATAGATGAAAAACACAGCACAACACAAAAGTTGCACTGAACTTTACAATTCTCATTCTTGCCAATCTGAGTCCATGAAATCACATTGTTGTCTCGACTGCACAGAAAAGTATAATTTGAAGACACAGGACTGAATATGTGTGCATGTTTTTTAAACAGTTAACTAATGCAATGGAGATGGAAATAGATCATGACAAAAATTGTTCAGTTTATATAATCTTAATTATACTCCAATCTCATGTTGTAAATTGTCACATCATATAGTAAAGTGTGATACTATAGCATATGAACCTTTATGTATTTCAGCAATAAAACAGGAAATTCAAAAACTGCAAAGTCAACTGGAAAGGAAGCTTTGACCTGGTAACCTGTTAGGCATTTTATACAATAAACCACCAACATAACAAGGAATTTACATATAGCTTTAACGTTATTGTCATAGGCTCAGAATTGCGCCACCTATGGTTGACATTGTTAAAATCCATTTCGAAAAAAAGACTAGCGGGGTTACAGAATAAAAAACTTGATTTGCCTGGACTAACTCTAGTGACACAAGATGTGATAATGGTGAATTTGTCAAGGAGCATATCCTATGACCGAAGACTGTGACAGCTCAGTAAGAAAGTCTGAGGTGGACATTTGGATAAGGCCTTATTCTGATATATTCCACTTCATGCAATATTTGCTGAATGCTAAATCCTGCCTGTTAATTCCAGCAACAGTTTCTAACTGTGAACTGAGAAATTAGTAAAGGCTTATTTATTCAGCTTAACAACATTGTGATGCTCTTTTATTGATGACATGTGTCTCTCCTGTGTGCCCCCACAGTGTAACTGACAACATCAGGTAGCAATCAATGAAAAGATTGCAATTATGGTGCAAACAGCCACCTTCTCAGATTAGGTTTCACCTAATCACTTTTACGGTATACTACTACTTTTATCAGTTACAATAACCCCCCCAAAAAAATAAAAACCGATATCACAATATGCCTTGAAACCAGGATATCACTGTAACCCTAATAGGATTGGGTGATGTCTACTGAATTGGCATATGTCCATAACTTATCTCTGCTCAGATCCAGCTAGCTGTAACTGAGAATTGAAGAGTAGGTAGTAAGCAAAACTGTACCAGACACGTTCATCCATGGTATGGCCTGCTTGTGGCTCACATCGGGCAAACGGGAGTGAACCACCCAAGTGCCATCATTCCAAATGGTATACAGTATGGGCCAGATCTGGGACACAACATTTTTGCTATCTAGGATAATAACAGCATGAAAACTGAGTAAAAACCAATGTAACTGAGTGTCATGGCTTCACCTAACTGATCTGGGTTAATAAGAAAATAAACAGGATTTAGAGCCGTAAGTATAGTGCACTAAGCAGCAACAAACTTCCTTTCATTTTCCCTCCAGCATGTCACAAATTGTAACAACTGCTGCTTTACGGCATGGACGATGGCATCGTTTAACGGCCCAGCCCTGAACCCTAATAGAAACCCTCAACAATGCATCTATTTACAGTACATAGCATTTGTTCCCAGAGGATCCCAGCTTGGGACCATTACAATGCTTGCACAATAACTTCTCTCTGCATATGAGCGTTGAATATGGCCATGTCTATTTCTGTGTACCCTCTAAAGACCCCCACCTCCTTTGAATTGTTGCTCCTCAGAGAAAGACAGTCAAGGCTGTTGGTTTGGGAGTTGCCACAATGCCTACAGCAGGATTAGGACAGCTCTAGGCTATTTGTGACTGAGAGGCCTTACATGGCTACAGGCTCGGAGAGACTGTCAGAAGTGATATAGAAAGGACATTTGTCCCGGGGACATTGTGGTAGGGCCACATCACTGTCATTTACTCTCAGCTTTTTATAGTCCTTGAAGCAGTTGTTTCAAATAGCAACTTGCTAAATCTTTGGTAATGAGTCATTGGATAATAAAAGACCAAAGGGAAGGGTCTCACAATCTCACATTTAACTATTTATTCTTATATTAAGTCCTTGAGGGCTCTATGCCAGTAGGGGAAGAATTGTTCTGTGAAATGAGCCTTTAAGCCTCACTTGCCTGATTTTGGTACCAGAGCAAAGGTCACTAGGTTACCAGAAACATTAGAAGCCTAATGATCTGTATCACATGGTGTAAAGTGCATGGCACAATGTCATTTAGGGTGTTTTCAACCCCCTTTTGCTTGTTGAATGGCATAACCTGGGAACAAAGTAAGGCAAAGGTTGTATTTCGTGTCCCAATTAATGGGTGTGTTTTGTGCCATTTCCCACTCTCTGTAAAAGTCAGGTGGGCCTACACCTGTCTCTTTGCTATTTTAACAGCAGCACTCATCTTCACTGAGGATCAGGCCTGTTGGACCTCTGTCTCATCATCCATTGTGTTTGGCTGCATTTCAGCAAATGCACCAATATGTTATAAGTTTATTCCTTTTTCCTCTGGAGAGTTTCCTTTGCCCTGTCAAGTTTATAACTACAGCACAGTTGCCCAGTAATTAACATTGTCACCTCACAGCAAGAAGGCCCTGGGCTGGGCAAGGTTCACAGGTTCTGTGAGGAGTTTGTATATTCTGCTTGTGCTTGCATGGGTTTCCTGAGGGTGCTCCAGTGTCCCTAATCATTGAAACCTGTATAATGAGTTACTTTTCCAGTCATTACCATTGACCAAGGCACTGGCTTAGATTTGGCGGTGATCCCTTTGCGCTATACATTGGTTGCCCATTGCTCCTCCAGGATAGGTTAAATGCAGAGAATACGTCTCACTACAATTAACATTGTATGAGTGTATGTGATAAATAAGGATTCTTCCTCTTCTTTTTGCCTTGCTGCTTAAAAGTGCAGTGACATGCACTTTCATGGAAACATTTAAAATAACAGCCCTTCTAATCATTAAAGCAGAGTGTATATGTGTTGTAGATCTGCCTGTGCAGGCTCATCTTACTACCTAATGCGCCATTGACTTTAGACCAGCTTTCTGTTGGTCTATGGAGCAGTTACTTTCTGCTGCCTCAACATAGCAATCCTCTATCCAATGCACCTGGCCACACCTAATTTTAAGACCAACACGCACAAGGGCACACAGACGGGTGCAAGTTCATTTGCTATTTACACAACATGGGCACTGGGCATGAAAATGACAACTTTTGGCTGAAAACAAGCACTGACACTTGCTGGATTACGTTTATACCGAATAGCTGAATTTATCTCCAAAATATTAATTGCCAATGTTTTTCATTTAATCTCGCACAATAACTGTGCCAACTAAAGCATGATTAATTCCTATCGCGAGGCAGCAGAAAGTGAAAGTGCCATTGGCAAACAAGCACCTGGTCTATAGTCAAACATGCACTATTTTTCTTGCTATTTAAAGGCACATTATTCTAATGTTCTATTTTGTTATATCACCTATATTTTGCCAGGAAAACCAATTGAAGTCAAGGTCTCTTAAACAAGAGATACCTGGCCAAGGTAATAGCTATATCAAAGTCATAACATAATGAGATGCAACACATAAAACAGAATATAGAGACATCCACAGTAACAGGAGAACAGTATTCAATCACAGTGGCTTCTCAGGAAAAACAACAACATGCTTCCTTCACCACATTCCCAATGATGCAATTAGGCGCAATATGTAAGAATTGGCCCCTTGCAAATTCATCCTCCAAAACCAATAGGGGTCAGCACATTACCATCGTTATCACTGACTGCTACTAACTGTAGCTGCCATTAGGTAGTAAGCTCAGTTAGCTATATAACTGCATTTAGCATGCTGTCTTCAGTAGGTGTCTTTGCAGCAATAATGTCAACATTAAAACTTATTTTTTCACATTCTGTTGATAATTTATTTTTAATGTTGTCAACAGTGATTCTTACATATTTCACCTTTAAATTTGATATGCTAATATATTAAATTTGTTAATTTCAGATCTCTTCTCTTGGCAAGTTGTTCCATGACCAAGGCACATAGAATAAAATGCAGTTTTTCCTAAATTTGTCAAAACCCTAGGTACATTAAAAAGCAACCATGTGGCGGAGTTCTTAGACAGAGAAGAGTAGAGAGGTAATTTGAAAGTTTACACAGTAAATTTAGCGAGCTTCATTCACATAGTAAGATGCACCTACACAGGAGAGATGACAATGCACCTACACTCTGCTTTAATGATTAGAGAGCCTGCTTTCAGTATTCTGTGTATGTATGTATTATATGTTTCCACGCATGCAGTATTGTCCCCTCAGTAAATATCATGGTACATTTAAGCAGCAAAACTCAAAGCTTCAGTTATAAACTTAATAGGACAGAGGATTGATTTGACCATGCTCAGAATTAAACTTTGAGTTTATGAAGTACACATATTTTGACTGCTCTGATGGACCTCAGGATTTATCTGGAGGACAGTTTTATTCCAAAACAATTCCACTATATGTAACCACACAATGAAAATTAATTTACTTTATATCCTGACCAACCCTGTAAGCTTGTTACAAGACTTGTTACAGTAATCAATTAAGTTAAGATAATTCCCTTGTGCATTTATGTGCACAGTCTCTTTCTTCATGAAGAGACAGACTCAATGTTCTGCCAGCGGGAGGAATCACTGCAGGCGGTGTCATTGTTATTTTCCTCATTGAAGATGTATTATTTCACCCATCCGCAATTGATCTGAATGATGAAGTTCTCATTGGTAAAATAAGGAAAGATTACGTTGAATGCTGGCTTCATATTAAAAAGACAATGCTGACTTGTCGCACAAGATGAGATGTTTTGACCTTTAAATAAGAATTATTTCTACATGCTGAGCTATAGCTGCCCATACATTTTGTACAGTGAACAATATTCTCTGTCATTAGACCTTCAATTCGAACAGGGAAATGGTCCCCAGAAAAAGAAGAAACCTCAAGAAGAGCCACAGAGGAGGGATCCCTCTCCCAGAACAGAGATGCAGTAGTTGTTACATGTACAGAAAAGGCCAACAAAACCACGTAGTACACAAATTACATTGACAAAATATATGATACAATTAGAATAAATGAGAGGATTAATTCTTAATGGACATATGTGTCAAATACCATTTTACAACTATCTGATATATTCTGTTTCTGTGTGTGTGCACTGTGTGTTGGTCTACTTTGCCTGTAGCTGGAGGAAGAGCTGCTGGGTCTGCAGAAGAAGCTGAAAGGAGTGGAGGATGAGCTGGACAAATACTCAGAGTCGCTGAAGGATGCCCAGGAGAAGCTGGAGCAAGCAGAGAAAAAAGCAACAGATGTAAGTGATGGGAGCTGATGCCAGTTGTTGAATTACTGCAGACAGATTGCAATATTGAGAAAACATTAACCTATTGTACACAGTCTGGTGACATCTGATCACTCACACAAATAACACAGGTGTCGTATTGTTGACTGAAAATGGTGTTACTCTGAAATGTTTCAGATATCACTACTCAAACTGTTGAACTCGTTTTACTGCAAAGTTGAACATTTTGCTTTAGCTCCCTGTGTTTTAAATATGCACAGACTATTCATATTTACTTAAAATACAACAAAACAATAACCAGAGACACTGACAAGGCCACAATTGAAATTAGGAATATCAAAAAGCCATTCTAAACACGAATCTTTTCAGGGATTTATGCCCACATTTGCCTATATAATTGTCATCATGGCCTTTTGTTCAAACATGATTAAACTTAAGTGCTGATGTAGTTCTTCAAATAATCTGTTTTGTTTGCTATCAGTATCCATCCTGAGTGATCCGTTCACAAGAACACGAGGAGGCCCAAATAATTATACATTTGCCGTAGACACAGACAGCCTTTTACAAAGTTTGTAGAGTTTCTCCTAACTACACAACTAACAAGACTGAACACATTTTAAGGAAGTCCAGGGACATATAGAATTTGTCTATATTGACAACTGTTTACTGAGTTTTTTAAAATGTGACACATTTACCATCAATGAAATGTTGTCGTCTTACATAAATTCAGTGTTAATTGGGAAACAGTGTGTTCAAACAACTGCTAAATGTTTGCAGGTAAGACGACTTTAGATATGGATGCATTGACAAACTGACTCTTTTTACAAGGAATGTCTTTTAACAATTTAATATATTGCATTTAATGTCGAATTTACAAGAAGACACAAAGCTATATTACTGAATACTTTAATTTTTCTATATGTCATTAGAAAGAGGTTTAATTCTACAACGTGTGCATGAAACAGAATGGAAGAGGTTTCAATGCACTTAGCATGTTTATGGTAATACCAGAAGGAATTTAGGGTAGCATGTTTTTTCTAATTTCATTTAGTCCCAGCCAGCTCCAGCTACCTGCATCTGTATGATTAAAAAATCAAAAAAAACAAAAGAAAGACAATTTCTGAAGGAATTTGAGTGGAATTGCATAAAAACTTGGGGAGTATGTTCATTGTGCTACTTCAAGAGCTCTGGGCCATTCTATACAAAAATGCTATCATGGGGATCTGATGTTTATTCCAAGAAATGTCATCCCCTGTGACTTCCACACTATAGGATTTAAGGTCAGGTATTCTTGACATGTAAGCCAATATCTGAAGGATCTGCTCATTAAAATATAATCTGTGTAAGGTTAAGTTTAAAATCATTATTGAAAAGTGTGATACTAGTTACGTTTTGGCTTGCCCTGACTGCCCAGGCAAGGGGCTCAAGTGCCAAAGGTAAGTGGTGAGGCTGGGCAGCCCTGTCTGGATCTAAAAAGCTGGAAAGGAGGAGATATGTTGACACATGCAACAAGCTTATGGTATAGGGACTTTTTCACACTTTGAATTGATAATTCCTAACAAATGGTTCATAAAGCTCATGCAAAGTTCATCACATTGGGCGCATATATATACATGACCCAAACTGCAATAACCCTAAATGACCAGCAGAAAAACACTTACATCGAGTGTAAAATGTTTAGAGACATGATCACTTTCCTGTCATAAGTAATAAGTAAGGTTTAATTAAAAAAAAAAAAAGAACGACTTGGTTTTCTGCACATGTCTGTTTGTTTTCATCATAACCACTCATATCGATTTTCAGGAGTATGATTTAAAGCAGGTTTTGCCAAATCTTCAAAGCATCATCTAAACCTACTACTGAGTACAGTCTCACTGCTGAGCTCATCATGTGTGGTATCATATTCTACCAACATATCATAAAGCTTGTCAGCATCTCTTGAGCGGGGGCTGGAGCGCCAGGATGGGACAGATCCCACACCACTGTCAAGAAGTATCTTTTTCAGCAATAAACTCAGCAGGAGAGGTCTGGCTGCATCAGGATGGAGCTGAAGGGAAATTTTAATTCTGATTTAAAATGGGCTATAATCCAGGAGAAAGGCAGAGAGGCAGTGTATGGCTCTAGTCCCAGATGAAGCATCAGAGGAAGTTAGAAAGTTGGTTGGTTCAGGCCTCTCTGCCACTGCTGTGATCTATTAAGGGTCTGTCTTCATTTCTCCACTCTCAAGGATGTAGCCTGGGAAACCCTTTGAGCTAACATAAAATTCACACTTCTCAGCCATCACAAATAATTTGTTTTCTGAAGGCTCTGGAGAACCTCGCTGACATGGAGCTGATGTTTCGTAATATCCCAATAGAAGATCAAGATGTCATTTAGATATACAAATACAAACATTAGCAAGAGCTTGAACAATGGTAGGTGTGTTTTTGAGGTCACAGGGCATGACGAAAGTCATCCATTCATCTTTCCCTTGGTTCTGTAAGACTGTAAGGATTCCTCAGGTCCAATATAATTAAATCATGATAGTTTCCTGCAAGGGCTCAAAAACATAACCGATTGCGGGCAGCAGGTTGCTTTTCTCATAATAATGTTGTTTACACCTTGATAATTAATGTAAGGACAAAGAGACTTGTATTTTTTTGGCCACAAAAAAAGGAAAAATAATGGATTATTATACCTGTAGCTAGTGACTCAATGATGTATTATTTATTAAGATAACATAGAATTATAGTACTATAGAAAAACCAGTAACAACAAGTGGGTGGTTTTTACACTCTGCCGTTCTCCGGTCAGGTCAGGTTGTCAAGGCGGCTGGAGGGCAAGGTGGCATCAGTTAACAGCTCGATGATGCAGTTTTATGGCTGATGAGGTGGCAGAGGAAAAACCTTGCTTGGTATTCATCCAAATGAATCAACGCTAAAATAGGCTTGAATCTGCATTCTAAGGGGTGAGTTTGATTTGTCCACCAGTACCCCCACTGCTACTGATGAGCTTTGCCTGTGGATGGTTGAGATGGTGAGGTGAGACTAACTCGACTCTGCTGCACGGTTTCTTCATTCTGTATGGCGGTATTGGATGACCTGTGAGTTGGCGAGGAACACAAGCTTGATGTCTGAGGAGAAGTGGGATCTGTGGTTCTTCTGATGCTGTCAATCTCCATCAGATTGTTGGTGTCCTCAACATTCCATCCATTTTTAGCTGGAAGAATCCTGAACCTAACAGAATAATCCACCACACTCCACTGTCCCCGACAGGGGTTAGATAGCCATTTAGCTGCATCTCTTGATCATAGGGTGGTCAAATTTAGCAAAGGTGACTGGGTGAATTTCAAAGCTGCTTTAGGCTACAGCAATTTACCATGGCTCAAGGAGTTGGAGGAGAAAATGCTGAGGGGGGTATTAACTGTTTCAGCAATTATTCAAATACAAATTAACTCAGGAGTGGAAATCATGTAGCCACATTCATGCCAAACAAACAACACAGAGAAACACACACACTGGAAGAAGATGAGAGACATGAAAAAACGGTTGGAAAACACATGACCAATGATACAACACTGACAGTGTCTGTTGTTTATTTCTCATTTAAAGTAAGAAGTTCCATTTTGTACTCACTCAGCCACTGAACATTCTTCCTGTAGCCCTCTGGTTTATCCACGTGGCCTTATGCAGACTTTAGGCAGGCAGCAATGTTCTTGGAGAGTAGTTGCTTTCTCCTTGCTATTCTGCTAATTCCATTCTTGTTCAGGCCTTGTCTGATAGTGGACTGTTGTTTAATATTGCCATTGAATTGCAATGGAGCAGCCAATGCAAGAAAACCTTATAGATCCCTAAATGTTACCTAGGGGTTTGCCACTTTCCACACAGGTTTCCAAACGTATAAAACTCCCCAGGTGGTGAGACTGTGCGTATTGGTACAGATCTCTTACACCGCCACTCTCCTCGCAGATTTCCCAATGTATAAAAATCTACAGAGGGTGAGAACCTGCGTACTGGTACACATCTTTAACACCATGAATACCGTGCACGCAGTCATTTCAGTCTGATTATTGTGATGTTGTGAGTTGGCAAATAATGATAAGAAAAAATTATTAGGGTGACATTTTCACTAAATTGTGTCAGGATTACATCTATAGTTAAAAAAAAAAAAACCTTCACTGTAATAAGTGATATGCGGTTGCAACCATTGTTTTTACTGTTTTCTGTAAATTTGTTTGGCAGGGATGATGTTTGTGATCGAACTCGTAAGAGCTGCGCTCACATCTCTGACCAAGCACAATAACATTATAACAGCAGAAATAAAAGTGATTACAACAGATATTTATAATAACTTTCATTAATTAAGTGACCACACACAGTCTCCAGTCTGCAGTCTCCGTCTTATTTTAAAACACTCCTCTACTGTGCTTACTTAAATATGGTTTTACACTTGTTAGCAAATAAGTAAGTAGGCTTCCTAAAATTACTTTCATGGCAAATACATGTAAGCAAACAACTATCAGCATGTCAATCGACTACTATGAATCCAGGTCTGTATTTTCCACCATTTCTTAGGCTTCCCTAGAGTGTCTTACAAGTTACTCAACAGAGATATTCATTACATCAAATAATGTTCATTATTACACTATGTCAATGTCCATTATCACAAAAGTGCATTTTGATTTTTTTTTTGTTGAAAATCACACCTTTTAAAATAATATGTAACACATAGCAATAAGACTTAAGTTTTTGTCCTTTCCTTGTGCAGAGTGGCTCTTCTTTTTCTAAATAACTCTTAAGCTAGGACTCCTTATTCTAAATTTGATCAGGTTTCAATCAGTCCTGAGGCATGGCATTTATGACCATTTATAGTTCAAAATATCCTCACATTACAGTGAAAGTGAGGACATACTTTATTTGTCCTGAAAGCAGTGGGACCATCCTGTGTGCTGTGTTACTGTGAGTTTACCAAAGATGGAAATTAATTTGAGCAAAGCAAAAATTAGTTTATGCTCACAGCAGTCTGCTGCTGTTGGTGGTGTTAACTGCAACATGAACATATCTGCCTCAGAACGTTGAGTTTTTTACACACACACACACACACACACACACACACACACACCAGGAGATATGATGGGAAAAGTAACTGAGAAGTCAGATTCCATTTACAGTCGTCAATGTCGGAGCAATAATCTTTTAAATAATTGCACTTATTTATATGTAAAGTGGGGAGAACAAGTCTTTGATACACTGAAGATTTTGCGTGTTTTCCCACTTACAAAGCATGTAGAAGTCTTCAGCGGTGAGTGACAGAATCTAAAACTAAAATCCAGAAAAATCACATTGTATTTTTTTAAAGAAATTAATTTGTATTTTATTGCATGACATAAGTGTTTGATACATCAGAAAAACAGAACTTAATATACGGTACAGAAACCTTTGTTTGCAATTACAGAGATCAGTCCTTTCCTGTAGTTCTTGACCAGGTTTGCACATACTACAGCAGGGATTTTGGCCCACTCCTCCACACAGATCTTCTCCAGATCCTTCAGGTTTTGGGGCTGTCGCTGGGCAATATGGACTTTCAGCTCCCTCCAAAGATTTTCTATTGGGTTCAGGTCTGGAGACTGGCTAGGCCACTCCAGGACCTTGAGATGCTTCTTACGGAGCCACTCCTTAGTTGCCCTGGCTGTGTGTCTCGGGTCGTTGTCATGCTGGAAGACCCAGCCACGACCCATCTTCATTGCTCTTACTGAGGGAAGGAGGTTGGTAGCAAAGATCTCGCGATACATGGCCCCATCCATCCTCCCCTCAATACGGTTCAGTTGTCCTGTCCCCTTTGCAGAAAAGCGTCCCCAAAGAATGATGTTTCCACCTTCATGCTACACGGTTGGGATGGTGTTCTTGGGGTTGTACTCATTCTTCTTCCTCCAAACACGGCAAGTGGAGTTTAGACCAAAAAGCTCTATTTTTTTCTCATCAGACCACATGACCTTCTCCCATTCCTCCTCTGGATCATCCAGATTGACCGTCATCTTGAACTTCATCCTTTTTCTAATAATTGCGCCAACAGTTGTTGCCTTCTAACCAAGCTTGCCTATTGTCCTGTAGTCCATCCCAGCCTTGTGCAGGTCTACAATTTTGTCCCTGATGTCCTTACACGGCTCTCTGGTCTTGGCCATTGTGGAGAGGTTGGAGTCTGTTTGATTGAGTGTGTGGACAGGTGTCTTTTATACAGGTAACAAGTTCAAACAGGTGCAGTTTATACAGGTAATGAGTGGAGAACAGGAGGGTTTCTTAAAGAAAAAACAACAGGTCTGTGAGAGCTGGAAGTCTTACTGGTTGGTAGGTGATCAAATACTTATGTCATGCAATAAAATGCAAATTAATTATTTAAAAATCATACAATGTTTTTGTTTTTCTGGATTCTTGTTTTAGATTCTGCCTCTCACAGTTGAAGTGTACATTTGATAAAAAATTACAGACCTCTACATGCTTTGTAAGTGGGAAAACCTGCAATATTAGCAGTGTATCAAATACTTGTTCTCCCCACTGTATAAGATTTCAAATATATTAAAACTGAAATGATTCAAATTCATTTTCAAATTTGCATGTTTCAGTTAACTGAGGACTTTAGTAATTAATGTATTTGTGAACTTTGCCAAAATGTTGTGTCCTAAGCCAGAGTAACCCTTGAATGCTCCAAAGCCATGAAGCATCTAATTTTTAGCCATGTTGTTAAAAGTACCCAAAGGCTGTAAAAGTAAAGACATAGTGTTAAAAAACTACTTATACATATACAATACAACTGGTATTTACTGAGTCAAAGTCTGAAAGTATATGATATTAACTGTGCTTAAATAATTTTCTAGCAATAAATAAACATAAAATTAAATCATAGAGAATGTTTACATGTATCTGTTCAATTATCAGATCTTATATTCAGCTTCTTTTTGATTATTGGCGTCAGTGTTTTCTTTTGTTGGACTGCTAATTAATAAATTATTTTGGCTCTGCTGCAGCATCCAAACTGCAAATTAGTGACTAAAATAATCTAATATATGAAGTGAGTACAAGTACAATATTTTCCTCCAAAATGTGATGAATGTAAAGATGTTGAAACTGGAATTTTTAAGGTCACCTTTAAAAACAATCACCCATTTTTCTCCAGAATCGCCTGCCCAATGTCTATGTCCTTACACTAATACTCTTATTTTAACACCTTGAAATGCATATAATAATAATAATTCACACCTTTTATCAATTATCTCCATATTCTACTCATCACTCACTTCAGCTGCTCCTTCAGCAGCCAGCAATTCTGCCTAAATTGCGTTTTTTCATTGCTGTTCATTAATGTCAGTGCTGTATACTTGGTGTGATTGAGCAACACTGTGCAGCAGGCGCAATAAAAAATACTCAAAAGTTTGCTCTGTCAATCTTTATTGTCACATGGCAGTCTATGTGAGAGTGAATCAAATCTTCAATATCATGCTAAAGAAATGATCCATGACAGCCAGGTGCCTCATGAGGAAGTGCTGAATTTATAAAATCATGTAACCAATAATGCCACCATGTGGCCATTTGAAGATCTCCTGATCTTGACAGTCCTCCTCATATTTACAGTCAGTCTTCGGCCAATTACGTTCAAAATGTAACATGTTACATATTACTAGGTACCTTCATTTTAAAGTAATAGATTACTTAACAATAGTAGTGTCTGCGTGGAGTAATTAATTACTTATCACACTAGTTTTTAGTTACATAACATTTTATAAATAATCTATATAGAATAAGTTATATAAAACACTATAGATCGATACCTTTTATAATGTAGCCTATAGCGACGTGACAGGGAAAACTCTTTTTCTTTGCCTTTTTATTTTAGTCCTCAGAACAAGGAATGCATGGACATATGTGATTCAAGAATGTAAATTAAAGTGCGCACGGAGGATCAGGCTTCATCATTAGGCACATTTCAATCACACAGAGACTGAACAAAGAACCTACAGGCTCGGCTGTACTAAACACACACAGAGGCTATATTAATATGGTCATATTATATGCTGATTTTTGTTCAGTGAAAAATATATATTTATTTCAAATGAAAAATAAATGACTGTTAATTATAATTAATGTACAAGAATGGTGTAAAACGTTCCCCCAGTAACCTGCCACGATCATTTTAGAATAACAACGCTATCGACATCGCTTTATTTTGTAATAATGACCGGAAGAGTCATGCGTCGACTCCTGCCTCTAACTTCGTTGACACCTGAGGGAACCAGGTGTATTCCTCGCAGCATGGCGGCGTTCACATCCATAGACTCTGTGAGAAGGAAAATCCAAACACTGCAGCAAGTGGCGTACGAGGCGGAGGACCGCGCCGAGCTGCTGCAAGGGGAGGCGGACATGGAGAGGCAGGCCAGGGAGAGGGTAACACACTTCTAAACTATCTGCACACCGACAGACCGGAGACTATGGGACTATGGGCAAGTGCATTGATGACTATTCATCAATGCACTTGCAGTTTCTCTCAATAGCATGCAATTTTGAAAAATCCAGTAACGATAAACTGTGACTATGTCGAACAAAGCTAATACACTGAGTGACACTCAGTAAGGCTAAGGCAAATGCAGTCTTGTTGTGTTTGTCCGCAAGTAGCAGTAACACTTAGCTACAGCTTAAGAGCTACCAGTTCTAGAATAAGTAATACAGATATAGAATGTTACAAATACATTATAATTAAGCATTGCGTAAGCAGGCTTCAATATACAATCCATAAGCCAAACAAGATCTCATTTACAAACTAGAATTGGAAAAATATAGTTGACACTTTTGAAAAGATAATATTTTTGTGTCATAATTAAAAGAGATTCGAATTTTGAATTCCAGTCAATATTTTAGATACGTTTGAATCTAAAAACCCTTTTTCTTGTTGTACAGTCATATTTGATTTCAAAGTGTGCGTTCTTGGTGATGTCGTTTGTCAAAATATCAAAATCAAACTTTAATCAAATTCAGAATTCAGCAGTCACCACTGCACCATGGGCATGCAATGTGTGCAGGCAGAAGAAGTCAACTGTCCATGCAAAGTTTTGTGGTTTTACGGTTTCTTAAATAAAAAACAAGCAAGCTAATAAATACCAAAGAAATTGACTGCATGCCTCTCTTGCACCAACCAGGTGCCTGCTGGACCTACACCTGTCCTCCTACCCGCACCTCATGTGCCCACACAGTGTTTCCCAATTCACCAAAACAACGAAAGAATATTCTTTCAAAATCTAATGCAGATGTAGAAAATATCTATTTTAATCTAACACTACTATTCTTTTTCAACAGCTTAATACAACACACAGATAACTTCCATACTTGTCTTGTATACTTTATTTGTTTTTTTTCTTCTTTCACTACAAAGAGCCAAACCTATACGTTACATAATTAACTATAGAATAGAATAGAATTACGTTATTGATTCCAGACTGGGAAATTATTTTGTCATAGCAGCAGTGGGTCCCCAAAAAAACACTCTGTATATAACATAAATAGAAAGCAAGATATACACAATGTATATATACAGTGCAAACTATTCTATAAACAACAATAATATACACAACTGTACAAGAAATAGACAATTTCTATGAATGTGCAATAGCAAAACCACAGGTAAGATAAATAGACAAATAGACTAAAAAGAACCTAGAATATGCAGATGTAAGCATGTAATGTAACATGTAACATGAGTAAAAACATTAGAGAGATCAGAGTTCTCTCTTAGGCAGAGGTGAAAGAGTTATTGTGTAACGAAATGGCTTGTGGCAGGAAAAAGTTCCTGTATCTATTGTTACGACAGCGAAAGCTGAAGCAGCCTTCCAGAGAAGGTGCTCCGCTGTCTGACCAGTGTGAGTTGGAGAGGGTGGAGAGGATTATCCATGATGGATAACAGTTTTTTCAGTGTCCTCCTCTCCACCACAGCCTCCAGAGTGTCCTGTTTGCAGCCAATCACAGAGCCAGCCTTCCTGATGAGTTTGTTGAGTCTGTTGGTGTTGCTGAACTATCTATGAATCACTATCAGTGTGATCTCAGTTTCACTTGAATAAGTCTTGTTCCATGTATTACATTCCTGATTTTACCTGTACAGATGGGAGACCTGGACTGAAGTCACAAATTAGCAGTCAGTTAATTGATTATGCTTTATGAATATAGCTTTATTTCTAATTTTATTTTCTAAATGTAATGCTTTAAAAATTAAATAAAGATCAATAAAGCCAAAATTGTACTGTTATACATTATGGGTTCAAATATTGGCACATTTCTGTCTACTGTTTTACAGGCTTCTGCCATAATAGCAGTTATTCTAGCTAGTGTGTCTATCATGCAATCATTTTGCAACGTGTGTGTCTGTGTCTGTGTCTGTGTGCATTGTGTCCCTACAGGCTGAGGCAGAAGTGGCATCCTTAAACAGGCGTATCCAGCTGGTGGAGGAAGAGTTGGACCGAGCTCAGGAGAGGCTGGCCACTGCTCTGCAGAAGCTAGAAGAGGCTGAGAAAGCTGCAGATGAGAGCGAGAGGTGAAGAGATTCATATTCGTCCAAAATCTTAACACTGTATCCTATAGTTTCCAAAGAGACTAAAAAAGGGATGTTATCTATTCATTACCTCCTAAAGTTGTTTCAGTTCATTTGTATGCTACCTTTCAACGATTTAACTCTTTCTATTGCTTTGACATCACACAAAAGCAGTTGCTTCACGTTTAGGGTTTCTGGGGAAACAAAACAAAGCACTTACATGGTTAAACGATTCAGTTAGAGTTAAATTTCTTTGTAGAGGGGGCAGGATAAAAAATAGCTTATTTTGCCCTGAATCTTGTTGGGTTTTGGTCACGTCTGGTTTAACCATCTCTGCTTGATTTGCTTCTTCCTCTGTTTTTTGTTCTTCTTTTTTTCTTTTACATACTTGCTTACTTTACATAAGTGTGGCTGTGGCTCAGTGGGTAGAGCGGATCGTGTAGTGATTGAAAGGTCACTGGTTCGAATTCCGGCTCCCCCTAGCTGCATGTCGAAGTGTCCTTGAGCAAGAAACTGAACCCCAAATTGCTCCTGATGAGCAATTGGTGCCTTGCATGGCAGCCTCCTCCATCAGTGTATGAATGTTTGTGTGAATGGGTGAATGTTTACATGTATTGTAAAGCTTGAAAGAGCCCCCCTGTGGACCCCGCACCCAAGGAGAGAGATGAGGTCATTCGCAATGTCTTTTGGGTCCCTGGGGACATAGAATCTGAATGTGCCATGTTCAAAGCTTCCATTGTAGAGGCAGCTGCTGTCAGAAGGTCAGTGGTGCCTGTCGGGGGTGGCACACTAAGAAGGCCGACAAACGGAAGAAGGAAGCCTTGACTTGGTTGGCCTAGGGGTCTCTTGAGGGGGCAGAGAGGTACAAGGAGGCCAAAAGGGCTGCAGCTTTGGTGATTGCTGAAGCAAAAACTTGGATGTGAGAGAAGTTTGGGACGCTATGGAGAAGGTCTTTCATCGGCCTCAAGGAGGTTCGGGCAAGCCATCCGACGACTCATGAAGGGAAATCAGGGCCGTAGGCCAGGCTATGCTTAGCAGGGGAGGAGAATTGCTGACCTGGACTGTGGATATTGTTGGGTGGGGGGGGAAAGGGCACTTTGAGAAACTCCTGAATCCATGTCCTCTGAAGTAGAGACAGAGTCGGAAGACTCAGGGGAATACTCATCCATACCACTGGCAGAGGTCGCTGAAGTGTCAAGAAGCTCCCCAGTGGCAAGGTGTCAGGGGTGGACAAGATTGGCCCCTGAGATGCTGAAGGCTCAGGACATTTTGGGGCTGTCTTGGTTGTTTTGGAACAGTTCCTTTGGAGTGGCAGACTGGGGTGGTGGCTTCCATCTTTATGAAAGGGGACCAGAGGGTGTGCTACAATTACTGGGGTATTAATTGCACTGGTCAGGCAGCTTTTTACACTTGCGGCCTAGCTGGGAGGGGTATGGGAGTTTGCCCAACTTATCTTCATGTGTTTTGTGGACTTCAAGAAGGCCTACAACCGGGTCCTAAGGGGAGTACAGCTGGGAATACTGCGTGAGTATAGGGTACCAGGCTCTTTGCTACAGGCTATCCAGTCCCTTTATGAGCAAAGTAAGAGCTGTGTCTGTATGCTCGGCACTAAGACAAGCCTGTTTCCAGTGACTGTTGGACCTCATAGGGTTGTCTCTTGTCTCCGATTCTGTTTGTGATTTTCATGGACAGGATCTCGAGGTGCAGCCATGGGGAGTAGAGTGAACCTCAAACAATCACTGCTCTTTGCAGATGCAGTGGTTTTGTTGGCTTCTTCGGCCCTTGATCTCCAGTAGGCACTGGGGTAGTTTGCTGCCAAGTGTGAAGCAGTCAGGATGAGGGTCTGTAACTCTAACTCTGAGTCCATGGTTCCCTGCCAGAAAATAGTGGATTGCCCCCTCCTGTTGGGGGGAGAGCTCCTGCTCCAAGCAAAGGAGTTCAAGTATCTCGGGGTCTTGTTCAAGAGTGATGGGAAAATAGGGGTTGGTAATGGATAGGAGGTTTGGTACGGCATCCGCAGTACTGATCTTGTTAGGATGCCTCCTGGGCACCTCCCTCGGGTGGTGAACCAGGCACAACCAACTGCGAATAGACCAAAGACCAATAGAACATCCAATTTGCAATTGATCAAATAATAGCAAACTAAGGCCTAGTACAAACCTACAAGGATATATTGGAAACCGGGTCACATCTCCATCCAGACAGACATTTTAGTTCCATTTCCGAAATAATCCTTTCCATACTAAAGTACATGAAAATACATATCCCATGATCATTAATGTACACTATGCATGTGCATGCCGGTGTAAACAGGAAGCAGATTGTGTGCTCTCTGGTCAGTTCCTTAGTTACAGTAAATACAATGAACACGGCAGCAGTGTTGTTTTCGTCAACGATGACGATGATGAAATTATTTCGTTGACGCCCCTTTTTTTCATGATGATAACGAGACGGTGACGAGATAAACATGGCTCTTTGATGACTAAAACATGACGAGACGTGTGTGAGTATTCGTTGACGAGACGAGAATGGACGTAAATGTTAGTGGGTGGTCTGTCAGACGTTCAAAATGCATGACATTTCTGCTTAATATTTGTGTAGCAACTGGACAGCCGCTGAGGTCCGGGAGATGCAGCGTCTCCTCGGTCTCTGTCTTCGTTGTTCGCTTGCTGTTGTAGCAGCAGGCTAGGAAAGGTCGCTACTTTCAAATTAAAAGCCCCCCGCTAAGAACCCAGTTCTAAACTCAAATAGGGTGCAATGTAAAGCTCTGATTTTGAAGAAAAATTCGCTGTCACTTTTTTTTTTCTTTATTGAACAATTTAAGTGTACAAAACCACAAGGTATACAATAACAACCAGCACATATCGGCATATTTCAACAGTTTTTTCATGAATTGATGCCCTACTTCATCATACAAGAGTGTCACACATAAGTTGTGAAAATAGATGAAAATCTACAAGCTCAACACATTGCAACACATTGTGAGATTGTAGATCTTTTTATTGACCTAAATTAATTTGATAAAAGACTATACCTGTTCTTTTTTTCTTTACTTAAACTGACTAAAATTAGACTAAAACCTGTTTGAGTTTTCGTCGACTAGAACTGGACTAAAACTATCACATACAGAAATGACTAAAATTTGACTAAAATTAAAAACCATTTTAGTCCAAAAGACTAAGACTAAGACTAAATCTAAAATGGCTGCCAAAAACAACACTGCAAGGCAGGAAAATCCCAGATAATACCATTTTGTCAGAAAACACATCAATAGCCGTGAGTGTCTCTCTTTTCTCCCATCGTCTTATCAATGTCTGTTTGTGTCTTTCTAAATACAATATAAACAAACAATAAACAACAATATTTCATCCATTCCACCAACGTACAAACTCAAATATTCAAAGTCATCACACACACTCTGAGTTCCCATTTGCCAGTGATTCTATATACAAATAAACAAGTTTGTCTGTTCCATCGTAGCTGTTTTCTCCATCGAATTCTGTTTCTACCTGTCCAGACATAACAGTTAAACACCGACAAGAGTTTCTGAATCTCCAGCCTTTACTCATTTAAACTAGGGCATAAGCTGCCGGTTTTAGTGAACTCTGCACACAGTGCAATAAATGAATAGCTCTGCCCAATCATGCCAGATACCAGCCACACCCTGCCATTTTAACTGTGTGGTGCCGGGGAGGATGCTTTCATCTGAAAAAAGTGACCAATGCATACCCTCTACATGGAAGTGTTGAATGGAACAAATACAATTCTGATTTTGTTATTCTTGGGACTAGACAGTGGCAGGGCTGGATTATTAGGTGGTCAACTATCCCACAAGTTTATTCTCTAATTGGTACATATTCCTTTCCAGAGGGGGCTGTTACGCCTGGTAGAAAAGGAGGACCCAAATGCAGATTTGATGTAGCTCTTCGTTAGTCGAGAGTTTTTATTAAACACACAGGTAGGGATAGAGAAGGTGGCTTGAGTTCCGGGTGAGGTCCTCGTGGTGGAGTGCGACGGCGGACGCTTGGAAGCGGCCGAACCGCCGACACCGGAGGAGCGGGACACTGGCTGGACATCATACGGAGCGGAGATCGGCTGCTTGTAGTCGGGGTGCAGAGGGCTGGGTGGTGAAGGCACAGAGCACAGGAAACCGGCGAGGGGAGGCACGCTGGAAAGAGCACGAGACACGTAATTAGTAAATCACAGAGGCGGCGCATGGTCTTAACGGCGGCCGCTGATTGTAGATCCGCTGCCTGTGTGTGTGGCGCTGGTGCAGCTGCAAACTCCGCCCAGCCTCTCCCAGCGCCTCTGAAAATGTCACAAGCAGAGAAACCCCACAAACCAAACAAACATAGGAGCATGACAGTACCCCCCCCCCCCTCAACGGGCGCCTCCAGGCGCCCTGCCCGGTTTGTGAGGAAACTCACGGTAGAAGTCTGTCAGGAGAGTGTGGTCCAGTATAACCGCTCCTCCGGGCCGTAGCCTGTCCAGTCGACCAGGAACTGGTAACCCCGGCCCCGATGACGGACATCGAGAATCTTGTTAACGGTGTAGGCAGGGGCGTTGTCGATGACCCGGGTGGGTGGTGTGGGTTCGGCTGGAGGGCTGAGATTGCTGGAGGAGACGGGCTTGAGCTGAGAGACATGAAACAGAGGTAGGGAAGCGGGCAGCTTGAGGCGAACGGCAGTGGGACCGACCAAGCTCTCCACCTCGAATGGTCCCACAAACCGAGGGGCCAGCTTGCGGGAGTCCACCTGGAGGGGGAGATCTCGAGCGGAAAGCCACATCCTCTGCCCTGGCTGGTACTGGGGAGCGGGGACCCGATGGCGATCGGCCAGTCGCTGACTCCGCCTAGTGGTGCGGACGATGGATTCCCGAGCTGCCCTCCGCACCTCCTTACAGCGGGCGATGTGCTCCTGCACTGACGGGACAGCAACGTCGGCCTCCTGGGTAGAGAGAAGGGGAGGCTGGTAGCCGTAAGCGGCCATGAACGGAGACATGCTAGTAGCTGCGCTAACCAGGGAGCTGTGAGAGTACTCCACCCATGTGAGGAAGGAGGACCAGGACAAGGGATTCCGGGTGGTGACGCAGCGTATGGCAGTGAGAGTGGCAGAACACGCTCCAGCTGGATACGGAGGCGGACTGCCAGTCAATGTGTGGGTTATGGAGGCGTAGCCAGGGGAGACCTAAAACTACAGGAGAGGTAGGGGAAGAGATGACATAGAGTCGGAGGTGCTCTCGGTGGTTACCGGAAATTATCAATGACAGAGGAGCAGTGCGGTGGGTGAAGGTAGCCAGGCGGCGCCCATCCAGGGCGTTAACCACCTTAGGGGGGTCAAGGCTCTCAACAGGAATTAGAGACTGCTCGGCTAATGAAGAGTCAATAAAGCTGTCATCCGCCCCGGAATCCACAAGTACATGAATGGGTAAGGACTCACGTGACCACTGGAGGGAGGCTGGGAGGATGAAGCAAGCAGTAAGGCTGGAAAAGGAGGTTGTCTGGCTCACCAATGCGCCCCTACTCACTGGCGAGCCGGGCCTTTTGGCAGTGAAGGACAGGTGGAGAGATGGTGGCCGGGCTGTCCACAGTAGATGCAGAGTCTTAGGTTGAAACGGCGCTGGCGCTCCTCAGGGGTCAGCCTGGTCCTTCCCACCTGCATAGGTTCCTCTGAGGCAGGCAAAGAGTCTGAGGGGCGTGGGGAGCTCTGAGACACGGAAGAAGGCTGGATGTTTAGACAAGGGGCAGAGCTGGCTGGTCTACGACTGGATGTGGACCTCTCCCTCTCACATTCCCTCAGCCTATTGTCTAGTTTTATCACCAAGGTAACCAGTTCATCTAGGGTGGACATTTCTTCTCTAGAGGCTAACTCGTCTCTTAGTCTATCCTACAGTCCTCTCCTAAAGAGGCTGACGAGCGCGGGTTCGTTCCACTCAGTCTCTGCAGCTAAAATGCGGAAATCGACTGAGTAGTTTGCGGCAGACTGTGTACCCTGACATAACGACAATAACCTGGTGGCTACGCAACGAAAGTCTCATGGGAATCGAGAGTCTCCGAACCCGCCTCCCACAGAGCTGTTCCCCACTGAGCTGCCTTACCCCTTAACAAATTCATAGTATATGCTATCTCAGCTTTATCCGAAGCATAACTAGTTGGCTGCAAGCTAAATACGTGCGAGCACTGAAGCAGGAAACTATGACAGGAGCCTAGATCCCCCGAGTAATGTTCAGGAGGGGGCACAGAGGGTTCTTTAGTCGGAGGGGAAGGAGACTGCCCCGAGCTCGTACTGGAGTCATTACTCACTGCGGCAGGTGTGGGGGGAGCGGCCGGCATTTGGGTGGTGAGGAGGTTGACCTGGTGGCCAATCTGGTTCACGGTGGTCGAGAGGTTCTGGAGGGTCTCCATTAATCCCTGGAGCATTTGCTTGTGTCTTCCCACGAGGGCACCCTGTGCGTTCAGCGCCTGCTGAACAAAGTTCGGGTCCGCTGGGTCGGTACTCATGGCCAGATGATTCTGTTACGCCTGGTAGAAAAGGAGGACCCAAATGCAGATTTGATGTAGCTCTTCGTTAGTCGAGAGTTTGTATTGAACACACAGGTAGGGATAGAGAAGGTGGCTTGAGTTCCGGGTGAGGTCCTCGTGGTGGAGTGCGGCGGTGGACGCTTGGAAGCGGCGAACCGCCGACACCGGAGGAGCGGGACGCTGGCTGGACAGAGAGCGGAGATCGGCTGCTTGTAGTTGGGGTGCAGAGGGCTGGGTGGCGAAGGCACGGAGCACTGGAAACCGGCAAGGGGAGGCACGCTGGAGAGAGCACGAGACACGTAATTAGTAAATCACAGAGAGAATCGAAGTCACAAAAAACGACAGTCGAGTCGGGAGCCAAGTACCACATCGGAGAGATATAATCATCTGGCAGCGGGTGGAGTGTGGCACATGGTCTTAGCGGCGGCTGCTGATTGTAGATCCGCTGCCGGTGTGAGTGGTGCTGGTGCAGCTGCAAACTCCGCCCAGCCTCTCCCAGCGCCTCTGAAAATGTCACAAGCAGAGAAACCCCACAAACCAAACACTGCACAACATAGGAGCATGACAGGGGCATTTCGAAAGTTCTTCTGTTTTTAAGTATTCACGAGACTCTTTCCTCCTCGAGTGATCTTGGAACAAAATCTAGCTTTCATACCTATTTTTTATTTTCCATAATGCAGTATTGATCAAAGTACGTCAAACTAATTGACACAAATCAAAACTTGAGCAGGAATGTCTAAGTATAGAGGACTGGTTTGTTCTGTTTGTTAGTGTTGCACTAAAAAAAACACCTCCAATGTGTAACCTCCTCTTGGCTGAGATAATGGTGGTTACAATACTTTTGGTGTTTTTCCACTAGTACTTTTGGCTGCGCCGAGTCAAACAGAGCTGTGCCAATTTGCTTCGCAGTCACTGGAGTTGAGCCAAACCATGCCCGCGATTAGCCTGCTCCAGAGTATGGCCAAAATTGTCAAGGCTATTTTTTCAGACTTAATGAAGCTCCCCCAAAGCCAAAGAAGACAGTGTATATTATAGACTGAGTATGACTGAAATGAGTAATTAATGACAAACAATTAAAACATTCCTCAAATCTAGCACTTAAACATAGTCAAATTTCCCACATTAATGATTTTGATTGAGTTGGTCAGTAGGGTTAGCCGAAGAGTGAGAATTCTAAATAGAATGACACATGCAAAGCAGTTTCTGACTGTTGTCTGTTTTTCTCATTTAGAGGAATGAAGGTCATAGAGAACAGAGCATCAAAAGATGAGGAGAAAATGGAAATCCAGGAGATGCAGCTGAAGGAGGCCAAACACATTGCTGAAGAGGCCGACCGCAAATATGAAGAGGTGAGAGAATAACTGTTTTTTCTTGGTCCTTACATGATATTATAAACATACAAGGCAGGCAGAGGGTGGCAATTTGCAGGCTCAAGTCCATTTGTGGTCAAAATTAAAGCTGCAAACAGAAACAAATTACTTTCCGGCATCAACTGCTTCATTGTTTTCCACCTGTACACAATTAGTATAGTATGTAGTAGTGAGAAAATATATTTGTTGTATTAGTTTGGAGGAGTGGTTTGAGTGTGTGCTAAATGTTTGTAGGTTGCGCGTAAACTGGTGATCCTGGAAGGGGATCTGGAGCGCTCGGAGGAGCGTGCTGAGGTGGCTGAGGCGTAAGTCAACCCATGCACCATGAAAACTCACACCGACACAAGAGCCGCTGTACATAATTCATGTTGTTGTAGATCATGTGATCACTACTCTGATAGCATGTTATCACACACATTCACTTGTCATTTACTTTACCATAATATCATGACTGTTCATACTAACAGTCTGACTCATCTGAAGAAAATGCAAACAATCTACTTAAAGTTGCTGTACATTTTTTTTTATGACTGAGTAATTGACTATTGACCTTATCATTTCATCACTAGAACTTGTAGCACCATGAAGCCATGTATGAGTCACAAACTGCTAGACTAATCACAGAGACCAGGGGCCAGATGTACAAACGATGTTTATGAACAAATGCCATGCTCAAGCCTTTTCCTCTCATGATCTGGTATTAATTGATCTGGTATTTATTAAATTATCGGGTATTTATTAAAGAAGAATGAGTGGTGATCATGCAGTACCGTACTGTAATTATTTAGCAGTCTAGTATTCAGTAAAAATGTGACTCAGAGGTGCAATTGTACACTTAATTTGAAATATATGAGTGGTGAACTTTATAACTTTGTATTTACATTATAACCACTACTTCCCTGTTAATTATAGTTTAAATTTGATGCTGAATTGTGAAGCAGTTTGTGAAGTCTATTTGAGTATTAGCTGTAGATGAATCATTGATCATCCCTCTGACATTACAGGGATGATATTTTACAAAAGCATGTAATGAATTAGTGGTATTGGTGCTTTAGCTGTGCGTAACAGTTGTGTATAATGACAGCTGTTGTGTATAATGACAGCTGTTCTGATGCCACTGGAGTACCTCGCTGATGAAACACAATCAGTCACTTTTTCTTCTTTGCCATTCTTCTCATGAGTGGAGGAATGATGACAGTTCACATGCAAACAAATGGTAAAGGGCGCTTTTACATCCACACACCGTTATTTATGGGAGTGGAAGTAAAGATCATAACCATTCCCACAATGAGTTATATGTTAAGGTGTACACACAGCTTTATATAAATCTGAAGAAAGAAGGTTATGTTATGTTATTCAATTCATGTTTGTCTTTGCGCAGACAGTTTTATCAAGGAATCTACACAATCAACAGTTTTATGCATCTGGCCTCAGGATGTTTTTGTTTACTCCTGTGTGTTTTTATCTAATGGAATGCCCGAATACACAACCACTGCCTGTATTGTTATTTTTTTGTGGCTGCTGTACTCACTCTCCCCCTTCACCCCTGACCTCCTGGACTAACCTACAGGCGAGTGAGGGAGCTGGAGGAGGAGCTCAGGCTAATGGACCAGAATTTGAAGTCCATGGTGTGCGGGGAAGAAGAGGTAGTTACAGTACAAAATCCACCCAGGTCTAATTCTGACCTACTGCCTTCTGCTCCTCTGACCTGCAAGGTCTCAGCCTGTCTCTCTGTTTTCTGTCTAACCTGCACTTGTGCTCTATGATATCAAGCATGTCCTTTAAGCTGAACTAAAAGATAAGTCTGGTGATATTCTGTTTTCCTTGTCAACAAATCCCATGATAAGATTAAAAGCAACAATAGGTTGATTCAAAGCATATAGGTTTGGTTAGCAGAGGAAGTTGTTAGGAAAGTATTCATTATCACGCCACAGAATTAACACATTATAGTGGTATATACTACCACTCAAATGTTGGATCATCCCCCCAAAAATTACGTTTTCCAATTAACCTTGCACATACTTAATCCAAAAAGTTGCTAAATGAATAGAAAATAAAGCCAAGATATTGAGAAATGTGGATCACTTAGTAGAAATGTAGATCACTTAGTTGAAATAATCATTTTGTCATTCAAAGTTTGCTTTCATCAAAAAATCAAGTATTTGCAGCAATTAGTCATGTAGATGTTTGGTATTTTAGCTGTCAGTTTGTTGAAGTAATCTGAAGAAATGTCACTCGTACTTCCTGAACAGAAAGGAGTGATAGCCTCCCTTACTCGAGATCCCTTTATGCCTGTATAAATCTCTCACTTTACCAGCACCAAGCACAACCACAACCACAACCTATTGAGATATTCCATTAAAGATTAGTTGTGTCCAGCTAAAATAGTAATTTACCACATTAATAATGTTTGAAAAGTATTTTTGATCAATTCAATGTTGTTATTATATTTAATGTTTGTTTTTTTTAAATGTGCTTTTCTTTTTAAAAGAATAATGACATTTGTAAGCTACCCCATAATTTTGACTTGCTTTTCGCATGTCAAAAGTTCGGGGTAGCTTACAAATTTCAGGCAGAATCAAAATTAAGATGTCGCGGTTACATGGACTGTAGCAGACACTGATTTATTGTTCAATGTTTTCTTGTGATGGGTTAGGGTTAGTCACAGTTTATGCACAAAGATCATGCAGGATGTACAAAAACTGTTCAGCCCTGAGTGCTATCTGCAGAATATTCTTTCAGGACCAAAATCTCCTGCCATTACAGCTGTGGCTACTGTGTTTGTTGCCTGAGCAATCCAAGGCAAAACAAAACAGAATCCATAAATCAAAACAAAAAGACGGAAACTAAAAAAAGAAACTTATCCGTGAAAGGGACAAGGTCTGCAGCCTGGACCTCACCAGTATGTATTCCGAGAGATCCACAGAGGATGCTACATCCCCTGGCTAACACTCAGTATTCATGCACTTTGACATAAGAACAGCTACATCAGAATGCTGTTTGTTGACTTAAGCTCAGCATTCCACACAGTCTCACCCATTATATTAACTTTTGAAAAATTTACACTCTTGGCTTGAGTATCACACTCTGCAAATGGATATTGGATAAACAACAGCCAGTTTGGATTGATACTTAGACCCACCCTCTACTACACAATAGTGCTCATCACCAGAACACCCCAGGGATGTATGTTCATCCCCGTCTTGCTTCCAGGGGAAAATAAGGCTTTGAATGTATTCTTTAAGCCTGATAAATCTTACTTTTCTGCCCCGTAGAGGTCCATTGCAAAAATCTGTAGTGGTCTGCCACTGAGATTAGTCGCCAAGAAATGCAGATTGTTTGGAACTGACTGGGCCTTTAAAAAAATGAAAAAATCCAATTCTGAGGTGTTTGGAACTTTGTGTGGAGTCATTCTTCTAATTTTAAATACAGTATTTTTTATTTTATTCTCTCCTCTTGATATCTGTTATTCTCAGAATTTCTCTAAGCTGTTACATTTCTATTCTTGCACAAAGCAAATCCCCTTAGATCAATAAAGTCGCTTATTTCTGATGCTAATGTTTTAGTAAGCTTGTTTTAAGCAAAAACTATTAATTGAACAAATACAAACTCAATCCACCGTTTCTTTTGCCACATTTTTTTGTTGGAACATTTTTACTTTTGCAATTACTAATCTGATTAGGTCCTTGTTTTTTTCCCCTGTCGCTGAAATTACACTACACAGGCAATCAAGCCAAATCAAATCAACATGTGTAACATTTCTCACCGGCATGTTGGTTCCAAAACACAATGTGCACGTAAATAGTTTTATCAAACAAAATGAAAATGTGATAACTATCCTCTCAGGGTAGGGAAAGGGTGTAGGAGCTTGGAATTGGATTGGAATTTGGCTGAACTAATGGATTGTTAGCTCAGATATCTTTTATGGGGTTTGTTGACAAGAAGAAAAATAAAGAATAACAACAGTTTTACACTTTAATTTGGGATATATATATATATATATATATATATATATATATATATATATATATATATACCTTGCTCAATGTCTTACTCAAAGTCAGATATAAAGAGATTAGTTTTATGATAGATAAAGCATATGTTTCTGTCTTTGAGTAAGACAGTGTTGGAGTGGAACTTCAAACAGTGTCAGGGTTCAATCTCTTCTGCCTGCCTACCTTTCAAATCAGTGCATTTTTTTCTCTTGCTTCTTTTCTTTCTTACATTGCTCAGTAAATCAGGTGACCTTGAGGAAGAGTTGAAAAATGTCACCAACAACTTGAAGTCACTGGAAGCCCAGGCTGAGAAGGTAAAGTAAGATCTGATGGGCATTCATCCTTAGGACTGGCCAGTCAAACTGTGCAGTCCATACTAATGTATGAGGTGTAGACCTTCGAATACTTAAAAACCAATAGTCATCTGACAAATACAATTTTCTGTTTCAAGATTAAGATCTTTTTTCTTTAACCAGAAGCAGCCACTATAACTCTTGCCAAGGCCACTAGACCACAATTACCCACTGGAAATACCTTGAAAATGCAGTAGGTCTTTTGAAAACAAAGAAGAAAATGTTGAATAGAAAAAGTCAGTTTTTATCATTTGTTGATAATGAGTCCTACAGTGTATTAGGAGTGCAATGCTAGACCAGTGGACTGTTTTTTACAACCTGGTGCCTACATTACCTACGATACAACTTACCTGATGACATCAATCAAGACTTTATTCTACTTTTTTTCACATATGCAGTAGAACTTCCCAAGACCTCTAAACTCACATAAAACCCCTGGTTATTAGGACTGATCCTCTACTGTATTAACTTGTGAGGAGCACAAAGTTTTGGTTAAGGTAACATAATGACATGATTCAAATGTGCTACAGCTTTCTGAACATTTCACTGTTTATTTTGTGTTTCAAACCCTATTAGACACAAAATATCCTACTTTCCTTTCAAATAATCTCCCAATATGACACAACAAAGAAGTGTATCTGCCATCCATTTCCGAACTCTGCCCTGTTTACGTAGCTGATACCTTGGTTGTAAATATTTTTGAATCATGTTTTGTTAATAGTTTTCTATGTTTGAATTATAGTACTCGCAAAAGGAGGACAAATATGAAGAAGAAATCAAAGTTCTTACTGATAAACTGAAGGAGGTGAGAATTTTAGTTACATTACTGTTACTGTTTCTGTTGCTCTTTCATATTAGCTAAATGAACAGAGAGACGGTCCTCACACATGTCTCACTGTGTACTGCACATGTTGTGCTGTTTTTTGTATCCCAGGCTGAGACCCGTGCAGAGTTTGCAGAGAGGTCTGTGGCCAAGCTGGAGAAGACTATTGATGATTTGGAAGGTATTCAACACTCACATGTACTTCCACGGACACCTATAACACGTCTGCTCTTTGCACTGCAGTGAATAATGAAACCAGTATAAGTAACAAACATCTTCACAGTTCTGCAGTTGGAACTGAAGTGATGACTGGCTGAGCTGTGTACTGCACTTTTAACTGATGAAGCCATTGATGATTGGAAGTACTGATTAACCTCACTTAATTACTGCTTATCTGATTCATTTTATTGGCTTGTTCTTAGTGTGTAAATGTACAGGTAGCACCAGTTTCACTTATAACAATATTAAAATATTGCATGTTGTTCAATGACAAGCAAAGGGAGTAAACTTATACTCCAGTGCATAAATGTACAGTACAGATGTGTGCCTCCTTAAACTGAAGTCTTACAATCCTTACAAGTGACTTGCTTGATCAATTTGCTTGCTCACAGGGCATGTAGCTTCCACACAACATTTCTTTGTCAGCAGGGGCCACCAATTATTTTAGAGGAAAAACTGCCATCAAGTCATACCCTTTATAATCCTGATAAAATGCCATCCATAGGCACAGCTAGGAAGACAATTTAGCCAGCACTGGAAATGAAAGGGAGGTGGTCTGAGGCAGGCAGACATTAGCTCCATTCATTCATCTGTAGAGGCTTTGGATGTCTCAAATCAGTAATTACGGTGCTCTCAAGTGCAATCCTGCACTTTGAATGTAACTTGGACATAGCCCACATTTACATGGATTTCACAGCAGGTGTATAGTGTTCAAATTATACTACAGATGTCAGCTAGATGTTTATGGACACACTTATAGACATATAGGCAGAAACACCCACGCATGCAGCTTTGTGTAAAATGTTTCATAGAGAAAATGGCAGTATAAAATAAGAACAAAGAGAAATTCATGAAAAGCTGAAAGCATAAAAAGTGATGAATAACATTTATTTATAGTGCAGATGTAAAATAAAAAAGTAACTTTCAAATGCCTGGAGCATCCAACCTGGTAAACATCCAAACAGCAGCGCCGAGATCCAAAAATGGCTTAAGGTATGTCGATTGCTGCTCAGCGGTACATACCAATCCCCAGGCTGGCATACAGGTTCTCAGAGTGGTATGCTGCTGTTATTCCACCGACACATGACGGTGCCGCTTGAGATTGTTATGGCACTGAGAGACTGTTAGATGGTTACCGCAACCTGATGAATATGCAAATGTATGCCACTGGGCTGGTTTGACAACAAGTACTGACGTAAATACAGTACAGCGGCATACCACTCCGAGAATCTGTATGCTAGTCTGCGGACTAGCAATCAACATACCTTCAGCCACTTTTGGATCTCGGAGTCACTCCATCCAAATGACCATCAACCAGCTGGGGGCATGTATGAGCATTCTCTGCCTTTAAAGGTGCAATCTACTGTAAACCCCTACTATCGTTACTCACAAGCCCTTTTTAGATAGAAAAGGCGGCACATTTGCTCCAAGGTAAGTGTGGCAATTTGCAGGCCTGTCTTTCTAAAACCGAGGCGTAATATTCCTCCTTTTCCAAAAGCCGCCTCTGAGGTAGGCGTAAACATGTGACGTGATGTGAAGCTCGAAGTTGGGCTGTGAACAGTGACATAGAATTTGTCTTTAAAATAAGAGCTTTACATTGCACCCTATCGGAGTTTAGAACTGGGTTCTTAGCTGGGGGCTTTTTATTTGAAAGTAGCGACCGTTCTTAGCTTGCGCTACAACAACAAGCTAACACAACCAAACAGCTACAGAGACCAAGGAGACGCTGCATCTCCTGGATCTCAGCGGCTGTCAATTGCTCATCTTAATGTCCGCGGATGAAGTGATGGACTGACTGCTGTGATCAGCTGTTTCCTGGTTTTAAAACTCCTCGGTTGTGGGTCACACAACAGTGCAGGTCATTGACACCTCCGCCCACCTCACCCACGGGCCGGCACATTTCCGCCTCGGTTTTAGATGGCAGTCGAGGGCAGGCAAATTGGCGGCTTGGTGCTCTGTCTAAAAACGGCTACAGTCTGTACTGGAGTCCGCATGAAACAATGCCTTGTGTTTGTTGTATATGGAGGTGTTGAGTAAAGCGTTCTCCAATAACTCTGCATGATTTGTTCAGTGTGTGTATATTTGGTTCCAGTCTACTGAAATCTGGGGTTACATAATTTGGCTGAATGAGCTTCAAGTCTCAACTTAATGTCCATCCTGATCAGATGATCCTGATTGTGACTGATCAATGATCACAAGGGTACATCTCACAGTGCCCAAACACAAGATGCATTGATCACACATTTGAGTTCTGATCACTCAGAATACTGCATGTGGCCATGTTCTTTTAGCAGTGTCCTGGGCCATATTTAAGGACAGCCTACACAACTGTGATTCTCTGTGAAACAAGGATTTGTTTCCCTGCAATGCAAATTGGATTTGTGGGCTCTGTTAATCTGCCAATGTTCGCAGGATACATTTGTGAATACTTTGTCTATTTCAGCAAACCAAATAGTAACCCCAATATCCTCAGACTTCCTTAGAATCGCGTGATTTTAAGAGTTGTTGAGTGAAGAGAAACTTCACAAACTTTGCAAAACAGCTACGGCAAATTCTAAATCATTAAAATTCTTAAAATTCTTGTAAATTTGACATGAAATTCAAAACATGAAGTATTTTGTTTCCTTGTAATAAGTGTCAGTTTGTCACAGCATCACTGTACCAACCTGTCTGGTTCCATATCTAAAGTGCGTCTTAACCGTCAACATTGAGCAGCTGTTTGAACGTCTTCAATCGATTTAAACACTGACTTTAAAACTTAACGAGCACTTTCTGTTTTCCACTCTATACTTGTTTTTGTGTCTGTGTGTCTGTGTCTGTGTGTGTGTGTGTGTGTGTGTGTGCGCGCGCGTGTGTCCTCCTCCAGATGAGGTGTATGCTCAGAAGCTGAAGGGCAAGGCTCTCAGTGAGGAGCTGGACCTGGCCCTCAATGACATGACTACACTGTAGCTGCTCTTACTTCCTCTCTGTTCCTGCATCCTGTCTGAACTCTTCTCCTCCTGCTTCTGTTGATTTGTTCCATTCCACAGTGATATCAGGGGCTAGAACATTCTAGAAATGCAATGTGCTAAATCCAGCCACCCTTCAGTAAGCTGTATCTGTGTTACACAGCGCTGGTAATTTCACAAAAGAGCATCACTGCTCACCCATTCAATGATGTTTGTCTGCTGATTCACTCAATGAATGTTCTCTCTTTATTGAAATATCCTTGCAAACCTGTTTCCCCTTCTCCATCTGAAATAAATGTATTTATGCTCTCTTGACTTTTCTCTCTCCTTCCTGTCTTGCCTTCTTTCCTTCCATTTACTTCCTCTATTCACAATTTATCTGCAGTGTATGAGTGATAATTGAGTGCTTGGTAGCACACCACAATGAAGTAAAGAAAATTTGAAGTGTTTTCAGCCTTTTGTAACATATATACAACCATATAGAAATGCATATGGATATTTTTCAGTTGGTCCTTTTTCCACCTATTTAAACATTCTACACATTAGCTTAGTATCTGGGATACATGGCATTAATCAGAATCATAATACACACCACATTTAATGATTTGACCAGCGCTATAATTTAATAGTCTGCTGATAAACCACTTGTTGATCAGGCAAGACCAATAGCAATGCATTTTACTAAGCACGATTGTCGATTGGTTGGTGAATGTGACTGAGAGACTCTCTTGTGTAAGAATTTGAGTTGGAGTGGCTCTACTTGATAAACAGCTCAAGGACATAATTTCTAAGTAAGACCAAGTCATATTCCCTGCACTTTATTCTTAAGAATAAAAGCATTAACATCTGCGTCTATCAGGCAAATTTAGCCGTTAACAATTGACAGAAGGATGAGGAGGAGGGTGTGAAAAATAGGAGTGAAAATTAGCATGTCCACCAGCATACTGTGTTTTCATCTTAGATGGTCAGAGCTGGAGCCGCTATATACCTGTGACAGCTGCAGAGTCAGTTAATGTAGGAGTGAATGCTGACATAAAGATAAAATGCACAATAAATACAAAAGCCAGATGCAAGCAGGTGGGTTTTTGTCCAGCGTGAAAGGGCAAGCTTCTCTCATTTTAAGTTGTGCTCCCAAGGTTGTGGTCTGCATGCTCTGTGTGTCTTGGCATACAGCTGAGTTCAGGGTAGGACCATGCAGGTTTCACCGATGAAGGGTACAGGGCCAGGGTGCAAAAGGTTAAGAGAGAAGAGGCCTTAAATTGGAGCCAAGAGGACCAAGCATGATCACAGGATTTTCTTCTTTTCTTAAGAAAGAATTAAGAGAAAATAAAAACTATAAAAGAGTGACGTTTGTCACAAGTTTCAAGCTTTCATATTTAAAAGTTTGACACTCTCTGCTGCAGAATAATAATAATAATAAACTAAATCAGTGTTCAAAACAAAGTTGCAAAGGGCTTTACATGGTTGAACCAGGATTTAAACATTTCAAGACTTAGGCAAACAAAATCAGGCATATTAAGTCATACAGAAATTACATGGAAAAAATAATACCGAAAATAAAAGAATAAACTATCCAATGATAATATAAGATAAAAACAATAGCAATAACAATAAACAAATTATAGCTGCTGTGCAGCGATGGGTCGGGTCTGGGCTATTTTTTGGCAAATTTAGGCAATTCTGAGCAACAAACAGGAGAATAGGACGACAAGACAGTTGACAACAATGTTTATTTTGGACCACTTGAGGCTTGAACTCACAACTTCTGGAACCAAAGACTGTCATCTATTGCTCTGAGCTAATTGGCAAGTGGCAATACAACAGTGGCTTCACAAATTGAGTAAGCCATTCACTGTTGTGCAGGCAGATTTGAAACCACTGTAAAAAAATCAGTTATCAAGACAAAAATCTGAAAATACACATATTGCAGCATGGAGATGTTGGTAATTTGTTTTTAAACATGATTGATTTGCTCCATAAGTGAATAACTAATGTTTAAAAATGCTGCTTGCCTTGACTGCAGAATTCAAAATGTTCTCAAAAATTCGTTTTTTTAGGTAAAATTCTGATATTTGTCATCTAAAACATCATCTACCATAACTCTAAAAAATGTTAATTTTTTTCATGAACATTGAAGATTTATTTATCAGTTTGCAGGTATGTTTATAGTAGTGTTCACAGTCAAACATTTTCATGCACTGTAGGCAAAACTTGTGGGAGGAGATAGGTTTTTATAAGTTTTACAGTTTAAAAAAAAACAGTGATGGACTTCATAATTTTTAGTAGGTGTAAATGTACAAAAGTTTCTTTAGTATTGGGGCTACAGTTTGATGAAAGTGTGATGAAAGTGTGAAGTTCTAGCGGGTTGATTTGTTATGAATTTGCAATGTTTTGAACTTCAGATGCTTGCTGTAGCGCCACCACCAGGACTATTGGCTTGGGTTTACAGCTGACGTAATCTGGCATGAGACTGGACCTTTATGCAAAATTTGGTTAGCTTTCACCCATGGTCCAGTCCAAGCTATTTTTTTTAAATTTAATTTAGAGGCTTGCTGTGATGCCACCATCAGGACAATTGTCTTGTGTTTTTTATGTTGAGGACATCATCATCATCCTTGCTGGGTCTCAAACCCACAACTCCTGACACCAAGAACCAGCTCCTAACTCACTGAGCTAGTTGGCTGGAAGTGAGACCTGCTATGTAGCTTCATTTGTCGACTCAGGGAGTCACTGTCCGGGCAGCTGTTGTCAAGGCAGATTTCAAAAATGGTCAAAATGTCAGAAATTCTGTTACCTGAACAAAAAATCTGATAATACATAAATTGCATCTTGACAGCATGGAAATGTTGGTGATTTGTTTTTAACTCTAAGTGTTTTGCTTCATAAGAGAAAATCGGATGTTTAAAAATGCCACTCTTACATTGACTCCAGTTGTTCCCATGAGAGCAGAATTCAAAATGTTCTCAAAAATTCCGTTTTTGAGATAAAATTCTGATATTTGCCAAACTTCATCAACCATGACTCCAAAATATTCTCAATTTTTTCAGGAAGATTGAAAATGTATTTAGCAAGAATTTGATAGTATATGTTTACAGTACTGTTTACAGTCAAACATTTTGATGCACTATAGGCTTAATTTTTGATAAATCAAAAATCCGAGAAACAAGTTTTGTGGAGGACGGTCTGAAGATGCTCTCTAGCAAGTTTGGTGACAATTGAGCAACAATTGTGGGAGGAGATAGGTTTTATAAGTTTTACAGGTTTTGAAAAAAACTGAGTGATGGACTTCATAATTTGTAATGAGTTTCAGTGGACTAAAGTTTCAGCAGTATTGGGACTACAGTTTGGTGAAAGTTTCAAAACTGTAGCATGTACTGTTGATGGGTAGGTATTTTTAAGGTAGGTAGGTAGTTTTAAAGCTTATTGTGCCCCCCAAGGAGGAATATTGACATGTCCTTGGAATTAAGTAAATCTGGCATGGGGCCGGACATTTCGGTAAAGTTTGGTTAGTTTTCGCACATGGGAAGTATGACTACCTTGGAAGAAAAAAAGAAGAAAGAATTCCTAGGAAAACAATAGTGTCCTGGCAGCTTAGCTGCCCGGACCCTAATAAGACGTGTTGAAAATATAGCAGCGTGGTTAAATTAGTAAAATGCTTTTTGTTAAAAATACATTTTGAGAAGTGACTTAAAATATGTTACTGATTCTGCAAGTCTCAGACTCTCTGTGGCAGGGAGTTCCAGAGCTGAGGGGCCTTGACTGCAAAAGCTCGGCCACCTTTAGTCCTGAGCAGGCACTCACGAACAACCAGCAGAGCCCTGCCTGAGGATCTGAGGCTGCGCCCTGGCTCATAGGGGAGTAGAAATTCAGCAATGTAGCTGGGGGCTGAACCATGAAGTGCTCTAAAAGTGATCAGTAAAATCTTAAAATCAATTCTAAAATTGACTGGCAACCAGTGAAGAGAGGCTAAAACAGGGCTGATATGCTCATGTCTTCTAGTATTTGTTAAAAGCCGGGCACCTGCGTTTTTCACCAATTAGTCCTCAGAGTAATGTGCACATCAGAGACACATTAGTGGACAATTAATACACACGTGTTTACAATCATATGGATGGATATAAAAGCATGCGCAAAGTGATGAAAAAATGGCATTAACAATGGCAGCCTTGGCCTTGTTAGAAGACATCGCAAATGATTATATCAGACGTGAGAGGATGTTTAGAGAATGGGAAGATCTGCTGGCAAATGAAGACAACTGGCTCATGAGTCGTTTTAGGTTGCCGAGGCCAGTGTTGCTGGAGCTGTGCGCAGAGCTGCGGCCAGCCCTAGAACGAAACACAGCCAGGAGCCAGGGGTTGTCCGTGCGCAATTCCCATACAATGCTGTTGAACAGGCCAACATTAAAGCGCAATTTGCAGCAAGAGCCGGTTTCCCTAATGTAATCGGAGCTATTGACTGCACACATGTTGCTATAAAAGCGCCATAACAGGATGAATTTGTTTTTGTCAACAGGAAACATTTTCATTCAATTAATGTTCAAATAATATATGATGCGCAAATGCAGCTCACCAACATTGTGGCAAGGTGGCCTGGTTCAACGCATGACTCGTTCATTTTTACCAATAGCATGGTTGGTAACAGGCTGGAGGCTGGCACGGTGCGCAATGGGTGGCTTCTCGGTCAGTAAATAATGTATCGGTTTAATTGCGCCCCAAATGTAAACCAACACAATGCCCATTTGGGCACATGCATTCAAATATGTGTATTTGTTTTTCCCTGGTGAAAATAGAGCGGCAGAGCTATCTAACAAGCCCTTTATTGTCTCCTTGTGTTCAGTATTTGTGTCAATAAACGCGTGCGTAAAGTTGGAAATGTCACACTGCAGTAGCCACGGCGCACTTCTGCAGTCATTAATAGAAGTGTGATCAGTTTTGACAATCCTTGTAATGAAGTTGTTTTGTCCTTCTGTTTGTTTCCAACTAACGGTAGCACTTATATATTATTATTATTATTATTATTATTATTATTATTATTATTATTATATATTTCTTTTAAAAAAAAATCATAAACCTATTTCATATGTTGTATTCCTCGGTCATTCGGTGATGGGCCGAAATCCTCTGCTTCACTTCCACCTTCACGCCGGACCATTTTTAAAAAAAAAAAAATTTCAGCGTTCACGCGCTTCCACTCACATTTCTTTTTTTGGGTGTTTATCCCTGACGAGAGGCTACCAAATAATACAGATCTTCGCGTCTCGACTTCATTTAATAGAGTTTCGAGCTCAGACTCGGTGAAGTTGCGCTTCTTCCCTTTACTCATGGTGTGAATCTGATGATGCAGAGAGGGGAATCCCCGGTGCAGGCCCTATTTAAGTTCATTTGCATATTTAAATGGGGGCGTGGACAGGGACAAAGGAAAAGTGCTTGGATCCATGCGTACGCACACTTTGATAAATCAGATTTTTTTTGTGCGTACGTCAGTTTCTGGATTCTGGCGTACGGCATGTTTCAGTAGGAAATCCACGCAAGTCTTAGTACATGAGGCCCCAGGTCTTTGAGATGCTCCTTAAGTGATAGAAACATGACTGAACAACGCTAGTTTGTTTTTCAACAGAAAGGTTGCTGTCAAATATCACGCTCAGGTTTCTGGCTGTAGGTTTGACATTTGAAGACAAGAATCCAAGATGATTCTGTAAAATGGGGATGGGGTGCCAAAAATAATTATTTCCGATTTGTTTTCGTTTAACTGGAGAAGGTTTTGGGACATCCAGCGCTTTATATCTGACAGACAGGATAAAAGGTGATTAAAATTGCCACCTTTACTAGTTTTTAATGGGACATAAATGTGTGTGTCATCTGCATAACAATGGTACTGGATTTTGTGTTTGTTTATGATATGTCCCAGTGGTAGCATGTATGGAATGAGCCAAACACCTATGCAAATAAAAGGAAATTGCATACTCTACACAATATTGGATAAGTGAGTAATATACATAATTTATCCATCCGTGAAATTGAAATGGCAATTATGTTACAAACAATTATGTTGTCAAACTCAATTAGAGACCAATAGTAAAGCTTTCAACAAAGGACTCAAACAGTGGCTAAAATCTAATCAACAGTGCACACATGAATAGTTCTTAACTGGTTTACTGCTTGCTCATATTGCCTTTGCTCCGTTGCCTTTTTATGTTTCTTATTTGAAAATTGCTTGTATTTCTTTGACTTCTTTTTCCCATTGTTTTGTTGCTGTTTTGTTTTGGGTTTTTTTTCTTCTTTTTTCCCTGTTTTTGTCTGGTCTTTCCTTTTTCCTTTCTTGTTGTTTTATAGCCCTATTTTCTAATTGCCCTATCTTTTCAAAAGTTGCCTATGGACAAGTGTTGTGAATTAGTGCTTGTGCTAAAACACTTTAAACAATGCATCTGTTTGTCCAATGTAATTGCTATGTCCATTTCAAATAAACATAAAAAAAAAAAAATAATAATGATAATAATAATAATAATAATAATAATGTATCCATGTATGTATCCATAGGTATGTTTCTATGCATGCCGTATGAAATAGTGAAGTTGAATCTACACAGTAGGCTGTCCCGTTGTATTACAGGATTGTGTCCATGCTTTTTCTCTTCCTTTCCTGAGGCATTAGAGATAGAAAGGGAAGTCATTGATCTTGAGGATTTTGATGTGTTTTTCAATGGCAATCTTCAGATTTTTCCATCATGTGTGTCTTTTTTCAGTGACGCGATTTATACAATGTCAGTCTCACTGATTTTCAGTGTGAACATACTGTCATTGTTTTGGCCTTGAGAGGAGGGGTCTAATGGGAGGGGCAAGGTGACTGTGATTCGCATATCTGCATAGCCTAATAATAATAGTCACCCATGTGGACCTGAGGTCTGCTCTGACCCTGAGCATATAGCCATCACTCATAGAAGTTTACTTGAAACTCCCAAACAGTAAGTATCTGCTGTTGTTTTATCACATAAAACAGGTCTCGATTAAAACTATTTTTTAACTCACGTTATTCTGGCCATTATTCTGGACAACTCATGTCATATTGGAAAAAACATCTGATGACACACAGCGACTCACAAGGTGAAACAGTACCAGCCAACGCTATAACGGTCGGTAACAACAATACTGTGTAGAGTTAGAGGGTGTCTGGATTTACCTTATCTCCGGTCCCAGACAGGAAATGTATAAGCTCACAGGTGACTTTGTTTCCTCCTCCAGAGAAGCTGGCCCAAGCCAAAGAAGAGAACCTGGACATGCACCAGGTGTTGGACCAAACCCTTCTGGAGCTCAACAATCTTTAGAGATGTCTTCAGAGCTATGTGAAGGACAGCCCAAAGGATAGAACAAGACAAAAAATGGTTTATCTCCCACCCAAAGCTCCCAGCATAAGCCCATACAAAGGGAATCTTAACATAACATAACAGTTGTTATTGTAATGAAAACAAGAAAGTGTGAAGATATATTCAGATGTAAATATAAAGAGCCCTTGAAGTGAGCAAGACAGTGTCTATTTCAAACTGAAGGCTATTTGGTGTGCACTAGAAACTGCATACACTGTATAGTCAATCAGAAATTATCCTATCATAAAATATATATATATATATATATATATATATATATATATATAGATATATATATATAATAATGTACCCTGATGTTCCATATACATCTTACTATCTTGTGTGAAGTAAGAAAGTCACTCATCGATACAACTATCTCAAGAGAGTGTTTCTTCTAGAGGGTTTCTCTTGTTTGACCAAACATGTTGAAGCTTTTCTCATTGCATATATTCATGAGTCTAACAGGGCTCGCTAACGTATCTTTCTACGAGTTGTATTGTTTTCATAAACACACAGTGTATGCTGGAGTGTTTTATTTTTGGCTACATCACTTTAAGTCATTTGCTAGGTATTTTGGGTTCAAAAGTATGAACTGAGATGCATTTTTAAAAGTCAATATTAGATTCTAATGGATTTCAATTACCAACAGAACACACAAGCAGAAATATATGCGAGTGTGACTGATGTTCCATGTTAAAACATGAAATTACTAAAGTGCTGGGAGCTGTAATACTGACATCTAATTTTAAATAAATGTTTTCTAACAAAAAAGGGTATTCCTGAAGTCTCATCATTTGTAAGATGTCTTGATGTGACATTTTACAGTGAGGTTTAAAAATGGTGATCTTGTCTGAATCAAAAGTCAAGATATCTCTCTTATGCATTTGTTTCAAATGTAAGGCTGCTCCACACGTTTGTGTAAAACCTGATGTCTCATGATATTCCAACATGATTTGACAGCTTCTAGTGATGTCACAGAATACTTGGCTTTGTCTGTCTTCAAGTGCAAGCTTCAGTGGGGTTGAGGTCAGGTGACTGTGAAGGGAAGTTTATGACAAGTAGTTCTCGCAAAGTTTTGAGGTGTGTTTGAGCTAATTTATCTGCTGCCGTATAAATCCTTCTTCACAATGATCAAACTAGAGGGTGGAACAAGTCTCTGAAGAATGGAGTGGTGCTTCTCTTTGGTCAGGGTGGAGTCAATTCTGTGCAGGTGTCCAACTACAGAGTAAGTAAAACACCCCGGTTTATGTGGCAATAGTAAAGATTTTCAATGTGGTCTCAGACTTTTTGTCCCAACTACACACCTGTCTTCTTTGTTTGTTAACCACTCTGCCGGATGGTTATTCAGTAAGGTTAACAAACTATGACTGACAGATGGACTCTAATACTTTGCTGAAGTAGCGATTTCTGTCTGAATGCAGGTCTGCATAATCTATTGTCGTCCTCGATGTCCACCACTAGGTGGTGCTATAATCAAGGAAAGTGCGTTTTGGCTTATAACTCACATAATACTTTGGCGTTTTTTTCCCACAAATTTGCCAAATGTTGCAAACCTACTTTTTCTAACTCCTCCCAGGCGATTTCACCGATTTCCACTAAACTTTGCACACAGCATCTGTGGACTCGCCTCACAAAAAGTTTAAATAATTTTGATATTCCAAACAATACTCAACTTATTAAATAACAACTTCCTGTACATTTTTCTCTAAACACGAAGAATTGCATATCTCCACATTGGTCGGTCTCAATGACATGAAACTCAGGTGACTACTTCCCCATGATCCTCTGTGCAAAATGTTGGCTGATGACCACTAGGTGGCGCTCTTTAAATTGAAGTATTTTATATCTCAACATCGGTTGTCGGATTAAGACAAAACTTGGTACAATTTTTGCCAATGCCTTCCTGAGGACAGCTGACAAAACTATTACCAATCTGCCACTAGGAGGTGCTCTGGTGGTAGTCTAATTAAATATTTGCCACTGTGCCCACACCATAACTATCATGTCTATGAAATTCATATGCGTGGTATAGACTGGCCCCTGTAACGCACACACCAAAAATGACCAGCAGGTGGTGCCAAATAACTCCCACGTGATATGGCGCACGTTTTAAAACCTTATGTCTACGTGTTCCCTAAATTCAGCTGAATTGTGTGATGTACGCCACGCCAACTTTTGCGGTAAATTTCCATTTGCAAGATCGCCAAAAATGAAAAATGTACTTTTTCCAACTCCTCCTAGGCCATTTTGACCGAAAAGCCTTCACCTACGTCACACCTGGTGGAAGTGGTGGTGCAGTCCATTTTGATGCTTCGCCATAAACCCATCAAGTCATTATAACTTCCACATACAATTTGCCATCTACTCCAAATTGCTCAAACATGTACAGGGTGTTGCCCTGAATACGTCTACGCGGCACACCCCGACGTGTGAATAAATAACATAAATCCCAGTGAATTTCAGATATTTGTGTTTTACCACCACTAATATTTAGCCTGATGGTTGAGGGATATGACCAATGACTGTCCTAAACATTAAGGCCACTACTGCAATGGTAAACTCATGAGTAGCGCATTACAAAGTCACATATATTATTTACTAGATACCCTGACAATTTTTTTTCATAAGAGCATGAAGCACAACAAGAACAATAGAACAATCAATCAACTCATTAATTTAAAACACTTCACAATTACACCTTCAGGACATCAAATGTGAGGGGATCAAACTTAAGAAACATAAGAACTGTGGAAGACACTTCATTCTAAGATATGATAATTTAAAAAATTAATAAAGAGGAGATTTGAAAACACAGACCAAGTATTTGAAGGTAAATAATCCCAGTTGGAGATGTAAACATGAAAGTCCTTTTACCAGTTTTTTCAGAGAAAAAGGGAACCATACAGGGAAGCTGATCAGAGGGCCCCAGTTAGGATTTTTTTTGTGAAGCAAGTCCCTCTGACAATATCAAATCAATGTCTGGAACAACACTGAACTTCAATATCAAATCGAAAGTATTTATAATATTATTATGGTTCAAACAAGTCATAACTACAAGAGGGCAGGATTGTATGAATAAAATCTGTTCCTTATGCTACATCTCTGTAAGTGTTTTTATTCCAGTATCTGTTGGGAAAAGGTAGTCTGTATTCAAGCAGCAGCACACACTACATGGACATCCGGTGTGGCCAGCCTGTCAATTTGGCTGCTACTGACTTTACCGGGATACTGTTCTGTGTGTTATCTTTTGCACTAACAAAACAGCTGATGAAACTGACTGATAAAACTCCCTGCTTGTTCGGATGGCACAACAATTGTTGCCGTTTACCATTAATCGAATTTGTGCTGTCTCGCTTCCTAATGTCAATGTCCAGAGGTCCAGGAACACAGAGGGAAATATGGGCATGCCCATACTTGTGAACAAGAGGGGCGGAGACATACTGGAAAACAACAGTGTGAGACGTTCAAGAAGCGAAACAGGAAAACACAATTCGTCCACAGATTCTGATAAATGACCAAAAAATATGGCTTCGGTGAGCATTTAAGCAGAGCCCTAAGCTGTCGGTGGCTGGGCGATCGCTCAGAGGAACTGACTTTGGTCCATCCGTATGATATAAGATCGTGTAATTATAGCGCAACACCGCAAATGTTGCGACACAGGTTTCCCTTGACGGGAAGTGGGCGGGCGTTCCCCAGAATCACTGGCACGGACATGACACAAATGGTAGACAGCGTTAACATGTGTTTAACTAAGTGTAGCGATTGTTATATTTAAACCATAGGTTTAAAAAAGGTATTTCGTAAACAAAGGTAATAATCTGGCAAACATTATATGAACAGATATTGACGCCAGACGGGTAAGTTAACTTCTTGCTCTTGATTTCGGAAACAACATGGCGTTAGCACCGACAGCAGCACTGACTAATGTTAACGTTACAGTAAACTTTGCTAAACGCTAACGTTGCCACTGCCTCTTTTCATCGTCTGTACCTTTTTAAAAATTTTTATTATTATTTTTTAGTAATTTCTATGTTTTTAATACTGGACGTTAGTAACTACCAGCTAGCTAACAACATAACACATTAAGCTAGTAGTTTAGCGAACCTCGGCGTTACGGCATGATGTGTTACGACTACCTGTAAAGTTTGTAAGGTCATAGCTAAATATAATGTTAGTAAGACGTAAGTGACAATACCTATGCTGCCTTTCCCAGACATTTTCTCTGTCTCTGTCTTGGCGAGTGGTCATCATGGTGCTGAAGAGAGTGCTCCAATTGTTGGTGTTAGCTTGCCTTGCCTCTGCTCTACGTGCCGGAGGAGGTCAGTAATATTTTACCTTCATTTACAGTAAATATCAGTGCATTGCCCGTTCATGTGCAGATTCTGAACATTCTCGTTGGTTACTTTTTAACATTTGACTTATGGGCGATAAAGAAACATTGAGAAAATCTGACTCTGGTGCCTCTGAAGCGATATAACGTTAGCGTGTACTTAAATTGATATTGTTTATAGGTTGTTTATAACGTTATCCCTATGAATGTGTTTAGATGAAGCATGTTGTCAAGTGACAAACGAAGAGACATCAATAACATGGTCTAAATGAGGTGTCAACTGATATTTCAGGGCTGATATCAGTTATTTATAATCATGGAGACTGATTACTGATAATTGAAAGTGACACATTTGCAGAAAAAGTAAAATGCCAGACTTCAGAATAACCTGTGATGGAATGTGACCAAACACAATAGACTCAAGTATTTACTAAAGTACCATTTTGAGGAACCTAGGATCACCATTTGACTGGTTGCTCTGTCACTAATGTCCACATTACTATTCTCCTTTACACTGAGGCCCTGTCGACACCAGACCAGGTTATTTTACAACCGACGTTTTGTTAAATAAAATTCCGCGTCCACACGAGTGGTGTAATAAAAATAACCGAGAATAACTCCGTACACACGCAACCGTAAAATCCGCCACCAAGTGATGCAATATACGTGTAATACATATGCCACAGCAATAGGTGGGGGTGTAAGGTAAAACGGGAAGGCTGTTTTAACCAGTCAAAATAGTTTAAAACCGGAAAGGGGAAGCACGGCAAATACCAAAACACAAACAACAATGGCGATTCTTGCTTGCTAGCAAGAGGAACGGTCTCCTTCGTTGCTCATCCAGGCGCCGCCGTTGTTGCATTAGGTTGAGCAGCTGGACATGACAGCCGAAAACAGCTGACAGCAAGACAATAAACAACAACTTTGTCACGTCAATATTAGCCAAGTTATCAAGCGAAGCTAGTCAACAACCTTTAACCACCTTCTTACTGTCGTCACTCTGTGTTTACTCTGACGTAAGCAATGGAAATATTCGCGGTTGTCCTATCCACACGCAACCGCTGAAACCCGAATCGGCCGAAAACCTCAGCCTGGACCCCAGTTTCAAACGACCACGGTTTCAGTGTTCCAAAAGCACGGTTGCATGTGGACACAACAGTAAAACCGGGAACATAACTTAACGGTTGCTAAATTAACCGGGCTGGTGTGGACAGCGCCTGACTGTTGCAAATCTTGATTGTGATTATGACTTATCAGTAGACCGACAAGAAAAGACTTGCTGCATGAACAAACATCTTGACATTATGAATATATATTGAATGTTAGAGCCAAGCCCAGGTGTCTCCACTTTGGAAGTTAGGGGGGAGAAATATAAAATGATTACCGTGCGATTACCTTAAACCCCCCCAAAGTTGTAGCTGCTAAAAAAGTCTGATAAACTACAGAAGTAATGTGAGGGTCTCTCTCTGAACCTTAAACAGGATTTGGAGACACTGTGTAGAATCGGTAGCTAAGCTTGGCCTCAGCCAACCAGTTATTAATGTTTAAATCAGGCCATTGAAAAATCCATAGTACTTCAGTGCAGGGCACAGTGCTCACATCTCTCAAAATAAAAACTGCAGATTCTGATTATTCACCGCTGATGGGCTATCAGTGTTGTGGATGAGACACTAGCCCTTTTTACACAGCGACGCCGCATTATTGTCACAGCGGTGCTTTGCCAGTTTTCCACCGTTGTTTCTTCACATAGAACCAAGCAGCTCTGGCATGAAGACGCACCAGTGTGTAATTCACACAGCAAGCCGGCGATGCGGAGCCTAAAAAGGCATGGTGGTACACGTTATGATGATGTCGTCTGTGTTTTTTTTTTTCAACATGTTTCCCCCGGTGTCCTCCTGTTGATCCAAACATGTACCTGCTGACTGTTTATAATCATATGGATGCTAATATATATATATATATATATAATGTGTAGTGATTGAGGTCCCAACCCACCAAACATCCCGGAAAGTGACAAAGTTAAGTTATTAGACTGTCAGACCGCCACATCCCCGCTTCGCGCCACCAGCTTATCCATTCACACAGGTTTGGTTTGCCAGTCCTGCGCCTCTGGAGTATCAGAGGCGCAGGATTGGCGACAGTGAAATTTCATCCCTCACTGCAGACTTTTCCACAGAGGAGAGTGCAGACAATTGGCATAGGATCCCTGCACTCAAAGGGCAGGTCAGTACGGAGTGAGTCCACAGAGTGGTAACTACAGACAGCTAGAAGCTGTATCGGAGCCAAAGTATTGCATTGCAAGTCAACTTATTTTATCCGCAATCAGACACAAAAAACACAGATAGAGATAGAGACTTTATTTGTCATTGTACAAAAATACAGCGAAATTTCAGGTGCACTCAAGTACTGGACTCAAAATAGAATAAAATAGATAATATATCGGGAAAAAAATCCTTAACAAATATCCTTATCAATTAAAACAAGTGTCAGGCAGAACACTGAAGCACTGCTGGACATGATTATCATTCTCGCAGAAAGGGAAAAAAACTATTCAACTTCACCTGACCATTGCACACTAATGATACAGCAGAAAAATGCGAGAAAACAATAATCTGTGAAATAAACAACATTTGGTTGATCGATGTTGGAGTAGTGTTGCACCGATACCTTTTTTTCAAACAGTACGAGTATTTTCATTTGTGTACTCGATACCGATATTTCTACCACAAAATTAACTGTTAGGTTACAGATGCACTGAATTCGGAAGACGGGATTTATTTTCTTTGCTTCTCTTCTTATTACAACAAATGAAAATAAATTAGACAAAAATAAATAATCATCAACAAAAAGCATCCACGTTGGCACAATCTTCACATTTGACAAAATATAAATGAAATTTGATGATGAAACAATGAAACTTACATTAGACTATTTGTCTCCACTTTGAATCAATCAAAATATTGCTTGAACTATTTGGCACAGTCTCCAGCTTTCAAATATTATTCATTACTTGTTATGGACAGTTTAACCAGTGACACTTAGGTTACCCACTTTTTTATTTTACCACAGCACCCCCCTGTGATTGTTCAGATGATGGTGCACTGAAGGACACATTTTGTGTAATTAAAACATTCATTCTTAAAATGTTGTTTTTATGTAGTTCAAATGTTTAGATGTCTGCAGCCATCTGATGCCAATGCCAGTTATTTGATTTAAACATACTAGTGCAGTGCCCGTAGGAAATATGTGTTCCTATAGAAAAGTGGGAGGTTAAGAAGCATTTTCATGGATGGCCAAATGAGGCTGTTTGAAGGTGGAAAGTCAGGGATATTTAGGTTTGTTGTGAAATCCGATATTCCAGGGAATAATTGGCCGTTTGTGACTATTTTTGATTTTGCCATTATATTTCACCTTAGAACTATTTACTTGGTGTGATTATTTTCAGCACAACCTCACATGTGTGACTGTACAGTTATTTTTTCATTTTGACATATTGTACTAACACAATGGACCTAAAATCACAAAAAACATAAAATCCGAGTAGAAAAAGTTAGAGGCCTCCGACCCCGTACTCCCGGAGCACCTCCCACAGAATGCCACGAGAGGTCGAATGCTTTCTCTAAGTCCACAAAACACATGTGGACTGGTTGGGCAAACTCCCATGAACCCTCGAGCACCCTGTGGGGGGTGTAGAGCTGGTCCAGTGTTCCACAGCCCGGACGAAAACCACATTGTTCCTCCTGAATCCGAGGTTCGACTATCGGCCGAATTCTCCTCTCCAGTACCCTGGAATAGACTTTCCCAGGGAGGCTGAGGAGTGTGATCCCCCGATAGTTGGAACACACCCTCCGGTCCCCCTTTTTGAATAGGGGGACCCCCACCCCGGTCTGCCAGTCCAGAGGAACTGTCCCCGACTGCCACGCGATGCTGCAGAGACGTGTCAACCAAGACAGCCCCACAACATCCAGAGACTTAAGGTACTCAGGGCGGATCTCATCCACCCCCGGTGCTTTGCCACTGAGGAGCTTCCGGACTGCCTCAGTGACTTGATGAATGGGTCAACCTCTGAGTCCCCAGCCTCTGCTCCCTCTATGGAAGGCGTGTCAGTGGGATTGAGGAGATCCTCAAAGTATTCCTTCCAACACCCGACAATGTCCCCAGTCGAGGTCAACAGCTCCCCACCTCTCACTGTAAACGGTGTTGGTGGAGGGCTGTTTCCCCCTCCTGAGGCGCCGGATGGTTTGCCAGAATTTCTTCGAGGCCAACCGATAGTCCTCCTCCATGGCCTCCCCGAACTTTTCCCAGACCCGAGTTTTTGCTTCCGCGACTGCCCATGCTGCCGCACGCTTGGCCTGCCAGTACCCGTTGGCTGCCTCAGGAGTCCCCCGGGCCAACCATGCTCGATCGGACTCCTTCAGCTTGACAGCATCCCTTCCGGAGTCCACCACTGGGCTCGGGGATTGCCGCCACGACAGGCACTGGAGAGCTTACGGCCACAGCTCCGAACAGCCGTGTCAACAATGGAAGTGGAGAACATGGTCCATTCTGACTCAATGTCCCCAGCCTCCCTCGGGATCTGGTCAAAGCTCTCCTGGGGGTGGGAGTTCAAGACCTCCCTGACAGAGGGTTCCGCCAGACGTTCCACGCAGACCTTCACAATACGTTTGGGTCTGCCAGGTCTGTCCAGCTTCCTCCCCTGCCAGCGGATCCGACTCACCACCAGGTGGTGATAAGTTGACAGCTCAGCCCCTCTCTTCACCCGAGTGTCCAAGACATACGGCCAGAGGTCAGATGACACGACCACAAAGTCGATCATTGACCTCCGGCCTAGGGTGTCCTGGTGCCACGTGCACACATGGACACCCTTATGCTTGAACATGGTGTTTGTTATGGACAAACTGTGACTAGCACAGAAGTCCAGTTACAAAGCACCACTCGGTTTCAGTTCGGGGAGGTCGTTCCTCCCAATCATACCCCTCCAGGTAACCCTGGCGCTGCCCACGTGAGCATTGAAGTCCCCCAGTAGAATGACGAGTCCCCGGTTGGAGCACTCTCCAGTGCCCCTCCCAGGGACTCCAAGAAGGCCGGGTACTCTGCACTGCTGTTCGGCCCATAAGCTGAGACAACAGTGAGAGTCCTATCCCTGACCCGAAGGCGCAAGGAAGCGACCCTCTCGTTCACCGGGGTAAACTCCAACACATGGCGGCTGAGCTGAGGAGCTATAAACAGGGCCACTCCAGAGTAGAAGAGAATCCAGCCTCTCTCAAGGAGTTGGGTTCCAGAGCCCAGACTGTGCGTCTAGCCGGTACAGCTCAACCTCCCGCAGCAGCTCAGGCTCTTTCCCCCCCAGCAAGGTGACATTCCATGTCCCCATGGCTAGACTCACCGTTCAGGGATTGGGTCGCCTGGGCCCCCGCCCATGACTGTCACCCAGATCACACTACGTCGGCCCCTTCTGAACAATCCTGCGAGTGGTGAGCCCACTGGAGGGTGGGCCTGCATCGCTTGTTCGGGCTGCGCCTGGCCAGGTCCCGTGGGCAAAGACCCGGCCACCAGGCGCTGCCTGGCTCCAGGGTGGGGCCCCGATGACACCAATCCGGGCGACGTAAACTTCCTTGGTGCTCTATCTTTCATTAGGGGCTTTTGAACCGATCTTGGTCTTGATCTTGATCTTGGACCTGTCACCCAGGACCTGTTTGCCTTGGGAGACCCTACCAGGGGCATTAAGCCCCGGACAACATAGCTCCTAGGATCATTCAGGTTCTCAAACCCCTCCACCACGATAAGGTGCCAGTTCAAGGATGAGGTTAAGTATTCCAAAGGCCCCTAAATCAAACAGCACCTTGTGCCAACCCCTAACAGTTGGCTCTTTATCACATTTCCACTGCAATAAAATATTCTTCCTGTCTGCATAAGTGAGACTACGAAACAGTCTCTGATTTGTTAACATAACTATATATACTATATATAGATATACCATATCTAGCAGGAATGCCTAAAATAAGAGACATTGGGTCCATCTCTAGCCTCAGCCCTAGTATCTATTCAATTTCAGTAAAGACATTTGACCAATATCTTTGCAACTCATGGCATGACCAAAGAAAATGACTTGGTGTCAAACAGGATCATTTGGATATGGTAAAGTACTAGGCAATGTGTTCATCTTAAGGCCCCCACATACCGCCCAGACGTCCAACTGCCTTATTTGACCACTGTCCGACCACTCTGTTGCCTCTTGTCTGACCCGTTCGGCAGAAAAGTTGCATTGAACACACTGCTTCGACGTGCTGCCTACTCCACAGTAGCGTGTATGTTCTGCGCATGCGCGAGATGCAATAAGCGGGTGGTGCTTGTGTCAGTAAACGAGAGGCTTATGCACGCAACTCTGTGATCAAAACGATCAAAATGAAACGTAACTATTTCAGATAAAAACAGCTGCATATTAAACATGCAGCGAGGCATTACCAAACGAACACAAATAAATTTGTCCTGAACGGACATAACAACTAGTCTCGTGCCAGTACTGCAAAACATGAAAACGGAAAATGACGAAACGGAATGCATAGGAAAACAAAGCGCACACAGTATTCCGCCCCTCCCACACACCGCGCTGATTCGCTAGCACACCGCTAATCAGAATGGCGTGGCTCCGAAAGCTTCTGACGTAGCTGGACATACCAAACATATTTGTTCCCGACCTTGTCCGAGTCTCCCCAAACACTTCAGACGTCCAACGGTTGGGCTGGTGTGTTCCTGCCTTTAATTAGAACGTAGCCAGGAGACAGGTAAAGAACTTCAAAGCTCCAAATCCTGCCTCACTTTCTCAAACAGGGGATCAAAGTTAGCTTTGTTCATTTGCTTAAATGTAGCGCTTATGAATATACCCAAATAGGTAATGCCCACTGGAGACCACTTAAAGGGGAAAAAGGGTAGTGCTTTAGGTATTGATTTTAGACTCCCAAGTGGCATAGCCTCTGATTTTGTCAAAATTATTGTTTCATTTAGCAACTTTTCTGGTTGCAAAATTAAGTAATGCAGATATTAGGACATCGTCTGCATAAAGGCTTATCTTATGGTGTACACCATCAAATTTACAAGCCTTGTATAGAGGGGGCAGTTCTTATGGCATCTGCCAAAGGTTCAATAACCAAGGCAAACAAGAGGGGAGATAAGGGACACACCTGTCTTGTTCCTCTGTGTACAGGGAAACTATCTGATCTGAGCCCATTAGCCATAATGGCAGCTTGAGGATTACTATACAGGACCTTGACCCATCTAATACAATTATACCCTAAACTGAATTTGTTCAAATAGCAAAATAGATTTAACCATTCAACTCGGTCAAAGGCATTCTCCGCAGAGATTCACAATGAGACGGAGGCGGGAAATTGGTACACTAACCCCACATCCAAATGCCAGTGTGAATGGGGCTTTTGGGTTCTCTGGGTGAGGAGTCATCTTGATTGGATTTGCGAAAGCCAAGCCAACGCACTGCCTCCATTGCTCATTGTTTATCCCGAAAGTTGTGAAACCTCAGAATCAATGGTCTTGGACACTGGTTTGGGCCGTATTTCGGTGCCAAGGATCTATGAGCCTGGTCAAGTTTCAGCCAGCCGTCCTTCGTAGTCATCTGGAGGTACTCAGGAACCCTCTTTTCTAAAAACGTCAAAGGATTTGACCTTTCTGTGTTCAGGATGTAGCCACCTGTTCAACATCAGCAATTCGCTTTGGTGTCGATGACTTTACTGAAGATATCAGTTATCTTATCCAAAGCTGAATAAGTCCTGGCTACATTGCGCTTGGGCTAGCATCTGTTAGCTCACCTCTATCGCCAGGGCTCAAGGGGGAAATGGGCTTTTGCCGGTTTTCTCGAAGACTTTTTCATCCTGTCTGAAGTTCGCAAAATTTTGCTCATGTTAGGGTACCTCCTGTTCAAAATTACGTACTTTTACTGCACAGACATGAATGATTAAGACATATACTGATAAATGCCACAGGAGCTGGCTTTCAGCGATGCTCACACTACGACGCCATCTTGCTCCTCCCTCATTAATACATGATTAACAGTATTTTTCTTGTTTTGTTTGTCCTCAGAACTTTACAACCATTTGGTAATAACCCCGCAGTCTCCAGTGCTAGAGATTGGGACTAACTTCACGGCTACATGTATCATCATTAACACAGCTGAAATAACCGCAAATGACCTCTACTGGAACCTGTCAGATATTACTGTTTCCAATAAACAGTACACCAAGATCAACAGATCATCTCTCAGTGTCACTATCCCTGTCATCGGTGAAAAACATGAATGGTTATTTTGCTACTCCAAGGAAGTCTCGAACTATGTTTACCTGAACAGAAGCAAATTTAGGCATGGGATCATCCTTACGAAAGGCTGTAAGTTTTTGTTTCAAACCTTAAAATCTATAGCTGTTTCTTAACCACCTACATCTAAGGTTTCATCATTATTTCTATAACTTGTGTCTGCTGTGCAAGCTTTATGTAAGCCGAAAGTGAAAATACATGAAAAACATTTTAGAATATGTTTACATCATAACAAAAAAAAAGTTGATACAATGTCTTTGTGTTGTTTGTCAGATCGTCCAGGGAAGCCTGAGAATCTGTCCTGTGAGGCAGTTCAGGTGAAAATGGATATCTCTTCAACCATAACCTGTGTGTGGAAAAAAGTAGGGCGTAGTAGCACAGATGTTCCTACAAACTACACACTGTATGTTAAAGAATTGTGAGTAGAAGTCTAAATATTTTTGCCTGTAAGATTTATGTACTGGTTCATTTTAGAATCAAGTCAGACTGGCTGTTTGAAGTAATTGAAAGAATGTTTTGTCAAAGTGTGTTATTGCAGACAGAGAGAAAGTGATAATTTGATTTTTTTTTCATGACTTATCATTTGTAGTTTTCAGATTATCCTGTATGACAACTGCCTTGTCCCTTTCTTGCAGTTCACAGCCTGCCATTTGTATATTGATGTGTCATGTTGTAACAAGTTAAAGTTGCACCATAAATCTGACTAGATATGACCTTTCCAAAACAGTTCAAAGTACTAAACTTACTACAAAACTAAAGATGCCATACAACAATGTAAAGTACCCCCTTCAAAGACCAGCACAATTTAGACTCTTAACTAGAATAGAAAGAGATGTGGAAGATGAGCTGAGAGAGAGGACAAGAACAGAAGTCTCTGGTCTGAGAAAAGCCACACAGGTCCTTCAATGAGAGCATCATTAAAGGTTACTGACCTTCTAGACAAAGTAGCAAAGACAAAGCCATATCTGAAACTGGCCAATGAGATCACAAAAGAAAAGAACACAGACTATGGACGGAGGAATCTAAGTTTGGGGTGTGATGATGACATGAAAAAATATTTGCAAGATGCAGAACTAATGAAGAAATGCTGGAGAAGTGCTTAACACCAACTGTCAAGCATGAGGGAAATGTGATGGTCTGGGATGCTTTGTAGCAGGCAAACTTGTCACAGTGTATTGTCTAGGAAAGATGGACTTCTGGCTTTGGAAGTTTGCAGCATTTTACATGCACAAAAAGCTTTAACACACAAAATGACATGGAATAACCCAGAAAGTATGATGTTGCAGAATTCCTCTGACTGGTAAATTCTTTCATCTGCAGGGATCGGACCCATAGCAATGAGACAAATGGTAACAGTGCCCAAGTGAATCTAGACATTTTTCCCCATCATATGCCACTGGAAATTTGGGTGGAGGCACACAATAAACTGGGAAGAATAGAGTCGGTGCATCTGAAAAAAGATGCTGACTCGTTTGGTAAGTTAAATCTTTTTGTATCAGTTTGCTGTCATCTTTATGGCTTGTACTGATCTACCAGAAGTCCAGTATATAATTGATGCTATTCGCATTCTATATCGCTTGTTGTGTCTTTTGTTGCAGCGAAAACAAACCCTCCGTCAGACATCAAAGTCATTTCAGAGAAGACTTTTCCCACCTCCCTTCTAATAAACTGGACTCATCCTATTGCTGAACAATACCTGAAATTAACGTATCAAATCAGATTCTGCCAAAGTGGATCTCAGAGTTGGACTTATGTAAGTTTGTTTTTGTAATATTAGACTTATTAGACTTGTATAGAATAGAGTAAATAATACTTAATATTTAGTTGCTTCCTTTGCTTGCAATAACTGGATCAAGCCTGCGACCCACTGACATCACCAAACCTTTTCATTCTTCTTTTGTGAAGCTTTTCCTGGCTCTTTCTCACTGCCTCTTTCGGTTGTTGTTTGTTTCCAGGGGATTTTTCCTCTCAGTCCCCTCTTTAGCAGGTAAAATGCCTGCTCAATAGGGTTTAGGTCGGGAGATTGACTTGGTCAGTCTAAAACCTTCCACTTCTTTCCCCGGATTAACTCCTTGGTTGTTTTGGTATTGTGTTTTGGGTCGTTGTCTTGCTGCATGATGAAGGATCTTCAGATCAGTTTGGTTCCATCTCTCTTGGGTCCACATCCAGGATAGCCCATATGTGATAAAATGCCCATATTATGCCCGATCTCGATCCTGATCCTGCAAATCAGCTCAGGAATTTCCTACTTCAGATGATTCATTGTAAAGAACCTTTGGTCAGCAGGCTCATTTCTATGCATCAAAATGACTTGCATTGACCATCTACGTTTGAATGTAATTGGCACACAAGTTGATTCATAAAAGGAAATTTGCACTGGCGTGTAACGCAAGGTTATGTAGATAATTTCCTAATTTGTTTGTATGCATTCATTTCGGGTGAAAGCTCTTAACTTAATATGATATGTGAATTATTAGCACCAGTTACCAAAGGTGTCACCACATCAACCAGGGTTGAGATTTAGACAACTGACTGTGTTACAGAACTTTGTCTTTGCTCCTTTAGTCACATACATATTGTTTGTGTTATTTTGTATGAGTGTACGTCTGATCAATCAACAAGTCTGCTTTTTGTCTGTTCTTTAAACAAGATGTGTTAATGTCATTTTAGGTACCTCTTGTGGACACTGACAAGTACATACAGTCCTTTAGACTACAGAACCTTCGGCCATACACAGTTTATGTCATTCAGGTATGCTGCAAAAATGCTATACGGGGCCACGGTTACTGGAGCAACTGGAGTACCAACGCTACCATGAGAACACCAGAGGACAGTGAGTTTACTGGCTGCCAGTTTACAAAGTAAAAGTAACCAACCGCCAAATACAGCATAGTGTTGAATCAATTAAAAAACTTCAGGTTAATTAATTGTTTACTCATTATTTTGTTTTAATTGAAGGAGCCCTAAATTCTTGAGACCTTTCTTGCACTCACAAAATATTTAAAGCATGGATATCAGATTAAGCTGGCAGCATCCAGAGAATATATACTGTTCAGAGAAAGTGATTGGCTTGACTGCCACAGTGTGCAGGCATTCAAACACAATGCAATGGTAAATGACATGCTGAACTTTTCTTCTGAGTCTGTAATGCTTGCCCAGTTTAATGCTATGTTGTACATTTGTAAAATATGTTTTTTCCTTGTGTTCTTCTGGCAAACACAAAATCTGTTTCTTTTTTGTTTTCTTTGGCCTAGGACCAACAAGTAAACCGGATTTATGGAGAATCATTACTAAGGTGGACAGCGTAAATGAACGACAAGTGCAGTTTATTTGTAAGGTAAATTGCCACGTCACATTCAGCTCAACACAAATAAATGTACACCTACATTTTCCAATATTAGTGTATGCACTTACAACCCCAATTCTAAAAAAGTTTGGACGCTTGTCTGCAAACCAGCTGTGTCAAGAGAGGCTTTATGAAGTGTGCCTGAACCCCTGTAGTAATATCCTTTAAAGTGAAACTCTCGCCAAAAAGCAACCAAGGCTTTATTTGTGAATTTATGCGAGTCATATCTTGGTATAAATGCATAATTACGACGAAAGAGGCACTTTTAAGATTTTCAGTAGTTTCGTTTTCGGGCAAGCTACTTTTCGGTGGAGTGCAGGGGCACTCTTGCGCTAGCATCAAAATCGCTATTTTTTTGGGGGGGGGGGTTGCGCCGTTTAGCTCAGTCGGTAGAGCGGGCGTCCCACAGGTAGAGGCTGTGTCCTTGCTGCAGCGGACCTGGGTTCGAATCCCGGCCCGGGTCCCTTTGCTGTGTGTCACTCCCCCTCTCTCTCACCCTGTTTCCTGTCACCCTCTTCAGCTGTACTATCAATAAAGCCATAAAGGCCAAAAAAATAATAATAAAACATTTTTTATTTATTTTTAAAACACTAAGAAGGCTCGACACAACATGAAACGACCCTCGTAGTATCATCAGGGTCTCTACACATGAACGCGAGCATTGAGAACATTGTTTGTGTAAACAGAGTTTACTAAAAAAAGAAGGTTTTTGAACAACTCGCATTAACTGCTGCATCTCCGGCGCGCCGCCGTCATGGCGGACAGAAAGTGTTAGTCCCCGAGTGCAACCTAACAGGTAGGAGAGTAATGGTGGACCTCCTACCTCCTACTTGAAAAAAATGTAAGCTGTTGCTCAAATGGAACAATGACATTTAGCTATAGCTAACTATAGTAGAATCTCCAAGTCATCCTCAAAGCTTGCACAGGCACACTCAGAACACTGTTTGAGAAGTTGTAGAAGCACTGGCAGTGTCTCGCAAAATGGAAGCCATATATGGTGTTACATAAAAGAGCAGCGCACTTCCTTTAAGGAATAGGTGTGTGGTGTGGCCGAGTGAGAGCGACTGTAGCTGTGCTCCTTGGAGTTGTCAAAAACAACTCCACTTTGTAAATTGACATCAACTGAAACTACAATATTTTATTAATACATATAATCAATACACTTTTGACCTGTATCCACAGCCAGTATTGTCCATTATTGTATTTTAAACGCATGCATTGCATTTGGTGCCAAATGTTTTGGTCAAGTTGACAAACTGGCAGAGCTGTCTGCGCATAGAGTGACTGTTGGAGATGAAAAGTGAAGTTGTTGAGTTTTTCTAGCCTAAACTCTGTTTACTGTGTTGATTCAGTGTGTTTTGATATGTACAATTGAGTTCTGTTGAACAAAACAAGAATAGGTCAAAAACTATTATATGGCTGGACTGTGTCTGGTCAAGACGCGAAAATGTGGGTTGTTTATGACTGGAGTTGCCAGTGGTACAGTTTATGATGCGTTGGATATGAATTGCCCGTGTGCAAACAACAGCAGAAAATTCCTCTGTGAGCATGCAGTAACATAGGAATGAATGGAGTTACATTCATAAGTTACACTGAAAGATCTTATTGTTTATATATTTAAGTTAATTTTAGAACAGCTGTAGCCTAAAAATATGTATTGTTTAGATCTTCTGATTATCTCCCCTTAATATAATTAACACATTTCCATTTAAGCTTAACTGTTCCCCATTCTGAGTTTTACATTTCATGTTTCCCTTTTCTCACTGCCATTACTATTTGCAACTTCTTTTCAACATCTTTACATTTTAAGGTAAGTGATTGAAGTCATTTAATGTAATTGTTTTTTATGACATTATTTTTCATAGTTGTGTAGTAATTTAACAATCTTCTAAACTGTATTTATTTTAGCCTTAATATTTAAATTTGACGTTTAGTTTTTACTTTTAATGTTGACCAAAATTACCTTTTAAACAGGATGTTATGAGCACTCTAAAACTGGGCCAGTCTTATACTTACAAGTAGGGTTTTTTTATTATCCACTCAAAGTCCTAGAAAGCCCCTGGCAGCTCGAAAATACCTATTCACAAACTTCTGAACTGCTAATCCTATCTAAATGCTTTTTAACATGTACACCTGAGTTTCTCTTTGCTTTTCATTGGTATCACACATGTTGTGGTTAACGCATGGCTCTGTAGTGAATGTGATTACGGCATCAGATTCTGCAGCAATGACTAATAAAGTAAACCCATGTAGTTTTTTGCTCTGGGCCAACAGGCAATGGTAGTCATCAACCAACCTCTGTTGTTAATGCTCAGCAGATAATATATCTTTGAAAAAAGTCTCTTTTTGTTTAGTGTCCTCTGTTATAATTTAAAAAACGTTCTATTTACTCTAGTTTTTGGGCACGTCTACATGGTCAGTAAAGGAAATATAGGATTAAGTTGCTTAGGAAAGATCAGATGTAGACAAAAATCCAAATGGAAGTCTGAAATATCCATCTATCAAATAAAAACAAAAAACTGCTAAACTTCCTTAGGTTCTGTCAGTTCTGTCAGGTTGTGACTGGACTTTCCTGTGTGACAGGATCCTGTGTTTGCCAATGGGAGAATCCAGAGATTCAACATAAAGATTCAAGACAAAAAGGATAAAGTCAAGAATAGGAGTGAAGAGTGGGAGCACATCCCAGTCAACAGGTCGGAGGCAGATGGCAGCTCTAGCCAGCGGGAGATCACTTTCCTTAAACAGATTCACCTACCTGATGAGAAATCTGTTAAAGTGTATGTCACCGCTGACAATTCTATGGGGAAATCCACTCAGGCATCTTTATTCATCCCTGATAAAGCATATGGTGTTCGGGGTAAGTCTGACCTATAGGCCACACTCTAAACTGCTGCATGTACTATTTACATTGTAAACTCCCATACCAGTAGGGAGGACATATTGCAACACTATACACCAATGTAATTCGTAATATCTAGCACTAAAGCAGGTAATTCCTGGCTTGTCCTGGCTACTGTGAGGGCTACTGTGAGGACTTCTTTTTGTGATATCGTGTCTTTTTCTACGGAGCTGTCTGTGGAAGGGACAATGTTAATAACGACATTGCAGTATCTTGATCTTAAAAGGTCACAGTCCTATCAGTATAAATGCAATTGAAACATATACTCTTGAGGATGACATACAGCGCCGTAGCATGAGCTTTTCAGGGGAGAAATCATCATTACCAAATGAGATGAAAAAACAAACATAACTTTCGTCGTTATCTTTCAGACATGGCTGATGATGCCTAATTGTATCAAGGATATGTTATGCCTGTTGAGCCAAATAATGTCATAATTTCCTGAAAATAGGTTGAGTGCAAACTTTTTAGAGTGAAATCTAATAAACAGACCAATAATGGGATAAAATGTCCTGACTGCTATTGTAATTACATTTTTACCGACATGGTATTTTCGATATGATACCTTAAACAATAATGTAATACCTTAAATTACATATTACGTAAATGGGAGTTACAACTCAACCTTAGTCTAAATCAAGCCTAGACTGGTAATAAATTATGTATTGAAGAGGAAAAAAAGTCAAAAGACTTAAAGCAGCCTTAAATCAACAACTTGATACTGAGTGTATTTTTTTGTGTGTGTACTACAGATCTTGCCCCAGTGGAAGGGCTGAATCTGTCGTCTCATGGAGGACAGCTGTGGCTGGAATGGAAATCTCCCAAAAATAAAGCATTGTCGGAGTATGTGATTGAGTGGGCTGCCAACGGTCAGACAGACTGGCAGAGGGAAAACAGAACCACCACACACACAGTCATTAAAGGTGATGTTTCTCCTTTCTGGGAAAGAAAAGTATCTGAGAAGAATCTGCAATGAATTCAGCATACCATTAAATGGATATTTTAGTCAAAATCTGTGCATATTAACCGAATGGCTGTGATTTCTAGGTAGACAACTTGCAGTAGATTTGCATGTTGGAAATATGCAAAATCACAACAGTCATGGGTGATGCACTGTTAATGCTTTAGAGTTGTTATTCGACAAAGTCACTTACTTAGATCTTCCTGAATGAGTGGTACACTTAAAAATTGCTGCAAGAAAGAGGATTAGTGTCCAGTTAATTTTGGAAAATGTTGGCTCTTGTGAAGTGAATGGTTGTGAACATAATTCGGGAGAAATGTATCATGGGAGTATGTAATAATGTGGATACATTTTGAAATAACATCATTGTAATTAAAAAGCATCAAGTGCAATTGAATTGTATGTAAGCTAAGTGTGACCCAGGGGTTCTCTACCCAGATGTTATTATAAACAAACACAATTAATCATGTTTGAAATTTCTTTAAAACAAATGTGTAGTTTGATGATTCATAGAGAGAAAGCTGTGGTCAGTTGATATGTGCATAGTCACAAAAGATTCCAAAATAAAATTGTTACATATTTTTAAGTTTGACCATTTAAAGAAAATGTCAAAACAAGTTTTTGAGCACAATCCTTCCCTACTCTGAATGCACTCCACCACAATTGTTTTTTTATAAGGTATTTAAACGAAAGATTAGATTTCTATCCAAAAACAAAAGGGTTTGCTTAGTAGTTTGTCGTGATGTAAAATATTCATAAATTAAGATTAGGGTGCAGGCCTCCACCCACATCTCCCCTGTCACCCACACCCTCTCACCCGAGCAACTCTTCACAGGTTAAGAAATACATAAAGGATGGATTATGCTGCAGTGTATTGTACCAAACATGAAAGAAAACTGAACGGTTTGTTAGGAAAGGTTTGTTTTAAAGATTTTGATCTTGGAGAACAAAGAGAAGTTTTCACAAATGAATAGCATATTCCTGAGGACCCGTGGAAATGCAGAGTTGAGTGTGAAGTAGTTTGATTGAGCGGTTCTTGAGAAAGCTGCTAGCAGCAATACTAGAGGCCAAGCAATCGGCCCGTTCAGAACAGGCATGTTTTGCAGGCATTGCAAAAGTGTGATTTAACTTTTGATCTCAATGTCACCTCTAGGCAACCTTGAGAAGTTTGTCTGCTACACTGTATCTGTGCATCCAATATACTCTGGATGGACTGGGAAACCAGCAATTGTTAAAGCCTTTTTAGAGGAAGGAGGTAAGATGAAATACTTTTAAGAAGTCAATAATTGTATTTTAAAGCATTGTGAATGTTAACAGGAGGTAAAAATTATATTACAAAAATGCCATTTGAAGTCCCAAACATTTATTTTTCTCTAGCGTTCTTTATTTCCATCTTGGTTTCAACATTCTATTAAAGACATATTACTCCCAAATTATCCCAGACAGGGAGTAGTGTCATTAACTGAATGACGTGCTTACAACTAATTAAAGGGCAAAAAATGAATGTTGCATGGTTTGATGAAGGAGCTACTGGCCTCTGCAATTGCACACACCGCTGTCACCATCATGATGTCCATTCATAATTATATTTATTGTCATGAAAAAATGTATTACCAAATGAAGAATTACAGGAAGCTCATACATGCATGTTCATTTCATCAAATCATTTTATAATCTGCTGCACAACAGCTTTTTGTCATTGTCATGGTATTCTGGGCACAACCAAATATTCGGTTGAGATTAGCCAAAATCTTTGGTTTATCTCATCTCACAGTTTCTCTCTTTCTTTAAAAGTGCAACTCTTTACACCAGAAGGGGCATGGCCTCATTTGTATGATTAACATAACTTATGTTGCTGATGTGAGTGCAGCTCCGTTGGAAGGACCAGAAATTGTCGATAGAAAACTTGGACGTAACGACGTAGAGCTGGTGTGGAAAGAGATTCCACAACACAGTAGACGAGGCTTCATCACAAACTACACGATCTACTATACGAGTGGGACTGAATTACATTGTATGTACCCGTCATGTTATATCCTGAATAAACTTTTTCTTTCCTTCATTTATAGATTTCTGTTAAGTGTTGGACTAAATGAATATTTTTTTCTGACAGTATCCCAGCTGCTTACTACTACTATTACTTACTTGCTCATTTCTGTTTTGCAGCCGTAACAGTTCCAGCTAACACCACCTCACACACTCTGAGGTCACTGTCAGGCAACACCAGGTATGATGCTTGGATCACTGCTTCAACCGTCCGAGGCTCAGCCAAAAGCCTTAATCACTCATTCTGGACCCTGAAGTATGGTGAGTGTAAGCTTTCCCCACATAGTGAAATGTTCTGGCTGTTCACAAAATTTCCCAAAACGATTTGACGATTTATACTATTCATTGAGATGGTAAATTGGTTTATTGTTTAGTTTATCATTTAGTTTAACAAAGTTCAAATTGGACTCCAACATCTAGCATACTGATTTTTGAGCCCTTTAGAAAAGCCTGGTTGGCAAATTAATGATAGAAAAATTGAATATATCAAAAGGGGAAATTTTGAGGGGTAAGAAAGTTGTATTTTTGAGAATCAAGTCATAATTTATGATTTAAATTTTATAATATTATACAAAAACAGAATTTCAAAAAAATTGATTTTGGCATTAGTGTGAATTGGATGTGTCAAAGCAGAGGAGGATTTGATGGGCTTACTGTATATGATAATATAATTTTTGCAGACTTCAAAAATACTCTGGACTAAATTTAGCTCATTTGTTACCCCTCCGCACAGCGGTTGTATTGCAGATGTTACATGTCACCGTTGGACTGCTTTCATTTTCTAATGAAAGTTATTTCCACACTGCAGACATTTTATCAACAGGCTTGCCAGAGTAATGTTACGTGCGCGGGTTGGGTCCACGTTCAAAATTGCCGATCACCGTTCAGTGGAAAAATGCCCATATTGGTCCCAATCCTGCAGATCGGATCGGGACATCCCTAGACTGTATTTAAAACTGTTCTCTTTGTAAATACCCCACTAACTAGAAAAAACTGCAGAGGCACAACATTTTGCATCCCTGATCATTTGTGGCAAGCTTGGTAGATTTTGACTTTATGTTTGAGTTTTCAACACCCATTTAAGGCAATTTTGCCGTTACTCAAACTTGATTGAGCTTAGCATGATTTAGATTCGCAGAAAGTGGTGTACCAAAGAAAATAGTTTAATTACTTCTGTTCTTCTGTACTTCTGAAATCAGGCACTGACATTAAATTAAACATCCTGTGAATGTCTAGACCCTAGGGGTCTTATATGAGCCCAAGAGATAAATAACTGCATATGTAATCAGGGCTGTTTTGCTTGCATTTGCAAGTTGATTATTTCCAGTGCGAATAGAAAATTACATTCAATCGCATCAGTGCGACTCCGACAGAAACTGTAGTACATGCCATGGGCGAGGCTAGTCCTAAAAAGTGTATATGTTAAGGACGAAAATGAAAACACCCCCGCTTAGTAAATGGTATCATCACCTCACCATCACCTCTGTACCTGCGCCGCTCTGCAGCCCGACCGCCGTACAGCGCGACACACGCAGAGTGAGAATCCGTTTAGTTGCAGTGTTGAGAATCAACTAACTCATTCAAAGCAGAGCTCCACCAAAGAGCCTGCAATTGTTGCTGAAGGTTATCTGATGTGTCAGTGTTTCCTCTACATGCATTCTGCATTTTCAGTGCTGCCGCAAAAGAAAAAAAAAAAAAAGACATGATTTTTGCAGGTTTAATATCGCGGCCGAATGGCGAGTTTAAGTTGCACACAGTGAAAGCACTACACCTTAAGTTATCTTGAAATCGATTATTATTGTCATTACTGCTATTTGTATAATTTCTACAAGTCACTCTTTAAGTTGAGTGACTGAAATCCTCGTCATCCTATTCAAAGGCTGCAACAGGTGACTCATCGAACCGGGATGAAGTTAATTTCAGGTTGGATATTCTGCGGATATTCACTCGGGTCCAGCCGCGACTTTACTGAGGTTCACCCAGTGTCAGCAGCAGGAGGACGGTCAGCTCACCTCCCAGAGCCTCGCGCTGAATCACTGAGATTGATTTAGGGACTGTCATTAAATTACTTAGGATAAATATATTCATACAAAATAATTGCAGTTTTTCAATATCTTCCATGCAGGGCTGTAAACTAGCGATCGCCACTCGCCAAATGCGACTAAAATATTCCCCTGGCGACTTAATTTTGGAGGGATACATGCCACGGGGCAGGTAAATGTTTGTCCCGATGGTCGTGCTCTTGCAATAAATTATGCATGATATAGCAAAACATTGTAGTAGCTGTAAAGTGATAAATTATGACGGTAGCAAACGTTAGTGCTAAACCGGTGATTTGTTGTGTGTCGCACTGAAGTAGCTCCCCCGACGTCGCCGCTGTAGAAAATAGTTCCCCTCAGAAGCAACGCAGCGTGCGCGTCGCCTCTCTTTAAAAGGTTGGCGCTGTGACTGTAGCCGTTTTTAAAGAGCAACTAAACCCCCAAACCACTTTTTTCTGCTGAAAACCAATGTATTTGGGTATGAAGTAGTGTTGCTGAGTGATTCTGGTCCAACTCTTGACATTTTAGTCGAAGTATTTCAATTTGGCGTATTTTGTAGTAAAAATGTAAGTGTGACTGCCCTCTATGGGTTGAAACCTGGTTATTACAATCGAATTTTCCTATTGGCTCAGATGGAGGCAGATGACGTTTTGGAGGCAGCTTTCTTCACGGTCCACCACGGTTAGCTCCGCCCCCTCCTATAAAAATAAATAAATAAATAAAATAAACTTTTTTTTTCTGTGCGTGTGAGTATGGTGACGTTAGCGGGGAGGGGGGAGGGGGGAATCGGAGAGTACTCCTGGAGCCCCGCCCATAATCAAGGCATTTTTTGAATTTCCAGTTTATAGCACGTCATCCAAAACTGAGGGGTTTAGTTGCTCTTTAAACAGAGCACCAAGCCGCCAATTTGCCCGTCCTTTTGGCGGCTCGGTCCGCGGTTTTAGACAGAGGCCGGCAAATTGGGGATCTGTTTTGGTCCGCCGATTTTCCGCCTCGGAGGGTACACTTATTTCCGCCTCGACTGCTATCTAAAACCGAGGCGGAAATGTGCTGGCCCGTGGGTGAGATGGGCGGAGGTGTGAAACAGCTGATCACAGCAGTCAGTCCATCACTTCATCTACGGACATTAAGATGAGCAACTGGACAGCCGCTGAGATCCAGGAGATGCAGCGTCTCCTCGGTCTCTGTAGCTGTTTGGTTGTGTTAGCTTGTTGTTGTAGCGCAAGCTAGTAGGAACGGTGGCTACTTTCACATTAAAAACCCCCCCCAAAAAACCCAGTTCTAAACTCCGATAGTGGGCAATGTAAAGCTCTTATTTTGAAGACAAATTCGTTGTCACTTTTTTTTCTATATTAAATCTTTACAATACAAACAGTAAAAACAAGCAAGTAGAGTCATTAATACAGAAAATACATTAGTCAAGAGCAGAGCCAGGGGAAGTTTCAAATAAATGCATAAAAAATAGAGCATAACTGAAAGGTTTTAGCAGCTTTCTTATTTTTTAAATCATAGATGGTTTTGATGCAAATTTGTTGTCACTGTTCACAGCCCAACGTCGAGCTTCACATCACGTCACATGTTTACGCCTACCCCAGAGGCGGCTTTTGGAAAAGGAGGAATATTACGCCTCCGTTTTAGAAAGACAGGCCGGCACATTGCCGCCCTTACCTTGGAGCAAATGTGCCGTCTTTTCTATCTAAAAAGGGCTTGTGATTCGAGCACAGCAATGTGGCGGCACATTCCCGGTGTGACTGAATCAAAGAGGAAAAACACAGAGGAGATAGATGGAAAGGAAGGTGACAATAATACTGTTATCTCCATGAAAAGTACTGAAACAGATGTATATGCAACAAAAAGAGGCAATTTATTATTTGGCCGGTAAAAAATTGACTTGGCCGGTAGATTCTTTCATCTACCGGTCCCCTTGGCAGGTGAGCCAAAACGTTAGTTTACAGCCCTGCTTCCATGTCATGTGACCCACTGACTCCAAACCAGCAGCAGATTGCATTAGTAAATTGGATGAATGAGACACACATTTGTTTTTGTACTTTAGTGCTTCCTCTTTCCTGCTTTCCAGCATTGTAATCAGATCTAACCAATGCAGTGCTTCCATAACAGACAGGTGACCACACGCGCGCACACAGTGAAGACTGCAGCGAAAACTAAAATTAAAACACAAAATTGAGAAGCGAAAGAATGTTGGCGTCGTGAAATGAACTCCCTAATGCGTTGTTTTCAGAAAACAAGAGAGGATGACAAGAAAAAAAATAACTAGTCTACAGGGTTAGATTAGGCTAAATAAGTACTTTATTTGTTTGAAAGTTACGTTTTTACCAAAATTGCTGAATTTTCATTGTGCTACTAAAAAGTGTTGTGTGCTACTAAATTTTTCAGCATGGTAGCACAGTGCTATTTGGAAAAAAGCTTAGCGTCAAGCCCTGGTAATGAGGAGTGGAAACAGCTCTCTTAATTTACATGCGATAGTACCACATGGTAACGAAACAACAGCGTAGCTGCCATAAGTGAAGTTTGTTTTCACTCAATACTTAGCCTGGCGTTTTGAATTGTTAGTACTAGTGCAGTGCCAGTAGGAAGCATGTAGGCTCTTCCTATAGAAAAGTGGGAGGTTAAGTAGCTTTTTCATGGATGGCCAAATGAGGCTGTGTTTGAAAGTGGGCTGTCAGGGATATAATTGGCTGTTTTGACTACTTTTGATTTTACCATAATATTTCACCTTGAAAACTATTTACCCTGCCTTGTTTGGTGTCATTATTTTCAGCACAACCTCACATGTTTGACTGTACATTTATTTTTTCATTTTGACATATTATATTAACACTATGGACCCAAAATCACAAAATAACATAAAATCAGAGTAGGAAAAAGTTAGATTTTTTACTTTGAAAACCACAAACAGCTTAAAGCTGGACTATGCAGCATCAGTTTCCAGACCAGATTCCTTCGCCGTTTTCTAGCTTTGCACCAGTTTCGTGCATACGTTTTTCTCTACAGAGCTCCCCCTACAGCTTCGGCGTAGACACACTGTCGAAAACACTTGTTGACGAGCCTCCCCGGCCACCTAGCAGCTACTACGTTACCATGTGCATCTGTTTGCTAAGAAGCCAGCCGGCTAAACAGCGAGACATGTCTGGCACTTAGTG
>CAEMYA010000167.1:54770-70012 GCA_903131615.1 Diplodus sargus | reverse complement strand
ATATATTTTTTTTTTGGCCTTTTTATGGCTTTATTGATAGAACAGCTGAAGATATGACAGGAAACAGGGAGAGAGAGAGGGGGAGTGACACGCAGCAAAGGGACCAAAGCCGGGAGTCGAACCTTTGTTTTCAAATTAAAGTATTTCTCGGTTTTGCCTTATCTAATACAAATTATTGATTATTACTACTTATTAGTGTACTTATTTTATAACTTTCTTTGTTTACTGCCTGACAAAGACCATATTATTAAAAGTTATTTTGCGTAATTTGGTGGAAATTATAGTTTATTACATCTTTATTAGATTTCTTTTACAAAAAGTACAGCTTATTACATCTTAAAAGTGTACTGTAATAAGGTGTGAATCTTTTCAATACCAGTATCTGTACTACAAAAGCACAAACAAACATAAATCTGCTTCACACACCTCAGAGACGCACGGCAAGGTTCATAGCACTTCCTTAATTCATGGCTGATTAGCTGGGGTCTATGTAACAGTTCATCTTCATGACTGCAGATATAAGCTTCAGGTCAAAATAGCAAACAAAGCTAGTGTTTGTTATGAGGCAGAAGATATGCCTTATTATGGATCCCGCCACAGTTCTCGCAAGACCTGCGAACTCCGCCTGTGGTTTGTTGTTGTTGGTAGTTGTGTTCTCTATTCTTGCCTCAAACTGTTAACTCTCACAGTAGCTCTGACAATGTCTGTTTTTCTTGCAGTTCTGATATTGTGGTTTATGAGTTCTAGTTTTGTGGTTCAACACAGCAACCCGTTCAGCCTTTCTCAATCCCTGTCTTTAGATCCTCTAGGGGTCACTCATCCTCCAGAGCAACTCCTTGCTGCAAGAATGTCTCTGTCAAAGGATATCCACCTACGTGTGACCACCTAAGGGAGTTGGCTTAATGTCCGCACAAAAGTCAAGCATGGGAATGACACAACTTTACAACTTAACTGTACAGCAAAGGCTGGAAAGTCAACAAGAAACATGGACTGTAATCTCTCAGTTATGCTCTGTCTCTTCATTAATGCATCTTAATATTGAGAAATTTCCACCACTCTACCGGAAATGACTGTTTTGGTTAGCACAACGTCATGGTGATGTGGTCTATACACTAACAAAAACGCAAGTTTTAATGTTGTAATCTATTTCTACCAATAGAGCCCTCTAAATCCTACACAGTGGACCTTTAAGGGTTTCACTGGATTGAACTGTTCATACAAAATGAAGACAGTGTTTTATAAGCTATAGTTACGGTCATTTTTTATTTTTGAAACACAAGGGCTTAACAAAATTTGTTTGAGTCCTTTGTGCCAAACCTTTTTTCAGAAAATAGAGTGTTGACGCTGAACTGAGGTCTCTCAAAGCCTGAGGAGAGAAGCTGCCCTGTAGTTTGGTGGTACAGCAGTGGATACTTCTGTATCTTTTGTCAAATGGCAGCAGGGTGAACTTCCTTTTCTATAGTCGGTAGACCCTTTTCTGTGCTGTTCTGTGTGAGGACCAAGATTCTAAGTGATTGTAATTCCAAGGAGGCTAAAACTCTTCACCTGCTCCACATCAGCTACATTGATGAAGACAGGTGTAAGTTTCTTTGCCTCATCTTTTCTAAAATCAACAATCAGCTCCTTGGTTTTGCTGGCGTTCAGCAGGTGCTTGCTCTTCGTTAACCACTCTGCAAAATGGTTGATTTCCTCCTAATATGAACTCTCATTGTTCTTTACAATGTGGCTGATGATGTTGTCAGCATACTTCACAATAGAGTTCTGTTGACGTATGGGAGTACAGTCATGGGTGTACAGTGTAAACAGGAGAGGGCTGAGCACACAGCCCTGGGGGGCTCCGTAACTGCCAATCTGAACTCGCTGGGGTCTGCTTGTGAGAATGTCCAATAACATTTAGTCAAGGCCAGAGTGTTACGTTTTCTAATCAGCTTCATGAGTCAGCCTCATGAGTCAGATTGTTCTCAATGCTGAGCTGAAATCACCAAACAGAATCCTGATGTAGCTGTTCTTATTCTCCAGGTGTGTGAAGACTACACATGTATACTACACTCATGCTTTATGTGTTGAACAGCTGGCATTATTGTGTCTTACAAGTAAACCATCATTTTGTGTCAGTATCTTATTGTGATGAAGCGATAGCCTGTGAGTAACTATTGGGCTACATTTTCGTGGTACATTATGTTCAGACAGATTTTGTTATGATTGTTTTCTTAGTCACACTTGTGAGACACTAAGTGAGATGTTTAACCTCCTTAATCAACATTAATGTGTTTTTCTTTTCTTTTTCTTTTTTTTTTTTTAACTATTCCTAAATTCTACCATCTTGTCATCAAGAATTGGCTCATTACTCAGTAGCTCAGGAGTGGACATATGGTTTGAAGCATCATTTCCTTCTAAATGGATTTCCCTGATTTAGAATAGCTGCAGATAAGCTTGATGCAGCTGTAGTGAGTGTGTATCCTGTGTGAGAACTAGGCTACAGCATCTACAGTCACTGTGTAAATCGTGTCTCTTTAACTGAGGTATTCTCAGGACGGGGAGGGGGGTGGATGGGTTCATCGGGTTCATGTAGTATTGGACGCCTCCTCCCATCTCGGGTTAGCTGCTTCCCTGGCTCTCTCGACAAAAAGGTGGCTGTCGGTGATGGAGAACGGCATGAAAGTTGGTCGTGGAAATGGCTAAAATATCTTGACTTTTATTTGGGACACAGAAACTCGATCATACGATGACTCCAAACTAAGCTGCCATTTTTAGGTCATTCGAGGCATCTCGCTAACTTGTTTGTAGCTCCAGCAAATTGTCTGAATAAGCCTGCTTTATTCGCCTGTCAGTGTCCACTGGGATGGGGTATCGCTTTGTCCTGTGTCGTCTAATATCCTAGTGGAATATAAATCATGATGGCTGATGGATGTTGCAGAGGGATGGAGAGAGGCAGGGGTAAGATTGCATCAGATTCTTTACAGAGGTCCGCATATACTCAGCAATATGTCCAGACCGGATCACAGCAGCAGGGCAATGACATCCAGGAGTTAGCCTCCAAACGAGTCGACATCCAGAAGAAACGCTTCTATCTGGATGTAAAGCAGAGTGTGCGCGGGCGCTTCCTCAAAATAGCGGAGGTGTGGATTGGAAGAGGCCGTCATGATAACATCAGGAAGAGCAAACTGACGCTGTCTATGTCGATGGCTCCCGCTCTACGCTACTGCCTGGGAGACTTCATAGATTACTATGCCCGTATCGGGCTGCGGGGGGGCCTGGCGCCTCCGCAGCTCGAGGAGCACAGCAACAACGGCCAGGGCCGCGCGCACGACTCCCGCAGGAGAACGCAGGAGCCGCACGCTGCGCTGTCTCCCACCGGCTCTGCGGTGTCCGACGACCATGCCCACCGCGTTCTCAAGAGCGAATTTATCGAGAGAGATAATAGAAAGTACTTTCTGGACCTGAAGGAGAACCAGAGAGGCAGGTTCCTCCGCATACGACAGACCGTCAGCAAAGGACACGGCACAATGGGCTACTACGGCCAGGGCATCGAGCAGACCATCGTGCTGCCCGCGCAGGGGCTCATCGAGTTCCGAGACGCGCTGTCACAGCTGATTGAAGACTATGGCGACGAAGAGAGCGACGCCCGCGAGCGAGCTGGCTCCAGGAACCAGGACGACAACCCCGAACTTCCAGAGGCCGCGTCCATCCGGGTGGACAACAAGAGATTTTACTTTGACGTCGGTTCTAACCGGTATGGTATCTTTTTAAAAATTAGTGAGGTGCGACAGCCGTATAGAAACACCATCACAGTTCCCCTTAAAGCCTGGGCTAGATTTGGAGAGAATTTCATCAGGTATGAGGAGGAGATGCGACGGATTTTCTCCTGTCACAAAGAGAAGAGGACAGACGCTCGGCAGGACAGTGAGGAGCAGGAGGACTGACCTTGGCAGTAGGCTGTGTCTGTTGTCTGGCTGTCTGTCTGTCTTCTGCATGTATTCTAGGGATTCTGTTCACGAAGAAAATGTCCAGACCAGACAGCTACCCCTAAATACTCCCAATGATGTTGGCCTATTGTATGTCCTTACAATACTACTCGATCCACTCTCCCACGTTAACTGTCGGCTCATCTGCCGACGGATAGAGAGCTACAGATTTGAACCTGCCAAGAAATTGTCCATTCACAGCCCAGTGAAAACATGTCAGATGTCCATTTTCCAATTCATTTGCAATTTAATGCACTTTTGCCACTCAAACCAGGGCTATTGTAGATTGCAGGGCAAGCAGTAATATTTCAGAAATACTTCATATATTTAGCCCCTAAAGAATATTGGTGAGCCGTTCACACATGTGCAGAAAAACTTGCAACCAAAATTAATCACTGACAGTAAAAAAAAAAATGAATTAATGTAATGTGTGTTCGATGTAGTTTAGTTTCCATGAAAAGTGCAAAAAGAAAAATATACAATTTTTGTAGTTTGAATTTATATTTAAATTGCAACTAAAAATGAACAGAGGACCTCACATGTGGAAATAGCTTGTTGGAAGGGGGGCGTGCTGGTCCAAGTTCAACGTGCAACACATACTGACTATCCCCACTGCAGAGATAGAAGAAACACAGCACAGTGATAGGGTGTGCTGAACAAATGTGATGATACATAATAAATACAAGACAATAATAATACTGCATTACACACAGTAGATGTCTTCATGTAGAGGTCAGCTGTCACATTCACAATAACTCTGTGGCAGCAATGGATCTAGGCCTACTCTTTCATTTCAGTGACACAACTTTCCCTGCAGTGCTTTGCTGTTGGCAAATCAAATATGTGCCAGTGACCCGACCAGGTAGAATATCATGCAGTGTATAAAATTTTGCAATGTTATGATTTGCTGCTTATCCTGGCAGCATTGAGAGGAGGGGAGAAACTGAACGTTGTAGTGCCGTACAGTCCTGAGTATGGGGACTCAAAGTGGTGGCCTGGGTTTTGACAAGCCTTCAGACTAGACATTTGGGGTATTTTATCTGTCATTTCCTGTGGCAGCACAAGAATGCAGCACCTTGGGCTGTTCTGCCATAGTGCTAATGTCAGTGGAAAAGCACCAAATGGTTTACAATGGTTAACCACATTTATGATGGAAACAAAAAGTAATCAACAAAAAAGTCGGCTTGTAGATCTCTTTTATCATTCTATCCAACACAGGCAATTAGTCCACAAACACAGGAGCTGAGTCACATTCATATTCTAATATTTCATTTGTTACTTCTTTCAAAGCCTCAGACAATTAAGAAAAAGAATTGACCTGTGGCATTTGCTGCTGCAAGAGATAAGTGGATGAATATATTTTTGAAAATATGTCTTTCCACCATTCACAAACCCAGTAAAGACAGAAAAGAGAAAACTGACAGTGACTGCTGTCTGACGAGACATATGTAGATGTATTCATTCGTAAGGATAAGTGTGTTGCTATATTTACACTATTTATACTATATGGTAATTATAGCCTAACAGTTCAGAATTCACTAACACATTTTGTTAGCTGAAGGAAAGGTATTTTACATGTGTTCTGCGGAGCACACGAGAGATCATATGCAGCGTATCCTCACTGGCCACACTATTTGGCCACAAATAGACCTGGAGCCTCAGTTATAAAAATGTTCTTAGATTTATACTTGACCTTAGTCTTGAAATAATTCCCAGCGACGTGCTGACATTCAAATTAATAAAAGATGCTGAGTATAAAACACCTTGCTTAAAAAGGTTCTCAGAATCCAATTTTACTTTGCGCACATGTAATCTATAAATGTCAAATCATCTTAAATTGACAGCACCTACTCTGTGATTTTCTCGACGCAATGGCTATTTCTGACTTAACCCTCATTTATGCAGCATTATGTAAGGGAAATCAAACTTTTTGGAGGATAAGATGGTAGAGGAGACTGAAGCCAGGCAACAAATATTATTTGATGGGCTCAATAGTTAGTATGTAGACAAACAAAGCCAAACACACATCTTAGGAGTGTATAGTAATGCCCTTAGGCCTTTACATCAATAATGTTTTAAATGAGACATCAACATGAGTTGTTTACTTATTTCATCCATTTGACCAGTATCTCCAAAAACCTTTTTTTGGTTTTGAAATATGTGGTGCTATAAAAATATGCTGACACATTTCTGTTTGTCGTACAAAACTGTTTATAACCCACGTAGGACAGCTCAGATCTACAGATCTGTGTTGTCAACATGACATCAACAGATGGGTAAAGGTAGAAAATGGACTTGTTACCTTGATCTCTGTGGTAGCATAGAAAGGGCTCAACATCCTGCTCAAACAGGCCTTTAAACCATCTTTGTATCATTTTGTTCGCTTCTGCAGAACCATATATTTTACCTTTCCCTACTATCTATTGATAAGGAAGTGATGAAGTTGTCTTATAGTATTTTTGTCTTACCTGTGTGTTCTTTTTGGCTGTAAGTTCCTAAAAATCCATGAAGTGCTGCTTCTCTATTAGAGTTTGAATGGCAGTTTGCCGTATGTCAAGCTCTATTTATACTGTATGTGACCTGCATGATAGAGGAGTTCTCACTAATCACAAAGATCCCGATTCAGACTTCGACTTAAGCACCGCACAGTTATTACAATACAGTAGTTATGCTGTGCTGATTCCAGATTCCTAAGTCAGGACAAGGTGATCAAGGTCGTCTGTAAGATCAGACACTGAAGTGCCAAAAATCAAGGGCTCACAACCTTGAATAAATGCACTTGTTTTCCAGTAAGTACCAACATTAGAATCAAAGAATAATTAGAATTAATTATTTGGTATGAAAAAAGAAACAATTATGTGACACAGTTTATATGTAGTACTTGGAAAATACTGTAATGGAGAATGATTGAAATGCCAGTACAGTATTCAAATGATATGCAGGAGTGTAACCCAAACAAGCAAAGGACAATTTTCTAACAGTGACTGGGTTGAAAAACACTGAGGATGGAAAACTACCTGAACCACACACGGTTAATTCACAATAATGTACACATCCAAAGCATACACTCCTTCAGTATAATAGAGTTGTGTCATACTCATCACTCCTGACACAAATACTGTTCTCATTCACTAATTAAAGCAACATTATATTGAAACATGTATTTTGTGCTACTTGACGCATCCTTACTGTTTCTAAGTGCAACCTTACTGTTGTAAATACAAATCCCTGGTTTCTGTAACAGTTGTACAACAAAACTAGGCATGTCATAACAATGTAATGGCATGGAAACTTGTATCTTGAAGTAATCCTTCCTGCTGAGTTAAAGTTTTTTGCAAGCACTGCACACAACTCAGAACAGTAAGAGAATGCCAGGCTGATGTAACCGGAACCTCAGACAATAACTCCTGGCTAGAAGATGCTATCAAATGGGCAGACTTGGCTTGTGATCAAAAACTATTGAAATGAAAACTTTGCTAACACAGCCAAACATCATGCAGGTGCAACAGCACAAGACATACTTACTTATTAACCCAGTTAATATTACTTACTATTCAACAGTAATAAGCCCAGCTCCGCGTCTGCCTGCAGCCTTTTATTTAGCAAGATCGTCGCCACTGACTCAAAGCTAGTGTGAGATTCACTCTTGTCTTTAGCTTCTTGCTTTGTCACTCTCCTTTTTTTCCCCTCCTAGCTCTTTGCTATCAACCTCCTCTTTGGTCTCTTCAGCTCTGTCATGATGTCTGTAGAGGCTGTTGAGCTCGTCTACTTTGCCTGCTTGCAGCAGTTACCGGTTGCTTTCAGGAAACTCCGTAAATCACAGAGAGCTGAGGCAGAGCAGCCGGAGGACATCAGAGGGAATACAAGAAAACCTCTTCACCATAGCATATGATTCAGTTCCACTAAAATCCCTGATAGTTTTGCTGTGTAAAATGTACTGCTGTAAGGCGTGATGCTCTCTGATCCTACTGGCTTGCAAAAGTTACATAGGGCAGCTGACACCATTCACTCTAGTACAATACACTGCAACATCAAACTGCTTTTGAAGCTGTTATTATTTAAAGTTAAATGGTTATATAATGTTGCTTTAATTCTAGTCACGTGTATTTTGCTGTTGGACAGATGTAGACACAGACAGCAGCAGTACAAGGAGCTGTTTGAATGTCGACTACATTTTCAAAGTCGACAGATAAACATGGAGGAAGGATTCAGTTTGTGTGGAACAGCAAAATAAAATTAACAGATTATAAAAACAGGGAAGTATCTGCTTTAATAAAGATATTCTAATAAAAATGAAATTTAGAAATAAAGGCATGTTTAAATAAAAGGCCTAGTTCCCCCTGCATTTTTAAAGTTTTAAAGTTTTGACATATCGCATTTTTAATGGCAACAGCAGCTGAGGGTCAATGTATATAAAATGTTGGGACTTCTGTCACTGATGTGTGTTGTCTTGCAGCAGACATGCTGCTCTGTAGAGGTGTCTGAACTATTATCTCAGTGCTCTGGTGCCTGCTGCAGTTTTTATATACACACAAATATACATTTCCGCCAGATACTGCCAGTGCCTGTTCAGAGGAATGAATGCTGCTGCGTCGTTCTTGTTGTATTGTTTTAATATTGTGCTTATTGAGTGACCTTGTCCTCACAGTATTATTGAATAATACTGAGCTGCGCTGAGGTTTCAACTGAACTTATTATCATCGATAAAAAAAAAGTTAAAGCAACTAATTATCAAAAGTAGTATGAATATTTTAAAGAAGCTTCATGATCTTCATAATCTGTAGTCCACTGACTGACTAGTCCATGTCTGAACAGAAGCAACCCAAACACACATTTTAAATGACACATGAGCCTCAGAAGTCTCTGAATCGGGCCCTTTGTCTCAGTGTAACTCTACAGTGTACTGACTGCTATCAACCCTAAGTTTAATGTTGCGATATAATGACTGGTCTTGGTGGGGGATGTAAAAAAAATCTGTTGAGAAAATTCTATGTTAAAAGATTTGTACTTGTGGCAGCCGTCTCTTGTGATGCCTTTAGGTGCATGAAAAGCACAAGACTAGTTGGGTTTGGTGTGTTTGTTGTCTAGTGTAAGGCCTGAACTTAAATGAATCAATGAGTTGTTTTATTTTCGTAAAAATGGCTGAGTTATAAAGCAGTGTAGGAAGTATAATTCAAAGCACAATTATATTTTCAAAATGATGTGGAATAAGAATATATAATCAATTCTTTACATTGATTTGATTTCGTATTGATGGCCAATGGAACATGGCTCTAGGGGTGGATTTTAGATAAAATCTGGCCTCAGCCACGATATTAAGATAAAGACATGGTATTTATTCTCTTTAAAGTAGAATATGAATTCCTTGAAGTATGTCATCTGTCTTTTGAATTCCAAATATCACAGCCAAAAGCACTTTAAATGAAAGCTGCACTTTCTTTCTGCTGCTTTGTAATCAGTTGACGTAGTGGGACCATTTTTTTTCCATGCCTTTGGTGAAAGTGACAATCATGGATCCCTGCTTGTAGAATCTAATGAGCATCAAGATCTGTGTCTGTTGTTGACTGCTTCTCATTGAGGGGAGATTTAGGAGTTTACCATCTTGTGTATATTGCACATGCCAAATTAAATAATCATTATCAGATGTACTGAGACATTAGCATCACTGAATTTTGTGAAATGAGTACATAGTTTCATCCTGTGGACGTGACCAATGTGAAGATTACTTCATTTGGAATGGGATTGTTTGGCAACAGTCCAAACTACCACTTAAAGAAATGCAATGTTCAATGTGTCAAATCACCTATTTGAATTTAAATAGTTCATATCTGATTCATGCCCTGTAGTCACCAAACCAAATTTTTATTGCTAGTAACGCTAAATGTGCAAGCTGTGCTGAAGAGAGAATTATGGCTCAAAAACCATTTGAGAAGTAACTTACTTCTCACAAAAATTACAAAAAGGAACCTTTTTGAATTTAACACCATAGATGGCACCACAACTGAACAGACCAATGTTTATGCTGCAACGTAGTTGGACATGTTGGTTAAATTCAAATAAATTTCAATGGATTATATGTTTGTTCGGATTACTTTGAGCTTGATACAACTTGACTACAAAAAGGAAATTATGCTGAAAGTAAAACATTGAAATGTTGCAACTACAATAGCCTTTGTTTTGTGGAAGCATACGTTTCATACCTTAGCTTTGTGCTCATTTCACAGCATTTCATGAGATCGAGATGATTAGGATAAGAAGGAAAATTATCTCAGCTCTACAGCATAACTCTGAAATATACTGAATGCTCCTGTATTTTCTGTAGAAAATGATGTACTGGATGTCAATGGTGGAACCCTCATGAGAAGTTTCCTTATTGTATGGAAATAATGTCAAACTGCAGAACTAAAAAGATTCTTAAAAAAGCTGAGAGAGATTATGAATATTATCTAAAACTAGTGACCCTTATTTAAAAAACAAATCCAAAAATCCCAAATATAATTAAATGAATATATAAATAATACAATAATTTATGGTGCAAATGCTTTGTCTGTATTTATAACTTTGTTAGTATCTTATTTGCATAATAAAAATGGGTATTTAATATATTCATATTTGTTATGCTTTTTGTTCCCCTTGAAGACACATAGTGGAGCTTCGCTTTTCCCCCCATTACCAACACATCATGTATCGTCCATATTTCTGATTGACTTTCAGCTCCTTTGTTTTGAACGGGAACCTTAACACTCAACCTTCAAACAGACCCAGAAGGTACAATAAACTAACTTTACTTTCTCAGTTGTGTGCACACAATTTTCCTGTGAAGTGAAGGATTATTGGCACCGTTTCAGCTGGGCTCACCTTCCGTATTATCTCAAAATAATAATTCAGTTTCCCTTAAATGAAGTCTAAATGACAGTTCTTTCCTGGAAACCTTCAGAATTTATGGCCTTATGAATTAAAGTGTTACTGTCTATTTGCATGGCATGAATGGTAATTAAATCAATACAAACATTGGTGATCTTTACAGTGATGTACTGAGTGTGCACTTTGAAATTGAGTGTCCAAATCCTTCACTCTGTGTAGACTAAAAAGGCTGCTGAAAAAGCTGCAGATTCCTCCCTGACAGAAAACTGCAGCTGTGGTCAGTATATAAGAAATGGCTAAATGTCTGATCTGATGTGTCAGCGCACCTCTCAGAATTTGTCATCACAGGAGTATGAAAGCGCAATGACAAATGGTGTGTTCAACCATATTTTGACCACAGCTGCTCTTCCTTGTCACTCAGGAGATATAAACAGTAACTGACTGTTTGATCCCAGGAACATCTTATTTTCAGTGGACAGTCAACAGAGAGCTACAGGCAAAGAATTACAGGATGTTACAGGAGGCTGATGAACAACTTGATGACAGGAGATCTGGACTGTTAACAAAGATCTCAGGGTTTCCAACCCTGACGCCTTAAAGCACCTTCACGGTCTGACTGTATTTTGGCTTATTTTGATTCATGTGCTTTGTTTAAGAAATTAGGAGTAATAATGAATAATGAATAAAACGCCATTAAAAAAAAATCCAGTGGTCAAAACCAACAGTAAACTAGTTCCCATTGCATTGTTGTTTTAAATTTGAATAGCATGATCATATCCAGGATGAAAATGTTCATTTCACAACAGTGAGTATTATAAGTAAAGAGGTGTGAAAAATGGTATGTGTTTATCTGTGGTTGTGCAGGAAGAGTGATGTGAATGTAGCCTATGCATACTGAAGACGTTCTGATTTGCTGTTTTGTTTTGCCCTCTTTTCACCATTTTTGGAGATGTAAATGTTTGGTAATTATTTAAAGATGAACTGAAATGAGTAATGAAAATGTGAAAAGGTGTATATTTAGATAAATGTAATACATTGGTGTGTCCTATTGTCCTGTAGCGTGAGATTTAAAAAAAAAAAACCAAGGACGTTTTGTACTCTAGCACTTTCTTTATGTGTACTGTATTAGTTCATCTTCTACATGTAAAGTACTGTATGAATATTCATTACTTGCCTTGTAACATTTGAACAATGCTACGTTTAGAAGTGATAACCAAGAAAATCAAGTTTAGAATGTATGCATGCCAATGGTTGGGTCCCAGTATAATAGGAAAACTATATGAAAAAATGGTGCTATGTTACATTATATAAAGGTGCTTCTATGGACCCCAGCTGAATGCATGCAAAGAGGAGCTAGAAGAAAAAAAGGGAAAATTGATGTCCTTCTACTGTTCTCAAATAGTGCTGCTTCCCAAAGATGTCGGAAATTTGGCAATTCCAACCTTCTATTTATTAACATTCAACAGCTCTTAAAGTGAGTATGTCAACTCTGGTGTATGGTACAGGAATCTAACAATATGTCCAGTTTTTCTGAAAACTTGACAATGTTACTTTCACCCTGTTGATTATTCACCAAACACAAGGAGCATTTAAAGTTGGGCAAACAAAGCTCAAGGTTGTCCATGTACTTCCCTGTTTTTTTGCCTGAACTACGTCACTGGAGCACATGGAGGTTGCTGTACAATCTGTTAGCAGGAAATTTCCAACTGAAGACTAGCAATGGTATGCATTGTAAGTCGCAGATATCCTACTTGATCACAAATGGTGAAGTCTAACTGTAAATATCATTGTTACCAGCCACCAAAGCTCTCTGACAAACCAGAACCAAGTTCAGGCTGAGCTTGCTTGTGGCCCTGAGAACGAATGATCAGATATAGAAAATAGCTATTATCATGAAGGCAACATGAACCAACAGGATCTCAAACTTTAGAAGCAGTCAGTCATGAGTGGTTTCTATTTTTAAGAAAAGAAAAATGTCATGTCTATTTACAGTTACACTGCCTTTGTGACAAAGGTCTAAAAGATCTGTAGACAATCTTATGACATCATTTTGTACTCTTAATTCTTCAGATGTTAATGTGGTGAAATCATTTTTCATGTAGCAGAGTTATACGACAGCAAACATCTATATAGTCTTTGAAAGGTCTAAGTTGTCTGAGTTTGGAAGCGTTTGTGCAGATTGTTGATGGAAAAGAATTTGGGGAAAAAAAAACATGATTGTTTACTGGTTGTATTGATCATCTTTCTTTTTATGTTCTTCATTAAATGTTTTACAGGATTATCAAGGCTTTCATTTGTTTTCCATTATAGACTCCGGCCAGTACAGTGGCACATTTTAGGCTATTAACCATACTTTTGATGGGTAGTAAAAATGATAGAAAATAGATTGAAAATGATCAAGGTAGCATCCAATGAAAGATCATGAAATGAAAAAAAAAAACATATATTGCACACTTGTTCAAGACAATTAATTCAATCAGAATCGGAAATACATTAATTGATCCCAGTGGGGGGAGTTGTGCATTGTTCAAATAATGAAGGAATTGAATAATGATCTTTGAACTTAAAGGCATTCTTTGGGAAAGGATACATCTTGAGGATAGTTGTGTTGTCACACCTAAAGGATAGTTCTGGTGGTAATTTATGGGTACAACAGAAAATGTATTCTACTTAAGAGTGTTCCATACAGCTCATTCAACTGAATTCAAGTCTCCAGAAGCCACGAGATCTCAAATTGAAAAGATGTTATTTACACTCTTTCAAAGCCGTAATCATCACTGTCGCTGCTAAAAGTGTTGGTGTGCATCCCATCTGAATTGGGTGCATGATCTCAATCATCAAAGCATCAAGAGTGTAAATAACAGTGTTTATTAAATGTTGATATTAAATGTTCTGGAGTCTTAGATTACGCCTGACAAGCTATTTGGAGCCATTTAATGTTTTGTTAGTTGTTTTTTCAGATTTTAAGACAAGTCTCCAGCTACTTCAGTTGCAAAAGTGCCAAAACTCTGTTTTGCTGTGAAGCCCCAGAAATGTTTTGTGGACTACAAAACTTCACCTGAATATCCATCTCCTTGAGGAGATAATGACTGAATTTTCATCTTCGGGTGAATTCTATTTAGTTAAATGGTGCTGCCTAGTTTGTAATTATCTAATTTAAAAAATATTTCTTAAACAGATCAATTCTATGTGAACCTGGACTTAGTGCAGTGCAATTCATCCACATACACATAACAATATATAATTGGCAATGTTGTGCCGAAGTGTGTTCCCGTTTTAATTTGTGTTTCCTGCAATGCCATTGCCGTCTTTGAGGTTAATGCAAATAGATCATTCTTAACCCCATTTACAACACCAGGTAAAAATAGGTCAGCTATATTAAGAACAAAATGTATGTTAACCTCCTTGTGTAATCAGTTCTTGTTTCTTTTTTAAATGTAAATATTTAATCAGAAATATTTTATGCTAATTGCAAACTTAAAGGAACAGTATATGGAAGTAGGCATTCAGTGCGACTCATGTCTACGACTGTGGCAATAATTAAAAGTGTAATTATATTTCTCTGAATCCTGCCGTCCTCAGATTTGTCTTGATGTGATAACATTCTATGAGGGTCGCCTATTGTTTGAAATGATATATATTTTGTGTCACACTAGCGCATGTAGCGAAACAAGAATACAAGGGATTGGATTCAACTGCAGATGCCAAAGGCAGAGCTGGTGCAGTTAGAAATTTTTTTGCAAAAGAGGGAAGCGAGATGACACCTGTATCTCATCATTCAAAGGCTGAGTTCGACAGAACTTGGAACTTAAACATTTCTGACCTTCCACTTGTAAAAGTACAATGGAATGCCACTTGAAGTCAGGATTCCCACTTTTAAATTACTGTAAATCCATCTACCCAAACTTCAAGAGGAGGCACCTGTCTGATAGAATCAGAATCAGAATCAGAATTTCCTTTATGTGTCCCGCAAACATGGAAATTTCTTCTTCACAGCAGTGGAAGGACAGGGTATTGTTATAAACAATGATAATATTAAAAGAATAAACAATACAATAAAAAGTAAGATGTAAGAAATAAAAAGTGTATATTATTGTATATAAATAATGTTATAGATAATGTTTTACAATGTTAACTTTGTAATTCTAGCAGATATGAGTATGTGAAATTGACCAGATAGTGCAAAAATCAGAGAAAAATTGTTCTTTTATGACATAGCGCAGATGCTAGATCGACTGGGAGCAGTGCTGGTTGTAAAGTCTGACAGCAGCAGGAAGGAAGGACCTGTGATACCTCTCCATCACACACTTGGACCTATGATACCTCTCCTTCACACACTTGGACCTATGATACCTCTCCTTCACACACTTGGACCTGCGATACCTCTCCATCACACACTTGGACCTGCGATAC
>CAEMYA010000167.1:39453-54761 GCA_903131615.1 Diplodus sargus | reverse complement strand
AACACACTTGGACCTGCGATACCTCTCCTTCACACACTTGGACCTGCGATACCTCTCCTTCACACACTTGGACCTATGATACCTCTCCTTCACACACTTGGACCTATGATACCTCTCCTTCACACACTTGGGTGTATCAGTCTATCACTGAAGGAGCTGCCCAGTGCTGTGATAGTGACCTGCAGGGAGTGGGACTCACAGTGATGACAGCTTATTCATCATCGTGCTCTCTTCCACCACCTGCACTGGGTCTAGAGGGCATCCCAGGATGGAGCTGGCCTTCTTGAGGCTTGAAGTTTATCCAGTCTCTTCCTACCTGCTGCTGAGATGCTGCTGCTCCAGCAGACTACTGCATAGAAAATGGCTGATGTGAACACAGAATCATAGAAAGAGGTCAGGAGTGCCCCCTGCACTCCAAAGGACCTGAGCTTCCTCAGCAGAATGAGTCTGCTCTGATCTTTCTGATATATCGCTGCAGTATGATCAGTCCTCATGCTGAGGGGTTATGATAAGTTTATTGTCAACAGCGTTTGTATTGAGTGATTGATTGGAATATTAAGATATGTCTCCAGGTATAAAAGTGCAGAGTAGTTCAATGTACAATGTCTTCTGTTACCTCATGCAAGGTTTTTTCTCCCCTGTTTCATTTATAATTTCAAGGAGGTTGCACTGCTAATGTTTCAGTTGTGTGTACACACGCAACACGTGAGGTGACAGCCATAAAGTGGCCTTTCTCAATGACTGGCACCACATAGCCTGCCACAGGGCTGTGTCCTCAGCCCCCTCTTGTATTCCCTCTACACCCACAACTGCATGACGAAAAAGTAGTTTGGTATTTCACCCATTGATTTTAATGGTAGTATGCATTAGACCTGGCCTGGAGGAAAATCCCTTACAGTCAGGACTCCTTGGTTATTCTTTAGTTCTTGCAAAGCGTTTAGGTCTGTTTGGGGTCATTTTCCTGCTGCAGTACAGAGTCAAGCCAAATCATAGCTAGACTAAGGTTAGGAAATGCATGGAACTTTAAAACATTTTGTTGGAGCTGGATCAGTATCCAAAACACATCATATACATCAACAGGACCGGTAACAATTATGAAACCGCTTCTCAGGTTTGAGTCAAAGTCTCTAAAATAACTAACCCAAACCCTAACTGACGGTAATAACAGCCGAATGGCTTTACATTCATGTATAACGTTTTCCTAAATAGTTAAGAATGTGTAGAAAGCATTTTATACAGTTTCTCCTAATGCGCCAAGTCTCAAAATTGAGCATTTTCTTTCTCCGCAGACAACAAGAAATAGCCTGTATAAATTACTGTTATCTGCATTTGTAAATAAAATGTGTTATTGTATTATACATTCGGTGTCAATGGTGACACAGTTAGAGTGTTCAACAGCTGCTTTGGGATGGTGGCCGACCCATCCAAAAGGGTCAGTATTTGACGAATTGTAATGAGACTTAAAAATCAAAGTTCCTCTGAAATAGGACCTTTGATGTATTGTATTCAATTCACAAAGCTAGTTTAGCTTCAGGTAATGACTCTTAAAATCATGGGATATGTGAGGAGTGAGTCTGGTGATACCGCCATTACTAGTGACTTCACTTCATTATGTGATCCACCACTGCTTTGCGCCAGGCGTAAGTCTGTAGAAATTAAGATTAGATCCACCTCAACTGGGTGGTTTACATGTTACTCCCGCAGTAATGCATCAGTAATGAGAATCCAACCAAAGTGGCAATCTTCTCATACTTACTTACTTTTGAAACAGAACTACATGTATACAGTATGTGTGTGTGTTAGCATTGTACTGATAAGACTTTACTTGAGTAAAACATTTCTAAATCTAAAACTTTGTTTTAATGTTTTTTTAACTTGTGCACAAGTTAAGAATCTGAATATTTCTTCTAGTAGTCAGAATTTGAAAAAAAGAATTTGAACTTGAAAATGATCAAGTTTATATCAAAACCAAAGAGGGAAAATCCATGACAAAATGAGCAGCAATCAAAGTTATGGAAATTATCTGACATCCCCACCAAAGAATCAAACTCTATCCCCAGCACAGAGCCAGTCTTCCTGATGAGCTTGTTGATTCTGTTGGTGTTGACGGCAGAATCCGCTGCTCCAGCATACAACAGCAAAGAAAATAGCTACGGCTACCACGGCCTGGACTACCACATCTTCAAATTCTATGGAGATTTGTTAAACAATTCTCATTAAGAGTAGTGTCCCCTGATCTTCAGGTTTGGATCAAGGATCATGATCCTAAATCAGCTGCTGAAGCTTTTAACCTTGCCAACTTTTTTGTGGCCACCCTAAAAGCTCCAGTTAAGGAGCGAGGCTGCATTGGAGGCTGCTGTGGACGCCCACAGACTAACACTCCCTCAATGCCAGGGGTGGGTAACCCTTCTGGAGGGGAGAACCAGCAAGACTGTACATCATTAAAACCTCTCCCAATCATTAGTACTCAGTTTTAACATTTAGGGATGGACAATGTTGGCCCTGTGCTACCTACAAGAGTGAAGTTTCCTTTGTGAAATCTCATTCAATTCAATGACATAATCACAACAAAAAAGCTTGACTTCTTGGCTATGAAAATATCTGGATAGCAGACCGTGCCGGCTAACTTCCGGTTTAGCACCCAGCTAACTTGAAGGGGGATAAGATCATGTAATTGTGTTGATCTGCTGGACTTTCCAAATGTTATTGGTCCAAATGGCTCAAATTCTTACAGTGAAGTTAGTCATTTCGCGCGGGTTGTGACGCTCAAAATAACATACCCACTGTTTTACAGATGAGTCTGTCATAGTGGGTCTATTGTTGTTTAGGGTGACCATATTCTGAATCCCCAAAAAGAGGACACTACTACGCAGCAAAATTTTGAGGGTTTTTCGGGTCAGGTCGAGTGTTTTTTACATGATTCTAACTCAGTTAAACGCATATTCTGAATTCCCAAAAAGACTCTTAACCAGGCCTCTTGGAGATACTGAAAAATACTCACACAAAGTTGTGTTTATAAACAATATATTCATTTGTCTAGGTCGTTAGAGCCTTTGTTTGCCACGGACACATACTCCGGTCATACAAACTCTGGTCTCTCTACTGTTTTGTTGTATATATTATTACTGTTTATAGTATATTTTGCATATTTTGTTTTGTTGTATATATCATTATCGTTTATTGTTTATAGCACACTGTGCACTGTATATATACACTATGTATATATTGCCTTCTATTTATGTTATGTACAAAGTGTTTTATTTGCGGACCCACTACTGCTACTGTAACAAAATAATTTCCCAGTCTGGGATCATTAAAGTATTTCTATCTATCTATCTATCTATCTATCTATCTATCTATCTATCTATCTATCTATCTATCATACCTCCAATCTTTGCAGACAGTACACTCTGCTTCCCATTTTTCACGACCCTGGCGAAAACACGGGTACTGTTCAGCATTTCGTCTGTAAAAGTGCATTTGCGTTTCGGCATTTCTTCCTTTTCTTTCCCTCACCGGCAGACAGCGCATGCGTGCGTCGCGTCAGTGGCTTTGCTTAGAACTGAGCGGAGGGGCAGAGCAGCAGAGAGCTCTGATGCGCTGCACTGTTTTATAATGAATGAATACACGTTCCGGGGTTCGGCGTGGAACTCCGCCTCTGAGAGTGTGTTTCCAAATGAACCATTTAACGTGTATTGTAAATACAATGGTCTGTGATGCGAAGATAAAGTGCACACTACACAAACTCAAAACCCCGGACATTTGAAGGATTTTATTAACTCCCCCCGGACAGGCCGGACAGCCCCCCAAAAGAGGACATGTCCGGGTAAAAGAGGACGTATGGTCACGCTATTTGTTTTCCCATCTGTTTCAACCATTTTCGCCGCATTTGTGACGTCCAACGGAACGCTTTGGATATTAATCACAGATAAAATAAATATGTAGGCCAGCATGAGTGAATCTCGCCCTTTTCGCATTGGGACTTGTGTCCATAAAGTCTTATTTTGACAAAAATCAAGTCCTTAAGCAAAAACACTGGAATTGGGTTTTGATTCACGAGGTAGCTACCTTAATGCTCCTTTAAAAGAGGTTGACTGTATAGCTAACAATAAGCTCACATTGTGTAGGCTGATACAAGCAATCAGTAACAAAATTCATTGTTTGGCAGGTTTGCTCTTACAAATAAGCTTTTGTCTGTAACGCACGTGACAACAAAATGCTGTCATGTCTGATGATCAAACATTTTTTGGATCCCAATCAAACATTTGAATTTAACAAAGCAATGTCAAGTAACTTTTAGACCTTAAAATGAGAGCTTCAAAATCATTAAATTGCTACTGTGGTGTTGCACCTTAGAAAGTGTGGGGACTGCCAAATCACACAAAATGTCATTTTCTACATATTGTTGCTTTATTTATCATAAAACAAGAAAGCTTACAGTTTATGGTTTATTGGTCATGTTGGAATACCCTCTTGTGGACGGAGCTCATAACAACCACGTGCTGGTATTGATAATGCATATGTCAGTTAATAGGTTGGTTAACTCATGATGCCAACCAGTGGTAGCAAGTTACTGGCAAGGTGGTAGGGGTGCAGTGGAAACTTGGACACACCACATACCAGCATTCCAGTTGTGTCTCTCACAATGAGTAAAAAGTAATATAAAGTCTAATGTACCATAAACTCTATTTGCATGACTGATTATTGATTAATAAATTCAATTGAAAATCAAAGAAAACCGCATGAGACGGTGTCCCAGGGGTTACTTACAGAACAGGGTATGGATTTATGACTACAGAAAAAAAGTCAGTCAGGAAAATGAATAAATGAATTATCAATTCCTTCATTACAAATAAAGGTTCTGAATACTTACATACAGACGCAATTGTTTTTTAGAGATGTTGGGGTCATGATTCAGCTGTGCTCTGGAAGTTCACCTCCACCCATTGAAATATGTCTTTGGTTCTCCATGACGACACACTCACTCTGAGGCGAGCACTGCAGCCACAGTTACAGCCTGGTCATTATGTAGGGGTCCACCCACTTGCTGAAATAGATCTGTATCTCAAGCACATATCTGTTGTGGTGCCCTCTCTCATTGGTGATGAACTATTTCAAAAGTGCATCTGAAGGGAGAAGAGAAATACATGCGACCACTGGGTGTTACATTTTAATAACAAATCAAGCTGCTGATGGTGAAACCCCACCAATAATAACACCTTTGCCATATTATAGCCAGTGATGGAGGAAGTATTCAGATCCTTAAAAAGAAGTATCTGCACACCCCTAGCAAAATGTAGTGTATGTATTAAAATAAGGGAAATGGTTTGGCTCCTCTGACTAATATATGACATCGTTAGATTATTAATACTGAAACATCAGAGTAAAAGCAGCATGTTACCCTTTTCGCTGCTGGTGGTGGAGCTAGTTTGAACTACTTTATATACAGCTTTATACATAGGGACAGATGAATCTGATGGGTTGCAAGATGATTACTGGAGTTCTGATGTGTCGTTAGTTTTAGGACCTTTTCACTAACCTTTGCTTTTTGCTGAGATAGTGGGGGCCCCTATTCTGTCAAACTAAGATGGATAGATTCCTAACCCTTTTAGGTGATCCAAAAAGATGCAACAATCTATTACGTTTTAAGAGGAAAGCAGGCTAGAGTCATGAAAACCTCTCTCAAATTAAAATCAAACATCTTAAATTGACTCAACCAAACAATTTGAACTGATAGAAAATGATAATACAAGGTAAACAATGGGGATCCTCTATAGGTCAATAAATGAAACTGATGCAGTGTTCCTCAAAAATGTTTATTTTAAATAGTAAAACCTTTTTAAACTTAAACATCCTGGTCCGGTGGTGCTGAAGGCAGCCGTGCTGCTTTCTGGTCTGTGGCTCCAAAATATTTCAGAATTGCTCCCGCAAAGACAAAACTCCTCAGGTTACCAAGCAAAATAGATCCTGAGCAAATATTCATACTATATAAGTTATGTTACACTAATGCAAAAATTCATAATCTGTTTTTATATTAAACTTCTCAATATACAGTACAGTGTCCCTTTAAAGCATGCACCCAATTTCAAAGTTGTCACTTTAAAGCAGTTTACAACACATTGTACTTGTTAAAGTAATTAAACGAAGATAAATGACTGATGAGCACTTTGTGATACTGAAGGAATATTTTTGTGTGTATTTCACAGGGTATTACAAAGTGGACTACTTGTGCCTAACTGATGATATGGTCTTAACCTATATTCTGTGGGCAGAACTAATGGTCATATATAGTATAGTTTACTTTAAATTGACTTTGATTTATATTATGATTCTTTTGAATAAAACAACGTAATACATTAAAAACACAACTAAACTGTAGGCAAATGTGTTCAAATTATGTCACAATAAATATTCTAATAAATGTGGTAAAGAAAGACACAATTAACTCAGTAGAGTTAACAATAATCCACTCAGAACAATAATCCACTGCCAGTCAGCCACAATAGTCCATAATAATCCACAGCAGGCCTGATATGTATTAGAGTTGTTTAGCACACTTCACATTAGAGACATTAGACACCCTCAAATAATCTAAAGTAATGTTAGTACCCAAGTACTAAAGTAATGTTACATGGCAAATATTGAACAGCAGAGGAGGTCTATGACGGAACAGCAGCTCCCACTGGACGAGGATACAGCAGACATGACAGACATCTGCCTACAGGGGCGCCGCCAGGGATTTTGGGCCCCATGAAAAAAAAATCTAGTTGGGCCCTTGTATAGGTTGCCCATGTCTCAAAGGGCCCCCTGTCAGTGCCGGGCCCTTGGAGTCGTCCTAACCTTTCCCCCCCTGGCGGCGCCCCTGTCTGCCTAACAACACACCCTCCCTCCTAAATATAATGCCAACACGCTGGATTCCCGCTATAATTCACTAAAACGGGCGTCACTTCAGTCAATCAGTCAGTCAGTCTTTTTCCTTTATCTAGTTTCTTCTTTTTTCTTTTTTCTGAACCAGATGAATAGTTTTGTTTTGATGCCATACCCTGAATGACCGGTACTGGCGGCTCAGCGCAACTAGCCTCATCTCTCCTCGCTTAGTAGTACTGGTCGTCATAGCAATGCAGCGCGGTAGAACCAGATCTGACCAATCAGCAGCCGTAAGTATCGTCTTGGTTCGTTTGGAGGTGCTACGAAAAAGCGGCAGGTACTTTTCACACATTTTCTTTCTTATTGAGGCCGGACTTGCAACTTGAGAGGGCCCCCTAGTGGTGTGGGGGCCCTATGCACCCGCATATAGCAAGAAATGGCCCTGCCTACACCCATGTTCACCACCTCTGTCTATTACCAGTGAGACTTGCCAGGTGTGGATAAAGGATACAGGGGGTTCGCCCCACTCTACCTGGCTAGAACCAGTATTGCCTGTGATGTTGCTGAGAATCTCAGAATTGATCACACAAATGTGTTATTGCCATTTTGTTGTATATATTTCATGGCTCTTCTGTACTGTTCGAACTCAAAGTGATGTACGTTCACAAGAGTAGAGAGTTAATTTTTGACATGGAAGCTTGAAGCTTGTAAAAACGAGTCAATTTCAGGATATGGAGTATGATTTCAAGCAATGTGCGGCAGCCGTCGAGAAAACAGTAGCTACTGTAAATGACCTGTCAGAGGCGCCCTGAACAGTCGCACACTCATTCCAGTTCAGGAGGCGGCGGTACTGCAGCCTAACGATCCAATCAAAGCTCCTCGAAGAAGAAGAAATACAAAGCGAAGAAGAAAAAGCAGAAGACCAAAACAACCAGACAGTCACAGCTCCAGTTCCTCATGAGTGGGAGCTCCACTTTCAGTGTTTCACTTCATTCCCTGCACATTCGTACTGCGCTCAGTAACAGTTTGCCGTTGTTTTACTGTGTCTGTATATTTATAATTGAAACATTATATCAGCACCGCCGCTGTGTGTGGACATCCGTTCTTCGCACGTTAGTCCAAATTTCGGGTTATACCATTTGCTGACACAGCAAACCTGTGATGAGCTGAGGACACCAGGAAGGAACACTTCAAACTTCAATTTGGTAAGGATGTTGACTTGTTCTGCAATAGCCATAACTGTGCATGGGGAAATAACTAATAACAAGGCCTGTTAGTTAACCCGTTAGTCTGTGTGCTTTTTCGTATTATTTGGTTGACGATAGGAAACCGAGTTAAGGTAAAATTGGAGACAAACGGCTATTTTTTGCTTAAGGTAGCAATATTGCAGACTCAGCAGTTGATATTTCTTCAGAAGGATTTCTGAGGAAATATTAAGTGCGCTTCCTTTCACTTGAGTTTTATCACTGGAAGTTTCCTTAAAATCCACTGTAAATTAGGACACCTCTATAAAATCAAAGTTATGATTCTGACGCTGGTCTCAATCATTATCTGACAGCAGTTTGTTGTTTGTGGTCTGTACAGGCTGTGATACTTTGTACAGGGTTTTATTTGTGTTGTCACATGCCACCTGGTTTGACGTAGGTTGTGTGGATGAGGTTATCTAATGTCACTGCTAAAGCAGCAGAGTTAGCTGGTGTGTAGGTGCCACTGCCAGGCTCAGTCTATCACTGTGGCTGTTGATGTGAGGATATGATGAGAGGACCAACTTCATGTACTGTAAATTCAATATGAACATAAACATTAAACATGAATCCATGAATAGAGCCCCCATCTGAGACCATACACTTGCATATATTTACTGGGCTGAGATGTTTCCAAGAAGATCAAGAATATTACAATTATTATCATGAAAATTATTGATCAATTAATATTGTCATCATAGTAATTATGACCCTCTATGAATGACCTATAGTTGGAATTGTGTAGCTCAAAGCCTGGTGATAACAAAACAAGACACATTTTGAATACCTTTTTGAATTAAAAAAAAACTTGGTCTGTAGAGATTAAATTCATCTCTCGATCGATTATGCTAGCTAGCTTAAAAGTTACAGCACTTTATCCCTTGAAATGTTGCATTTTTTTTCTATTTCCCCATTATCTATTTGGCTTATTGTGGTGCACAATGTTAAATATGTAAAATCTAATTATTGATGAGATCGCCATGCATATGAGTATCCTCATCAGTAACTTGGGGACACTGTCTAACATCATTAGTCCAACGCATAGGCTATTGTTTGCCGATTTTGTGTATGTTTTGTTCCTGGGTATAGCACCGTAATGCTTTTTCTGAGAGCATTTATTGTCAGTGGTAGAAGTCTGCAAAATGTTGCTAAAGTTTATGAAGAGTCACAGCTGGACACTAATGCCAAACTAAAAATGTAGAGTTAAATAATGTTTTGACTAGATCTTTGTCAAGTCAAATTTTTTCAGTATTGTTGCCACCCCTATATTAAGCATATACCTAAAGACTTTACGATGGTATGTGGTTAACCATCTAATACACCCAGACTGTTAAAGTATTATACACTATGCAACTTGACTGGTTTCTGGAGACACAAAGCAGTAATGTTAGTTTAACCCTAAGGAAGAGGTCATTGATGCCTAAAGTAGTACTTTATTAACAATTAATATTCCACTTGAGAAAGTCACATTCTTTTTACATTACTACTGACACTAAGGTGTTCTGAGATTTTTTTCTCCATTCTAAGCAGCCACTGGTTTCTGCTACTAATTCTTACCGAAGCTGGATTACTTCTCAGGTTGGCAGTAGGGTTGTGGTCAACTCTGTTGTAACTTTTTTCTAGACTAATAAAGAACAATATCGGCTGAAGTGATGATTGACCTGGGGCTGTGTACTCCATGTTCATGTTTGCTCTTAGGCCAGCAGGCAGGTTAATTTGGCCAAATCAGGTTTTGACTGTATGAAAATCAAATTTATCAGATTTGAAACTAGCTTGAGTCAAGTAATCCATCTGGCACAACCTTCAGTGTTATGGATTGTCCCGTTTTCAATAACAAAGAGGTTGTTTTTCACAGGATACTGAAGTTGATTGGAACCAGTTGCCTCCTGAGAGTTACAGCACATTCAGAAATCATCCTAGCTTTAATATGAAGACTGTACGTGATTGCAGTAAATGGCTGTACTACACATAAAATGTGTTATGGTTGCTCTCTGATGGTCTCCATGTTGATCTTTTATACATTTTTTAGCCCAATCAGGTCATGAAAGTTGAGAAGCTTTAGATGCAAGTTTGAGGTAACATGGATGACGACTGCAGGCCTTTGTTGAGCTCAGAGCAGCCCGGAGAGAGCTACTCACACAGAGGCTCCACAGACTCGCTGGACTTCAAGCCTAAAAGGTAAATTTCACCGAAGCACTACACGAACACCTATGCAGTATGGGGGGGCTCGTTTAGGAAACTGTGCAGAGAATACACACACATTTTTTGTACAAAAATGTACAAATGAGGAAATGTATGAGAAGGAAAGAATGGCAAAAAATATGCTGATTTGTTCAACTTGGCGTGTGCCTGCCAGTGTTCAATTTCCTTTTATAAATTTCAAATCAAATTGGGCTTGTGTGCAAGGTGATCAGCCCCTTATGGGGTCGCCGTCTCCACACCCTCAAGAATAGACGGTCAATGCAAAGGTTTGACAAGAAGGCTTCTTCTCGTCAGCAAAGTTGAACATTTCTGCATGTGCATATTTTTATGTGACGTATATGTAAAGAGCTGGGCACATACAATATCCTCCTGTCAGTCTGTGTGCGGGGGGCTGCATTTCACAAGACCTACACACTCAAAACAACTTACTACGAGTTACAGAAACAGCAACTGCATTAAGGACCTACTTCAACAAACGATTGGCCTACTGTATATTACAGTGACATGTCCAGTTTTGCACACACAACCAATTAGGAGTTTCTGCTTTGACATTTTCAGTCTCAAAAATATTCCCAGTGGGAAAATTATGACAAAATGTATTAAACAATCAGCCTACCTGCTGTAGTCACACTGTCTGGTATTATCACCGGATCCAAAAGTATCCCTTGCCAGGCTTTGCAAGAGTTTCACAGTGATAAATATGGAAGCCCATTTCCGCCAGTTAAAGACAAGGATAAGATGAAAATAAAGCTTGATGAAAACAATATTCCTATGGTCAGCCATAATTATGAGAGATAAAGTCAGAATCATGAGATCAAAGGTAGAAATTATTAGATAAAAAAAGTCAAAATTACATAATATGTGTAATTATTATGAGGTGGAAGGTCAACATTTTCAGTTTCAGTCTAACTAATAATTTTGAAATATATATATATATATCACTGGACACAGAACATACAGTGAATAGTAGGGGGAATGTCCGTTCCTTGAATGAGCATCAAGTCCGCTTGTAGGTTTATATATATGCACACATACACATCTCTCTACTTCCATATATATACTGCCCATTCAAAATAATCTTTAAAACAATAAGAAGCATCTTCAGTTGAAAAAAAACCCCTCAGTGTTATATCTTGTACATAGGTGAGCCATGTAGATCAATTTTTTATTAAACATATCAATCTGAGTTCTTAATATAAAAGTAATTCTCTCCATTATGTATATAGGATAAACAAAGTCAATCGAATCGTTTATGGTCGGAATGTCTGTCTTGAGCCATTTTCTGGTCAGCACCTTTTTGCAAGCCACACAGTAAGTGCTGCAGAGTTTATGTGGGTATAAAGCGTAAAGGTGTGTTGGAACAAGTACGTCCTAGGGTGTCCCTTGGGCTTAAATAGAGGACTGAAAGCCTTGACACAAAGTTGAAAACATCTCTAAAAGCATATTGGATGGATAAAGAACTGCTTGTTAACTAAAACTACAATTAAGCAGTTAAATCAGGAAAGGACTGCAAAATTAAAGCAGATGACAACAAAAAGAAATCAAATAGAATCACTAATGGTAGAATATGATAACTTAGATACTAAGATAGTATTCTGCAGATGTACAACTCCTTTATCGAACTTCTTCAGCCTCAATCTATGAAGGTGGCTCAGTTAACAAGAACAGCAAATCACAAAGAAACCGAAGAGCATATTTCTGTTGGAATGATGAGCAAGCTTCAGCAAGACAGTGTAAGAAGCAGATCATTCATAGCTTCATCTTTAAGACATAAGACTGAAGCTGAAAGAGCTGCACTCGCTGTTCAAGGTGAAGGTCTTAAGAAGAAACTTGCCCTTGAAAGAGAGGAAACTGAGCTGATGCAAAGGAGGGCCGAAATAAAAGCTACACAAGAAGTATAATCATCATCATAGAATTTCGGTGGTAATTTAGACGATCTTGGGAAACAATCATGATTTCCCTGAGAAGGTGTATAAAGAAAAGGCTGAAATGTCCATAGAAGACAAATAATTTCATGCACATCATGTCTACATCCGCCACAATAAAGGAAGGATGTTATCAACTGAAACTTCCAAAAAGGCCACCTCTATGCCAAACAGTCTCGAGCTAGTAGAACAGTCTCGGGCTTAAAAAGAACGTTTCTCAAAGACGCGAGCCTGCACCAGGAGTACAAAGACTTCCTTGAAGATTTCATCCACAAGGGGCAAGCTGAAATGGTGCCTCCAGATCAGCTGATACAAGAGGAAGAAATTCAGAAACAGTGAAAAACAATCATTTGAAGCCTTGGAGCAAAAAATAAGATCTGAGTCAGAATCTAAGGAAAACATTGACAGAAAGATGATACGGAACAAACAAAACTCAGAAAACTGCAAGAATAATAAGAAAACAAGAAAGAAAATGTGAGGAAAAGAAGAGGTCAAGAGGAAAATGACATGGAGAAGTATAAGCTGAAAATAGAGAATCTGAAGAGGAAGTATGAAGAAGAAACCCTAACCCCCAATTTCCACTGGATACATCTCCGCTGCATTGCGTCTCCCCCACGCCAGCGGAGCAGATACGTTTCACTTTAGTCAATGTGCCAATCCCCACCAGGTCCGCTGCGCTGCGTATCAGCTCCGTCCCAGCTCCGGCAGAGATACGCAGGACTTCTATTTCTGGCTGATGCCGGAGCACGACGCAGCAATTCAGCTGAATTTAGCACGGAGCAGACAGGAAGTCAAGCGCGGAAATAACAAACAGCATCCGGTTACTTTTCAAAATAAAACACTCCGTGTTGACACCAGCACATAAATCTCAAAAAAGAGACAAACACAAGCTCTTCTGCTAATCATTCGGTTGGGAACACTTCGTGTTGTTGTTTTTATGACACATATCTATAACTGCGGTTGCAAGTTATCATGTGATTTTCGCGAGAACTCCTCCGCCTTGTGACGACAGCTGTCTACCGTACTGCGCCGTGGCGTACTCAAACCAGTGGGGATTGGCGGACGGCGGAGCAAAATTGGATCAGAGCCGCAATGCAGCGGACACGTATCACGTGGAAAGCAGAGCAGTGGCTCTCAAATGGTAGGTGCGCCATGGTGTCAGGGGGGGCGTGAGAGGCAGGGCACGACGCGAAGGTCTATTCCCAATGGTGTCCACTGAGGTTTCCGCCACGCCAGCGGAGCTGATAGGTTTCACTTTCACTTTAGTCAATGTGTTAACTTCCAGCAAGTCCGCAGTGCTGCGTGTCTGCTCCGTTCAGTTCCGGACTGCCGGACACGCAGGACTTCTATATATCTGACGGATGCTGGAGCATGACGCATCAATTCAGCTGAATTTTGCACTGAGCAGACAGGAAGTAAATCACTGAAATAACAATATAACATTCGGTAACTTTTCAAAATAAAACATTCCGTGTTGACACCAGCACACAAATCTAAAAAAAGAGACAAACACAAGCTCTTCTGCTAATCCTTCGGTGGGAACTAGGGAGCAGGAAATATGACGATGCCTACATAGCTCTTGGGTTTACCGTGAACACAGTTGGAAATGAGGAAAGACCTGTTTGTGTTTTATGCCTAAAAAGTCTGGCAGGACAGCATGAAACCATTTTGATAATCATGGGATTGTATGCAGAATGCTGCAGTGGTTTATACAGATAAATAAAAAACTATTATCAGGTTCTTAATAGGGCTGTCAGTTTAACGCGTTAATTAGATTAATTAATTACACTGCAAATTAACGCGTTATAAAAATTAACGCTGAATGGCGACACTCAGATCCACGAACCTGTCTCGCGCTGTGAGAAGGCAGAATTGCGACACAACTTCCAGTCCAGATCAGCCCTATGAGCTGTAACCACATTAACACCGCGGCGGTCGTTCGCCAATTCTCCGCCGTTGTTCTTTCACAGAGCGAAACATCGCTGTAAAGACGAACCGCTGCGTAATTTACACAGAAAGCCGGCGCTGCGGCTCCTAAAGAGACGTGATGGTACACGTCATGATGATGACGACGTGTGTGTATTTTCAAGGGGTTTCCCCGGTGTCTCCCCTCCCTGTCAGTCAAAACCGACGGAGACTGTCTTCCGGGGTAAAGTTCACTGAAGTCTCGGTCCGGAGGGCTGACCGTCGCAGAGATTTTTTTTCATCAGAAACACTCGGTGAGGTAACGTTTTTTTGCCGGTGACAGACGCATGGCAGAAATGTGAGGAGGAGTCTGTAGGGAGGAAGGACGATCTCTACGGTACAGCTGTGGTATTTTTAACTTGTTGCCAAAGACAGTTACAGTTACTACGTTACCTTAGTTTGGTTCTGTAACGTTGTTTTGTGGGACATTTCTCTGTATTAAGTTGAGTGAGTGATCTGTGCAGTTAACAGACCATCAGATAGACACGCCCTCCACAATACTGCACCTCTGATACTATCAGACAATCAGTGCGTTTACATGCACAGCTTAGTCGGATTACAGCCATAGTTCGACTATGCTACTCAGTCAGACAACTGCAAGTATCCGAGTATACATGCCTGTGAGAAAACCGGATTATTGGGCCGAAGCATGTCATACCCCAGTACACTAGGTGGCGCTGTACCCATTTCAACAAGTGGTTATAGAAACACCTCCGGCTGACCTCTTTACGTCACAAGCTGCCTCGGCATTCCAGAAAGGTGGCGTAAGAAGAGCGAGACGAAGCTCCATCTTTGTACATTTCCTATATGGTGTACATGATAATTACACAAACTAGGTGCACATAGAGGTGGGTGCAATTCATCGATGTGGCGATGCATCGTGATGCCTCACGTGACGATTTGGCATCGATTAATTAACGTCGATGCTTTGCCTCAAAACCGGAACAAAAAACACGTAACCGGAAACTTAGCGCGCGCCCCGCCCGGACTGTTTAATGAGTGGGACCACAACAAACGGAGCAGTAACGTTAGTTTCGGTTAGTGGTGCGCACCATGGAGCCGCGCTACAAACTCCCTAACTGATGAGTGTGAGTGCCACTCTGCT
>CAEMYA010000167.1:1300-27333 GCA_903131615.1 Diplodus sargus | reverse complement strand
TGTGTGTGTGTGTGTGTGTGTGAGTGAGTGTGAGAGAGACTCTGGCATTAACAGTTGTGTGAATTTTAATCCAGTTAGGCATTTCACAGTGACCAACTAGCTTTCTAGCACATGAAGCATTACAAACACTCCCTTTCTTTTCTGTTTGGCAATCACTAGTTGCCAGAGGCCAAGGTGACATAAATGGATTGCTTATTTTGTTTGATCAATTGTCACAAACCAAAGATATTCAGTTTATTCAATTATATGAAGCACGTAAGTGCTGCAAAGCCTTACACTGGAGATTTTTTTTGCCTGACTTGTATTATTAAAATTGTTTGATAGAATTTTGTTAAAAAATGATTATTTTTGTCTTCTTCTTCTAGGCCTTTCCACGTAGAGCCCAGAAATATCGTAGATGATGACCCACAGGAGAGAGTCTCTGCTGAGGCTGCCATTCTCAACAGCAGAGTCCATTACTACGGCAGGCTGACAGGCTCTTCTGACCGCCTGCTAGTAAGTCGTAGCGCTAATTTCATGTAGAACGCTCTGGTCCTAGGAATGCATTTGTTTATGGTCGCTCACATTTCATTACATTTCTCACAATAGAGCTGCCAATACTCCACTCGCAGAATGAGAACTTTTTAGAAACGCTTTTGCTTTGTACTATGCTTCTTTACAACATTAATGATTATTTATATAAATGTTGGTATGTTAATAGGAATCCAATTAAAAATACTAAATCATTTTTCACACAAAAAGAAAAATCTCTCATTTTCAGAAAAATCACATCTCCACTGGTTTTCACTGTCTTGCCACCACATTTTGTTTCTGTGTAGTATCGATGTAGCTATAATTGAGTACCACAGATCTCGTTAAAAATAGCTTCAGAGCTAAAGAAAAACCTAGTTAACATATTTTATCAGTGGATTTGCTAAAGAAGGATAATTTTAATTTCCTTGAAACTTTTGTATGTGACAGTGTTGATATTCATTGCATATTATGAGAAGAAATTCAACGATGTCAAATTACTGCATCATTTAGAATTTTTTTAAATAACTTTTACTGAAACTTTTCACAGGCTAAAATATCACATTCAGTGGTTTTATTTCATAGCTATTTGTACTGTGTTGACTTTTGTCATTGGGTTCAGAAAATGTGCAAGTTAGAGCTTCTAAATGTTTGGTTTGGTGCATGCTAAATGATTTAATCTTGTTCACCGTGTCTGGCCAATACACCTAAATTTGATCACAATGCCAAATGTTTCAGAATTCATTTCTGACATCATCATCTTCGATAACATTAAAGTGATGCTATGCTAATCTCACTTGAAACAGGTTGGGGTAGTACTTAACGAGAGCAATCATATATATATTAATCGTTTGGCTGTTTGATGTGGTAGTGAGATCATGGAGCCCAGCTTGATTGGAAAAAGCAGGGAATAAGAAGCCAACAACACAGCGAACGCTAATGGAAAGGTAGATTTTTTTTTCCAAGTTAGGCATTAGTTAGAGTTTATGATGTCAGAAAAGTTGAAATTGTAAAATAAATGTATATTGAAATAAAAAGAGTGATATTTTGTCTGACACAGACAACAAGATGACATCATCTAGTATGCAACAAACCCAGCCATTGCAAACTATAATTTTTCCGAACCCAATACCAAAAGTAAGAGAGGTAGAAAACCAGAAGTAACAGTTGGGACATCTTTCCATCCATCCATTTTCTTCAGCTGGCTCCTCTCGATGTGGAGGAGCAGCGGCTATCTTTAGAAAATGTTATTTTGGTAAAGTGAAAGTTACCCAACCAAATGGTGCTTGAGTAACAGTTTTAAAGTATCTTATATTATAATTGTAATTAAGTATCAAACGTAATTTTCTGGCAATAAATGTATCAAAAATAGAAGTAAAAGTAAGTCATACATTTATTTACATATACGAGGGTGGTTGACTCGTCATCAGCCTGGCCAATTATTAGATATTATAGCATTTTTCTATTTATTGGAATCAGTATTTTATTTTTTAATCTGATTGCTGACAAACTAAATTAATTTGAAAATGTACTACTTTGGCTTTGACGCAACTGGTCATCTGCAAAGTAACTAGTAACTGAAGTTATAAAGTAAGTATAAAATAGCAGGAAATGGAAGTACTCAAGTACCAATACCTCAAATGTATAATTAAGAACAGTACTTGAGTAAATGTACTTTTCCACCACTGATCTTTGGTATCTGACTGTTTTTTTTCTCCCTCCAGAGTCCTCCAAACCATGTGATCCCCGGGCCAGAAGAGATCTATGTCTACAGCCCACTTGGTACAGCTTTCAAGGTGTCTGGCACTGACCACACCTCTAGAAACCCCAGTATCATCACCATGTAAGCCCTGCCATCGTCAGCTTTAAATCAGCCTGCACTATATGTTGTCTTCATACTTGAGTTATAATGTGTGATTATTACTTGACTATTGCTTTATCTCTCCACAGATTTGCTATATGGAACACAATGATGGGCACATCTATACTCAGCATACCTTGGGGTATAAAGCAGGTGATGTGCTTCATTAACACTTACTTAAGGTCTTTGGCTTGTTCATGGCTACATCTAAAACGACTAGTCTTGACTTTCAGATAGAGCTGTGCCATGTGAGGTTGCACTTTTCAAACTCCTTGCCATAAGTTATATTTATACTGTATTTCTTAAGACTTAAATTTGTCTTAGCCTTTGGCCATTGTTTCTGAAATATCCCATCATCTGCCCTGCGTAAAAAGAATGCTGCTGCACCTGATCTGGAGGCCAAATACTCTGTTACTACTGTGTATTTCTATCAGTTGGATTCTGGCAGGGTGATCGGTGATATGGTGTATCTGATAGTAGGAAAAACAACTGGGCCCATGGTGTCCTGGACACCAATATTTTAATGCTTCTTTAAAAATGAACCACTGTCAGGCCAACATAGAGTTGTATGTGCTATAAAGCTGAGTAGTGTCTATTCAGTACAATTAGACAGGGGCAGTGCCCAGCAGTAATTGGAGTTGATATAGCAGTACCAAGATTTGCCCTAGCTTTTGTATGGGCAAATCTTGATGATTATGTGATGGTGGACCATAGTGATTTGACAATCTGCTATCCAAACCATTTTCCCTTTTTTTCCACGGCTTATCTATCACATTTGAAAATAGATGTACATACGGCACCATTTAAAATTGAAATAAACAGTCTTTCCAATGGTATAAGATTTATTGCCAAGATGCATTGTTACAACAAAGAAATGAACACAAATTTCCTTTCTTTTTGTGCTATGTTTAGATAGAGGAGCGGTGCCTGATATATGGGCGGACTGGCTTCGAACATGCTAGTAAATTACTATCAGTCAAAACTGATTGACTGCTACAGATGTCTGTAGTAGCAGAAAACATAACAGCAACCAGGGAGTCCACTTGGGATTAGAGGGCCATTTACAACCAATTAAAGAGTCTTTTTTGAGAATCTTTACTTCTTACCCCATGATTCCACCAGATACGCGTCCGCTGCGTTACGTCTCTGTCACGCCGGCGGAGCTGATAGGTTTCACTCTAGTCTATGCGTTCACTTCCACCAGGTCCGCTACGCTGCGTATCTGCTCCATCCCAGCTACGGCATTCCAAAGCCCTCCGGAACAGATACGCAGGACTTCTATTTCTGTTGGAATGCCGGAGCACGATGCAACAAGTCAGCTGAATTTAGCACAGAGCAGACAGGAAGTCACGTACCAAAACAACAATATAACATCCGGTTGTTTTTCAAAAATAATACTCTCTGTGTTGACGCCATCACACAAATCTCAAAGTGGAATCTCAGGTTTAGAGGTCTCAGATGGCAGTTCTACCACTTACTTTTTTATACGTTTATACGTTCAGCTACAGATAACATTCAACTATTGAAAGGTTCAGCACATTCAGCTTATGACTTTTCATTTTTCTAACTTTGATACTTTTTCAAATATTGAGCTTTTTCAAAAATAATGTTGCAATGGAGACAAATGGAAAAAATCTTCAAATCTTTTTTATATCCACCCCCCCACCTCTGCTGGTCCTCTATACTCTGAGCGGGAGCGTACCTATGTTCCCCGGGCCCCCGATCTGTTTGTTTATCAACCGGCAACAGCGGGGAACATAGAACCCTTCTACACCACTTTCTCTAGACCTAACCACAACGACTTTTCCTAACCTTGACCAAATCCGTTTCCAACGCCTAGCCCCAACCAATTTAGTTTTGACACTAACCTTTCCGTTACCCTAATGCTAAACCCAACCAGCTGTTCTTATGCCCAACCCTTACAGCCTGACCTGACCTGTTTACTAACCTCAACCACTCAGGGAACGTCGCCTAAACCCCCAGTCACATACAAAGGGGGGAACATAGGACCCTTTGGGTGAATAGTGGGGAACATAGGACCCTTTTTTTAAAAAAGGGTCCTATGTTCCCCGGTTCCATACAAAGCGGGGAACATAGGACCCGGGGAACATAGGACCCGGGGAACATAGGACCCGAGGAACATTGGGATGATCCCCTCTGAGCTCCAGACACCATTCTAGCGTTTCTGCAGTTAGAAGACTTGAAACTATTTAGCATGTATTTCATCTTTTATTTTATTTTTTTATGGTTTGAATTGATCACAGTTTTAGTTTTATGTTTTTTTCTTTAGATTTTATTATGGATGTAAATTATGTAAGCTAGTGTGAGTGAGACATCATTGCTAAAGTGGAAAATTATTTTTAGCTTGAGTACTTCAACTACTACTACTACTACTACTTGAACTACCACTTCTACTAATACATGAGGGCTTTTCAGCTGTATAGTTTAATGGCTTATAGTTTTATGCATTTCAAGCAATTATTTTTCACATAGCAGTTTTTTCAAAATCACTTAAGCTGACAGCATTCACACTGTATTTTCACAGGAAATGCACATTTTCTAGTTATTCATGTCATGTCATGTCATCGTCCGTAACCGCTTATCCCTTTCCATGGGGTCACGGGGTGTTGCTGCTGGAGCCAATCCCAGCCTCCCAGTTTCAGAGTTCCATGCACTGCCCCCTTAGTAACGTTTAGTTTAGCCATGATTTGACTTGACTTCATACTGCAGTGAGGAAATGGACCCCAAACACACCTCAAAGCTTTACAAGAACCACTTGAAGACCAAAAAAGACCAAGGAGTCCTGACTGTTACTGACTTTCTTCCATGCCAGGTCGAATGTATGCTATCATTAAAATCAATGGGGGAAATATCAAATACTAAATTACTCTTAAATCAAGGACATTTTTTAAAGAATGTGATTCTTCGCTTGTTTTTTTAGGCTTACAGTATGTAATCATTTGTGATTTAAAGATAGGCATTAGATAAAAAAAATTCACTGTTGGTCTCAGACTCTGCGACCCTACTGTGTATTGATACTACACAGAATCAAAATTAAGAATAACATTTTTGCAATTTAAGAATTGCAAAAATGGTTACATTAAAAGGGCAAAAAACTATAACCTAAAAGGATTTTGGAGTACAGCAATAGTGTTTTTAAAAAAAATGTTTTATCAAGGTCTTTTTATTTTGTTTTTACACTTGACCCTAACCCTACAATTTACAATTTAAGACAGGTCCAACAAAACAGGACAGTAAATCCCCCCGAGCCCAGCCCATCCCCCCTTTCCCCAAATACCAGACTTACAGTATTAACAGCATAAAATACAGAGTTCAAAACATTGAGTTCACATAGCAAGACATGGAGAAGAAAATAGATTAATAAATAAATGAAATAAAAGACATTAAAGACAGAGGGCAGCATCAGGGGTTTACAGTACTATATTATCGGCCTCAATATCATCAACAAACATTAAGAAAGGCTGCCAGATATTATGAAATTTCCTAGTAGACCCCCTGATTGTGTATCTGATGTTCTCCAACTTGATATGGTGCATAGTTTCCCTAATCCAATGACTGTATGTTGGAGGTGCTGGGTCTTTCCATTTCAATAATATCAGTCTTCTAGCTAGCAGAGAGCAGAAAGCCAACACGGTTCTTTCCCGCAACTTAGGAGGGGAGCCCATCTGGGCTACACCAAAAAGTGCAATGAATGGAGATGGCTACCAGAAAGTGCCAAGCTTCGGACATATCCAGAACATGTGTAACAGAGTGGCTGGATCCCGACCACATCGATCACAAGTGGGTTCTATGTCAGCTTTGATCTTAGAAAGTCTAACTTTAGACCAGTACAGACAGTGTACAATTTTGAACTGAATAACAGCATGTCTAATATAAGACAAATGGATGAAGAGAAGATTCCCTGTATTATTTTGTGCTAGGTGTCATCTGTGATGAATTTACATCTGTCTCCCATTTATTTTTGAGGAGGTCTAGAGATGTCAAGTTGTGAGAATACACTATTTCTTATATTGTGCTAATAGTTCGTTTTCTTACTAGTTTACAATCAAAAATGTAGTCTAACAGGCAAGTTGGAGGACATATGGGAAAACATTTTAAGTTTGAGAATACAAAATTCCAAAGCTAGTATAAAAATGTGATTTGGGAATATGATATTTTTGTGCCAACTGTTCAAAGGAGGCAACATTGCTGTCAATATACAGATTGGACAGTGAAATCATATCTCTTCTGGACCACCTATCAAAGACCTCATCTATTAATGATGGTGCAAACATATGATTTTTTGTGATTGGTGCAGCCTGGGATAGATCTGTAAGTGAGAAGGATCTTCTAAACTGGTTCCAGATCTTGATTGATTGTAAAGCAACCAGGTAAAGTTAGAAATGGGCTGTGTAGATGGCAACTTAGAACATAGAAAGGCTTTTAAAGAAGTGAAATTTACAGATGCCCCCTCCAGATTTAGCCATTCAGTGTAAGTGTTATCATTATCGATACCCAACCTTTTTTTTGCCTGAGTTTTTCTTTACAGTATTTTCTTCTTTTTTTTTTTTAACCAATATAACAATACTCTAATGTTGACCGCCAGTTGTAATACAAGAAATTGGGGAGTGCCATCCCTCCCATTGAGCGAGGTCTCTGAAGTACACTTCTCTTTATCTGGGGTGTTTTTTTTTGTTCCAAATGAAACTTGATATCTGTTTATTCAATTTGGTAAAAAAAAGATTTAGTCAAAAAGACCGAAAGGCACTGAAATATATATAAAAACTTAGGTAGTATATTCATCTTTACTGCATTAATTCTTCTACCCAAAGAGAGAGGCAGGGGATCCCATCGTTTGATATCCTGATTTAAATTAGATAACAAGTGGTGATGGTTAGCAGCAAGAAGATCTTTATGTTTATCTGTAATCTGTGAATTTTTTAGGGCTAGTTTTAAAGGGAAGTGAATTTGAGGATGTCTCACTATTACTAGTGCCAACAGGCATCAGCTCGCTTTTTTGAATATTGACCCTGTAGCTGGATAATTTGCCAAATTCTGTTAGCAAGACCATTAATTTAGGAAGACTCAAAAGGGGTTGTGATATATATAGTTCAGTGATAGTGTTTTTACAAGATTGTTTTCAAAATCCATTACAACACGCAAAAGTTCTTAATTCAGGGAGAGTTTGCATGGAATGACAACTGTTGCTAATATGAACCAGGCTAATAATACAAGTAACTAGCAGGGAGGCCCATTCCAATTGCACTGTTATACAGTAATTACGACCTAGTAATCCATCTAGATACATATTTAACCAACCAAGAGTATTCTGTTCCCCGTCAATGCAAATGCATCCCAACTCTGATTCACCGAACTCCCCTTTAAAGTGGTCACTGACTATTTTACTCACATAGGGGTGTGTAACGCAGTAATACAAAGATTTTGTTAAAAAGAATAAACAACCAACCCTTCGAGTAGGCTAAAGAAGACCTCAAGCTCTGGGCATCTGTCTCCATTTCACTGGCAGGCAGGATTAACTCCATTAAGATGGTCATTATGTCAAAAATGTTGGATGATATCCTTCTTACAAAAAACAAAAAAAGGTACAAAATACGAACACCTACAGAAATCTGTCTGTATCCTATGTCATGGGAAAGGTGTAAAAGGCCTATCTCTAGCAAGTTCAGAACAGTTTAAATAAACTGACTCGGTTTGTATTAAGGTCACCTATTCTTGAAATGCAGAGTTTGCAGAATGCATTGCACATTGAATTTTCCTGACAGTACAGAAACTGAAAACTGATAAGTCAGTGTTGTCTTTGCCCTTTTAGGCTGGTTTCACTCTGGGGATCATCATTCTCATCTTTACAGGTCTGCTGATGCTCTACTGTTGTTACATCGTCCTCAAATCACGAAAGGCAATACGTAAGTCCAGCAACACTTTGGGCCTGGATATATTACAGAGCCTGAATGCAGCAGAGTTTACATCATTACAGACAGTTGGAATAGTTTAATGTTTTCATAAGGAGCTGCACAGTTAATTCAGGGGCAAACTATAACATGTATTGTACTTTTACTACTACTAGACAACTTCACTGCAAAACTTTCCCTCTGACAACACCTATCTCCTTTTTGCTCTGAGAGCTGCTACTGTCGCTCCCTCTCTTAACCACACACTTACTACACACTACCCCTTTCTGCCCTTATAAACCATATAAGACAAGCTTGGAGGATGACACATGCCTCTACTTTAGTAATATGTAAGCACATACTATATGTCACATTGCGCAGAGATCTTTAGTGGCCAACCTTGGTGGGGCTTTAGCAGGGCTGTTTTGCTTTGAATTGGTTTTGCTCTTGCCTGTGTCTAGGAGGACACAGTGTCATAACACGAGATGATGTGACCAGGTACATTTTTTTATTTTTGATTATCATTTTATTGGCCTTTGTATGGCTTTATTTATTAATAGGACAGCTTTAGAGATGACAGGAAACTGGGTGAGAGATGCTGGGTGACACACAGCAAAGGGCGTGACTCAAGACATTCACGTAACACCACCTTCTGTTTCACAGAAATCTCCTTTCCCCCCCAAGGGTACCAATCCATGAACACTCAATAGTTATAGTAAAGCAACATTAAGGTCTGTAGGCTTTTCTTAGTCTTTGAACTAGACTGCAGATTGGATTCTCTCTCTAAAAAAATAAATAAATGGCTGTATCCTTAAAATCTTGTCAAGACTATGATGATCTGTTCATAGGCTGCGACTACTGACCACATCCAGCCATCATTCAGTTATTTCAGCTTTGTGTTTTGTCATGGCCTGCCATGGCATGCTGTTACCAGTGGATTTGGCATCTTTGGACTGGTGACAAATGGAGCATTTTTCATGACAAAATATAATCAATAGCCTAAGTCAAAATGAGGTGAATTAGTTTTAATGTTGCAATTTTTCAGTTTCTCTCTTTCATGTGCAAGAATATAGAAGCAGAACACAACGCAGTCTCATGCGTGCTCATACGTGCACACAGATGTACATGGCGTGCACATGTGCAAGATGCACATAAAATCATTTTCACGCTGACAAAATGAACTATACATAATATGTTTATAGGCTAATATTTGTTCAAAGGCAGGTATGTGATTAAGAGTTTGTGATTAGTGTCTGTCTGTTTCTTTGCCTGCTACTTATGTGTACTTGCCAACCAACCTCACATTAGCATGGACACTGACCGATTCAGAGAAATGCATTAGCTCACAGATTTTTATTTATTTTTTTTTTATTTTTTTTTAAAAACAACAGATATTCACTGCTCTTTTCACTCTTTGTTCACTCAGCCTACGTGGACACATCTGACTGGGAATTCCCTGATGTGTGTAGGTACTACTTTGGCAAGTTTGGCCAGTGGTCCAGCTTGTTCTTCTCGATGGTGTCCCTAATTGGTGCCATGGTCGTTTATTGGGTCCTCATGTCCAATTTCCTCTTCAACACAGGACAGTTTATCTACAGTAAGTCATAATTCTCGTCTCAGTAACTGAACTTGTGAATTATCAAATTGTAGTTGATTGGTTACTCATTGATTACAATGCCAACTGAACACTTTAAGGCAAGACATGTCAGTTGTATATGACATCCATCGAAACAGGTTATACTCTCTCTGCCTGTACACAGTCTGTACAGTGCAGCTGGTGTGTGCTCTGGGTGTCAGTTGACCTGACACTGTGCAACATGGCGGATGGCAAGCCTTGGTTGCCCTTTAATGGAATCTCCAACATTTTTACACATTAAACTGTATTTACTTGTCCTGATGTACTACTGCATATGAGAAAAAAAGTAGTATGACGCCTTTTTTGGCTCCAGAGGAAGCTACATTGTTTGAACTGGTCTAGCATACACTGTTTAACACTGTTAGACTCATTACGGACAGTTAAAAACAAATGATCAAAATTGATGCAGCAGACCAGAGATATCACCTTCTTCATTTCACACATTCCTTTTCCTTTTCAAAACCTAGCACCCACAGTACTCACAATGCAAATTAGCCACTGAGTGACATTACCAGAGGCAATTTATCAGATTACATGTAGCTTCCTCTGGAGCCACAATAAGGCTTTAAACTATGTTTTAAATATATATTCAGTAGTACTCCCCAAGCCCTGTAAACACACTTTAATGTGTAAAATTGATAGTGTTTTCCTCTATGGATATTGAGGGCAACCGAATTGAGCATTTTACTAACAAAGTCTTACTAACAAAGTCTACCGTCACCACTGAGTCCATTGTCATCTTATTGTTGCGCAATATTACTGTAAAGGATAGTAGGTAAAAATGTCCTCCACAACACTGGTTTCAAACAAATATCAAACTTTAATAAGGCTTAATATGATGCTAATGTTCAATGTTACCATTCCTCATATTCCAAGTTTATTCTGTTAAATGTATCCCCATTTAAATTGATGAGCAAGGCAAGACACAACTAGAGTGTCATTGAATATAGATACTTAATGCAGACTAATGACAGCTCAGTACAGAGTCACATTTTTTGAGGTGTTGTATGCATTTGATAATTTATTTTTAACTGTCCATATGTATAAAGATTCTTTTCCCATTTTATTGCTTTTATAAACAGAATCATAGTCAAAACAATACATTTTTCTTGACAAGAATTTTCAAAAACACTGCACTGAGTGCAGTTTTTGTAGTATGAAGACACCTGTGTCTGAAGTTCCTGTAACTGGTGAATCAGTATTCCTGGCTACAATTAGACCATGGAGACAAACAAACACTCTGAAAGGTTATTGAAAAGTATAAATCAGGGGATAGATACAAAGAAGTAGAGGATGTAAGTAGTACTACCTCCATGCTTGAGCGCTTGAAGCAGAGGCATCCTGGGGTGGCTGGATTCACATTGAATCCTGTGGTGCGGCGTAAGGCAGCAGTGTTGGAGTGTCACTCCGTGGTCTGTGTGTGATGTGTTGGGAACCCCTCACTGATCAGTCTGCCGAAAGACGAAGTGCTAAAAAAAAACAGTAAACAACCAGGATGAGACATTATCCATGCTAAATAACATGCCCTACTTAAAACGAATGGGAAAACCTACGTTTTCACCACAATGCCGGATCCAATGTGATTTAAGTCCTGTTTACATTTTGTCCCCAAATGTAATAAATATTAGGATTACACAGATTACCAGTTAAAATTGGGCTGTTTTTTGTTGGGGAATCATGCCCTGCAGTGCATACTTTGTCATATTTGTTTGTTCATGATTGAAGATTGGATACAATATTGAAATATGAATTACACATTTTAAAATGTTATTTGGGGAAAATGTATTGTTATATTAATCAAGTAATAAAAAATAATAGATTCATCTAAAATACAATCGATAGATTCATTGGTGAATTGATTAATCGACAAAAGCATGCATAGAGCGTGCACATTTGAGACTTCCACTGACCGAGCCGGCTAACTTGCATTTTAGCGCCCAGCTAACTTCAATGGGGATAAAACAAATTAATCTTGTGGCTCTTCTAAACTCTCCAAATTTTATTGGACCGAATTGGACCAAATTCTGATAGTAAACCGAGTCATATCGCCTTGGTTGTGTGTCTAGAAAACGGTTATCCACTGTTTTACAAACACGTCTTTCAACATGTAATTGCATGGTTTGGCCACTAAGAAAACTGACTTCAAGGCCTGGTGCTTTTCTTGGGGGCTCGATCATGACAATGAGGCTAGCTGTCTTCTTCACAGATGAAGTTCTGTTCAAGCCAACTGCGTTAAATATGCCTCCTCCTTTTCTCCATTGGTTTTACCGGCAGGCTAAAAGCCACTCTGCCGTCCTCTGTATCAGAGTATATAACCTCATGCTATTTACTGACAGGTCTTGAGTGAGTCAGAACATGATGCATGAACATGAACATATTGCGGTGTACTGCCACAAATAAAACAATGTGGGGGAAACGCTGAAGTAAATTGCACACCTATGTGATGAGGTGGGTGGGGCTGCAGGGCAGATGATCTGTGTGCGCTGTAAAATGACATCATTGATTGGAAAAAAGTGGAATCCAGATTTTACCTTCTCAGTCAGGTGTCAGTTTACCTGGCCATGCCCCCCCAGGTAGAGCCTATGTATGGGAAACATTGTTAGTAAATAGTGACTGTCCCTAATATGGAAGAAGAGCTTTTGCTTTGATCTGATGATTTCCTCTCCTGTGTACAGACTATGCTCACAATGTCAACATGTCAGATTCCGAGTTTGGAACCAATGGCTCTGATAAAGGTAAGTCAGTTACACTAATTGACTTTTAACCTAGACTTGGACATTAAATAAAGTATCTTACAACTGACAGAGTTTGGATTAACAACCAACACTTGTCTTCTGCTAATGAACTAAGTTTTTTTTCTGTCATAAAATTGTTGTTATTGCTAACCATAATTTGAGCTCTCTGAAGTATTTAATAGAAATTCTAAAATAGATGACCAGGATTAAGACAGTATGTGTTTCAAATATATTTATCTCCACCTTTATCTCTCCTGTTGGTTGATTGGTTTGTCAGCAGGATAACAAAGAGTCTTGGTGCAGAGTAGACCCCATTAGTCTTTGGTGTGGATCCAGGACTTTTTCTTTTTAAACCTTTTAATACATTTTACAGCAATAATGCATGGATCTTGATGAAAACATATTTAGGTGGTTGGTATCCTTGAGTAAAAATCTATTAAAAATCTATTATTCTTCATAACACAATGGAGATTATAATTCCATCTGCCTTGTTTTTTTTGTCCGTTACTCATCTGGTAATCTTAATTTTCCGGTTAAGCAGTTATGGATGGTTGAAACGTTAGGGTGATGAAGAGCCTAAATCCCATTTAGGGTAAAAATGATTTTAGGCAGTTAACTGACTGTCCAAAAATAATAATTTGTTGATTTGTTTACCAGTAATCTGTCCATACCCGAACACTGACCCTGAAGGAAACTCTACTATCAGCACACTCTACGTTGGCAACAGTGGAAATGATACCAATGTCAACTCTTTTGAACACTGGTGGAGTAAAACCAACACCGTACCCCTCTACCTGATCATCCTGCTGCTGCCACTGCTCTGCTTCCGCTCAGCCTCCTTCTTTGCAAGGTTCACCTTCTTGGGTAATATAGATTAAGATCAAAGAAATGTCAAAAATTTGAAACTTCAAAACAGTTGATAGTTGAGTTTTTAAAATCAGCTGAGGCCCAAGGATAGCTAGGTGTTTCAAATCGTCACAGAACACTTCTTTAGATTGTTGATTGTCTTTGAATCCTAGCTAAATAATAAAGCTGCATTAATCATTTTTTGGTAGCCAGGTAGTTGCCAGTGTGTTGGATTTATGATTGAAACATCTGACTGAAGGCCCTGTTTCACAAAATAGATTGGTGAATACTCCGAGTATGTTCATCCTGAGATTGGAAACTAGGATTTCTGTTCCAGAAAGAGAGGTAGCATGAACTCTGGGTCTCTGTGAACCTTACCTGCTCACTGGCAAGTTTTATGACTAGATCTTCTAGATCATCTAGATCTTTCTGACTCCTACCCTCTTCCCAAACCAGAAGAAGCTCTTTATTTACCCAGTGCCTTTTTTCATTCACAACACACCCTTAACTCAGACTGAACACATTCAGAGGTAATGTAACTGATCAGGTTTTTGAAATGGCAGGAACTCCTTCCACGTTGCCAGTGGTCTGTTTTTTCCCCTTGTGTCCTGTTTGTAATCATGAATACACTGGAAAAACAGCAGTTTAAGAACATTATCCTCGATCCAGCGATACCTTGCAGGTGGTACCAGCCTGTCTGGTTCCATTCTTTTTTATTGCCTCCTTTCTCCACTTAAATATTCACTGCTGCTGCAGTAATTAAAAAAATAAATGTGAATAGTCTTAAGCGTTACCAATCCTTTCTCCGGTCGATTAAAATGGAGACTCTGCCTTTATTTCATCCCATGCAATGGTTAATTTCTAGGATAAGGGCTTCCAAAAGTAATGACTTTTTTTATTCACTACTCACCCACTTAACTCATACTGAACATACTCAGAGTTCATTGAACTTAATCTGATCAACTGCTCTGGGACAGAAATTCTGAGTTTCCCGTCTCATGGTTAGTAAAGTCAGAGTTAAGACATAGGTTCAGAGTTTGTTAAAACCTGCAGTCTAGAACAGACCCTTGTTGTTGCGCTGTGTACTGCGACACTCATCCACCTTTTGTTGCATCATTCTGTCTTGTTTAGGCACTATATCAGTGGTCTACCTGATTACGCTAGTCACTATTAAGGCTGTCCACCTGGGCTTCCACCTGGAGTTTCACTGGTTTGACACAACCCAGTTCTACGTTCCAGGTAAATCACCTGCAGATTTTGGCTCATTATGCTCTGTTTATCTTTTCTCAGCAACTCCGAAGAATCTCCTTGATTCCCTTTCAACCTTTGGGTGTGTCAGGTCTTATTAGAATATGGTGTTGTTCAATTTGCAGAACTGCTTTATGGCAGTGTTAGATTTATTGTCCATTTTCTTAAAGGATTTATTGGAATTTCATAACGTCATTATATAAATCAAGATTGTGATATTAATTTGAATTAGAGTTCTCAACGGGTCGGGCCGGCCCGAAAACCCGACTGGACCCGCAGGTTCGGGCCGAAAAAATACGCAAATGAGCCGAGTTGGGCCGGGCCTCGGGCTTCCTTTTTTATAAAACACATTTCATAAAACACATTTCTTGCAGGTTGTAAATTATATATTGTTTGTTGTGAATCATCGCTGTTCACGTGTGGTGAAGAGTAAGTCTGGCTGCCAGCTTCATGGGGAGGAGCAGACGCAGAACTGACGCCGCTGCGTGACGTACTCGCGCCTATAGCCGGCTGGAGAAGATGGAATTGGCTAAAAGTGAACTTGCCACAGGCGAATTCACCCTTGCTTTTCGAGGAGTGGGGAAATCGTCTGTTTCTGTCTCTCCGAATATATTTTCCCACTGGTCGAAGCGCGGTGTCTTCTTTGCAGCAGCTCGCGTCACCTTTCCGTCTGCTGTCTGTCTGATCATGATAACAAGTGTATGAGGAAAACAATGCAGGCACGCAGGGGGTCGGATTCGGGCCGGGTTCGGGCAGACAATTCATGCTGGTGTGTCGGGCTGCGTCGGGTTCGGGCTTAAAAAAACATGGACTGGGTCGGGTTGTAATTTTCAGGCCCGTTGAGAACTCATTTGAATATTGTATTCGGCTGAGTTTGTTACTGTTTGTGTTGATCTGATCAATGGATGAAGATGAACTTCCTTATCTTTTCTCTATCTCCACCTCCAAAATTCTCTCTCACACACAATAGCTATCATAATAATGTAGCAGAGTGGCAGATGAGAACATTTTCTCTGACCATTGATGCTCCCCAGGACAATAAAACACTCCATGCTCTGTGCTTTTTGGCAAATTTTTTAATTTTTAAATCAATTTTGGTGACTCCTGTGAATTGTCCATTTCAAGAGAGTTGACAAATCTGCTTAAGAATTCTGACAATGTAATTTTTACTCACCCTTTTATTTTACATTACTTTCCAGAACCTGTATGAGTACTGATAAATTACTAAGCAGGGTAAGAGTATGGATCAGCTAAAGATTAAATCCAATATGTTATAATTTCCTGTAGGAGGTATTGAACATTGCAGCTACCAGGAGAGCACTAGTACTGATCTTCAGATAATTTTTCTGTTCTATTATGTGTTCTTTCAGAGTTCAGATTGTTCTTTCCTCAGCTGACCGGTGTCCTTACTCTGGCCTTCTTCATTCACAACTGCATCATCACATTAATGAAGAGCAACAGGCACCAAGAGAACAATGTGAGCCATCATCCACCCATGCTCTTGGGGTTGCACTCGGTTGCACCAGCTGGACGTGCACCTGAGCGTAAGACTAAGCTGGACGTAAAATGTGCTTTAAGCCTGACAGAGAATGAATACCTGTTGCACCATCTTGCCATAGTGGAAGGTCTAAATCTTTTTTTTGGACTAGTCTTGACTAGTTTCCAAGGTGAAAATAAAAACTAGACTGGAGGTGCCTTTTGATGCCCCTGCGCTGCCAATATGCACCAACAGACAACCTGTTGTTTTCTGTCTCTGTGTTTGTTTCTGGTCTGTGCGCACATACCATTCATTTGAACGGGGTATCTCAGAAACGCATGGAGATAATTTCTTCAAACCTGGCTCAAACATACACTTCATCTCCAGGATGAACTGATTAGATTTTGGTGGTCAAAAGTCATTATGACCTCATGTCTGTTCCATTCTTGTGATTGAGATGTCTCAGGATCGCCTGGAAGGAGTTTTGTCCAATTTGGCACAAACGCCCACATGGACCGATCAGGATTTGCTGGTCAAAGGTCATTGTGACCTCAGAAAATGTGTTTTTGGCCATAACCCAGTAAGTTATAGGCTAATTATGATAGAGACTGCATAAATGTCAAATGAAGTGATGATATTTTATATCCTAAAGGTCAGCTTCACTGTAGTGGCTTCTTGCTTCCTAGTGCCGCTGAGAGGCTGAGACTGGGAGGATTCATCTTTGTATTATGCACTGTCCAATGATTAATTCCCACTCTCAAGTTGTTTGGTTTTAAGGTTTTATGAAGGCTTCAAGGAACGAAAAACTGTCTGAAACTGTGAGCTAAACGTGCAGGTCACCCCCTCTCTCCCAACGCTGACATCCACGTGACAGGTGAAATTATATAGTTTAATTAATGGGTGCCTCTCACACCACGTCACCACACTAAAATAAGTGAAAATAAACAAAAAAACAAATCTAACACAAAGAAATGGCTCCTACATTCACTCTGACAGCGTAATGTTTTGCAAAAACACTTTCCTGGCCATTATTTAACGCCATAACTCAGGAACAGAAGAATAGATTGTGACCTTATTTTATATTATTCAAGCTTCTTTGTGTGCCATCAGAGTCAGCTTCAGCATGCAGTCAAGGAATTTCACTGTATTTCGTTTCTCTCAATTAAGTTGCACACTAATAGACATACAGCAGTAGTCCATCATATGTGTTTTGGTTTTGCTGATATTCAGCTTCAGATCTTTGTTGTGGCACCTTTGATGAAGCTCTCTATCAGTCCTCTGTACTCTGTAAAAATAGTTTGTTATACATTTTTAGTTACAAGTTACACAGTTATGCCAAAGATTACACTTAATTACACCTTTTATTGATTGACTTCAAAGTCTTCACTACATACTGCATAACATAACATAATACATTATGCATATACATACATACATAACATATGTCTGGACAGACATGAAAGTAATAACCAGCTTGACTTGTGTCTAGAGGCATACAACTGTGAGGGGGTAGCTCTGACTCATTAGATGTGTTGTCCAGTAATCAGAAGGGTCACTGGTTCGTATCCCCAGCTCCCCAAGCTGCATGTTGAAGTATTCCTGAGCTATATACTGAACCCCAAATTGCTCCTGATCAGCAGGTCAGCACCTTGCATGGTGGCCTCTGCAGTCAGCATATTAGTGTGTATGTGAATCAGTTAACGTGATAAGTGTCGTAAGCGCTTTGAGCTGTCAGTTGACTGGCAAAGTGCTATAGTCCATTTACCATTAAACATAATTCTAGTTGTAAACAGGAAAGGCTTTCACTCAGGTAATGTTCAGGTTGTGTGCGATGCAGACATGGAATTCATTGCTATGGTGGGATGGGTGTATGGGATTATGGGTGGCCCATGATGCATGAATGATGAGGTTGAGCACTCTGGCAAGAGCGTGTGAGGATGGACTACTCTCTGGCATAATGCCAAACAGTGGTTACGCTTTAAAGATGTGGCTGATGATGCCTGTCATGGAACCCTGGACCAAGCTGGAAAGGCAGTACACCTATTTGAATTCACAGAGGAGATCTGTTGATCCAAGTGCAGGTGTGTGTTGCTTATTAGGTTAAATATGAAACATTTCCACTTTCTGCTTATCTTAGCCTGCACATAAATTGGTATAGGTTATAAGCAAGTGATAAGTCATAGCTGCGCCTGGTTGTAATTTTTGGATGGTGCAACAAGTGTATTAATTTACTACAAGGCTGGACATAGCTTAACCCAACATAGGGCTTACACCAAACTTATATTATATGTTATATGTGTAGCTGGTACAATAGCCCATTGAACAGCTTTACACATAGCATAGCTGCATAAATGCATTTCATTACCTCTATAACCTGTATTTATATTTATATAAATATATGTGATGTGGGAGAATATAATTTCTGGCTAGCACGATTCAAGTAACAGTTAAATAAATTAATCGTTTTTACATGTTCATAATAATGTGTATTGCTGTGAATTGAAGGTAGTTAAATTAAGGACGTCCTGTGAAGTCTGCACCCCAAGTGGACTTAGAGTCTGCAGAAAGTCTGTAAATACTGTAAATTGTGGGTTTAGACAGCCCTCAGCACTCCTTGACTTCCTGCGACATGCCCACAAAGTCTGCAAGTCTGCAAGAGAGGCAAAGTCAGGGCATTTAGATGTCGCTGTTATTTTGGTAGTAACTTATGTGAGTCTTTATCAGTACTGACTGGCCAATACAGAAGAAACAAGAAAAGAAGAGGGGCTTTGAATAATTCAATAATAACTCAACAAAAATATCACTGCAACACTTTTGTGTTTGCTCCCATTTTTCACAAGTTGAATGGGAGCAAGAACAAATGTGTTATGGTGATATTTTGGTTGAATCTAAATTATTGACTAAATTTTGTCAAAACAAATTGGCCATTCATTTCCCCATTATAGCGTATAGGCATCAGAGGTGAAAGTGATGCTGATTCTAAAATGAAGTTTTTATTTGGTGTTTTTAGGTGCGGGACCTGTCCGTGGCTTATCTTCTCGTAGGGCTGACCTATCTGTATGTGGGAGTGTTGATCTTTGCTGCCTTTCCCTCTCCACCTCTCTTCAAAGACTGCATTGAACCAGTGAGATTTACACTTATTTGCTTATCTTGCTGTTTTTTGTCTCACATGGTGCTAATGTATGAAAGGTTTTATTTTAAGGTATTGACAATCCAAGAATGTGTACCATCTACTATATTTCATAAGTGAGAGATTTGAAAAAGAAATTTGCAAATATGCATAACTTAAACATGTTTTTTAATTGTGTTTGATTGTGACTGATGCAACAATGTTCTTCAATGCACTTTATTTTGTGTGATTGCTGCAGTATCCTGCGTTCACAGCCTCTGTCTTTATTTCATACTTACTCTTTAAGTTTAAGCTGCAAAATCAGCATTTACAGTTCATCTTCATTGAATTTTCGAAATGATTAACTTCATGCAGTTGATATTTTGCTATTATTAGAAATGTTACCAAACACTTGGTTATACTCATTAAAAGAAAGCAGTTTAGAGTGATAAAAGGAGCGGAGAAAGGATACAGAAACACAAATGAATGGTTCAACAGAAAATTGAGAATCAGAGAACAACTACAAAATGCTAGACAAAGTCGGCTTTTGTATTGTTTTCTACACTGACCTTATCTTTGTAGATGTGTCATAAACGGCAGACCCTCCACTGCTTTCTTCTCTTCTGCAGAACTTCTTAGATAACTTCCCCAGCAGTGATGTGATGGTGTTTGTGGCTCGGACCTTCCTGTTGTTCCAGATGATCACAGTCTACCCCCTGTTGGGATATTTGGTGCGGGTCCAGATGATGGGCCAGATATTTGGCAGTCATTACCCCAGGTAACACTGAAGAGTATTATCAATGTTCAAGTTCTTGTCTTACTATTCCTGTGGAAGTAGACCTGCAGAGCACACCGATAATGACATCTGATATTTTTGACAACTCTGTGTTATAATTTTGTGGTAACATTTTTCTAGCCTGAAATTTTGCTACGCCTCAATTTAAGTACCAGATTATTATCTCTTTCTCTAGATGTGTCCCAGTACATTTTGTACTGGGTTTCATAAATATTTTTGACAAGGATTCATAAAGTTGATTATGAAAGAATAAGATGTCTTCTGAGACATTTCACATTGTAAAAATAAACTTGTCAGTGGCAATGGCAGTTAGAGATGTTTAACAATGTTGTATTTAGTAATGTTATTACAGTACATGTTAACCTATTCTGATATGTGAAATTTATTATCCTAATATTTGTCGAGTGGTAATTGTATAATAAACATTTGGTATTGTGACAACTGCAGTCATAGTGTATGAAGTTCATGGTAAGGAAATTGCAGTCAATTCTTGTATGTTTTTTAGATGGCACTGTCATTCTACAAGTAGCTAAGTAAAAAAAACAAACTTAAGTTCTAAAATGTAATACATTATAAACATTAAGTATGAAACAAGCAGGACAGAAACACCATTTTCAGAAAAGTGTAATTTGCACAACAATCAACATCAACAATAAAAACTTAAAATATGTTCAGTTTGGCTTTCATAAACCAGCATTTTGTTGGAATTCAATTCTGTATTTCAAAATGATTTCATTTGAACTCTGTAACTGTTTTTTCGGTGTTGTGTACAACAAAATTTTCATTTTTTTCTTTCTTTTAAGTTTCTTCCATGTTCTGTCTCTGAACATCTTAATTGTTGGAGCTGGTGTCCTGATGGCTAAGTTTTACCCCAATATTGGATCCATCATAAGGTATGTCTTAACAGTTTTCCCCAAAGGACCTAAATATTAATGAAATAGAATTTGTCCAAATGTCCAGTGTTTTTATGTGCCTCAATAAGCTGGGGTCTGACAGTTGTAATAGCAACAGAGGGGAACAAAGCATGATATGCAGGGCTTCAGACTCACTTTTTTGCAAAGTAGCACTGGTGCTAAAAAAACTCAACTGACAACATTCGATCGTGGTTAATCAAAGCCGGCCCAGACTTGACAGCCCTGTCAGCAGCCAGGCAGAAAAAATTGTTGGATTACCTGGTGATTTTAAAACTGAACTTTGAGTAGTTTTTTTCAGGTGTGGAAATGTTTTCACATAACAGACTGGATTCTCTATAACAGACGATTCCAGAAAGAGTTAAACTCACATGGGGAGATCTACCTTATATAGGCGAGTTCGCGTGTATGAAATGGCTGTATTTTCGACGCTGCATTTTCATAAACAATGATAATCTTGTCAAGGTTGCCTCTTGGGTCCATCAACTGTTTCTCTCCTTCGCGGAGAAGAGGGCAGCACACCCCCTTGGGTGAAGTACAAAACGTGTTTAAAAATTACCGTGTACATATTGAGGAAGTGGATCAGCTGATTGGTTGTGGTCATGTTTTTTATTTTTTTTATTACTGTGGCATCCACGGTAAAACATTACCAACAGAAATGTTGCTCCTGGTGTTTGACATCATGATAGTTATTAAAAAACTAAATCACAGGCAGAATATTTGCAAGTTGGTGCTACTTGTTATGAAATTTAGTCTCACTGTCTATAAAAAAATAGTCACAAAATGTAACTAAATTGTTGCTGTCCGGAGCCTTGGTATGGCTGGGACTCTCAGTAAAAGGGTGTAGATTGTCAAATGTAGCAGGATTGACTACAACCACTTAAAAAATGCAACAGGGGTTGTGATCAGTTCTGTGGTCTATCCACTGACCATGGTCGCTGTACAGACCACTGGTCACTGCTGCCAGGAGCTAAAAAGCAAGTGGTCCCGACAAATAAGTTAGTGGTTGTGACAGGGTCGCCAACACCTAGAGAGTAGTCCGTGGAGTGGTCTTTATGGTCCTACTTCACATTCTCCCATTATTGACCATAAATTAATTGTCAGAAATCATAATCCTTTAATAAATACAACCTACATTATTATTGAGATGTCAGTTCACATCGATTTGTTTGATAACTATATCGATCATGCCTGTTGCACCATATATCCCCTTTTCTGTCTATCACTAGCTAGTGAGTGGTCCATGGTGTGATACATGTTATGCATGCTCTGTGGCATGGTCAGTGAGTTGTCCGTGGCTTGTCCATGTTACTCAGTGGTCCGTAGCGTTATCCTTGTAGTCTGGACCAATTACTGAGTAGTGGTCTTTGTGGACCAGACAAGAGCTGGCCGTGGCATGGTTCACACTTCCTCTGTTTTATTTAGCTATTCATGCCTTAATCCACAAAAATATTTTGCCTATGTTGTCGATTAGGCCTACAGAATGATGGATGGATGGGTCTGTCATCTGTATGATATTAAGTAACAGTATTGAATTGTATACAGATTGTTGTGTACTGTATTGCATTGCTTAGCAATCAAAATATGGACTGCATCATGTAACATAGAACATGCATATGTGAAATACATGTGTATATACAATTTACTCTCTACATGTAACAAAACATCTTTAACCCTTCTGTAAATTGCTTTGGCAAAAACATATTTTAGTCATGCCAATAAAGATATTTGAATTTAATGGGGTATCAAATTATTTGCTTCTCTCTACCTACCTACATTATGGCCTATGGTCCTTGTCGTCACCGTACCGTCACCTCACTACAGGGGGCACTGAAGGGGGCTCCAGACCATTGTTTGATCCATGGAGTACTCTTGTTGCCTGCACCAATCAGTGATGGAAGAAGCATTCAGATCATTAACTTGAATAAACGTACTAATAACACGCTGGAAAAAAATATTACACTACATGTACAAGTCCTGCATTCAAAACCTTAATCAAGTAAAACTATGCAAGTATAACCAACAAAATGCACTTTTATTTTAGAACACTGCCTTTAAAGGAGCTGATGTGATTAGTCGTGATTGATCATAAAACATAACGTGTGGTTGAGATCACAAAGTACTCGTATAAGAATGTTGAAATGTCTACTGATTAGTCATGTAGATGGTCTGATATGGTGACAACATCACGACTGGTGTGATACCATCCTAAGATGTTTTTTAGTTGTTATCATTCACCTACAAAAACACTAATACCAAATTCTGCAATGAAAGCAATTTGTGCTCTGCTCTATGATTTAATAAAATCACTGCCCAAAGGCAAACCACACACACGTTCCTCATACATACGTTGTCTTATCCTACAGGCTTCTGCTAAAAAAAATACTTGTGTCCCTCGAGCATGGAAGTATATTCCCAATGCAACAAAATAACTAAACTTGAGTGTTAATAGTGGTTTAGAATGGTCATTGTTGTGAAATAAAATGTTCATTTTTCCTTGCAGACTTTGCATATAAATTGTATAGGGGCATCTTTAGGATTTAACTTAAATCATTAGTGTAATGCGTTGGTTAACCTATCATAATACGATAGTGAATCTTCTGTTGTGATATCAACTCTTTGTCTCCCCTTGCAGGTTTTCCGGAGCAACATGTGGTTTGGCTCTAGTGTTTGTCTTTCCTGCCTTAGTCCACATGATCTCCCTGAGAAGGCAGGGGATGCTCCGCTGGCCATCAGCCCTCTTCCACAGTTTCCTGATCGTGCTAGGCGTAGCTAACCTGCTAGCTCAATTCTTCATGTAGAGATGCAGTGAGACACAGAACCAACCATTCAGAAGCATTTCCATCCCACCTTTTAATGCAAGAAATGTGCTGGAGATTTTAGATGGGAATCTCTGAAAGTAGATGTCCAAAACTGCATAATATGTATAATGCCATTTATGTCATGGCTACCAGAAAAATGCCCAGATTAACTACTGCATCCTCCAGCCAAGCAGATATCATCACTGTTTTGTAGTATAAGATTACACACTTTGTTTTGTCAGAGTGATGTTTGTGATTTGTAATGGTTTAAGTTTTAGCAGAATAACCGGATTTCATTGTCTTGATTTGATGATAGCATTATTTTATTTTTTTTCCTCCAGCCAGTGATTATTCAATGATAAAATCTTGCTTTTAGATAATTTCCTACATTATGTTGATTATTGATTATACCTGCCTAAATGGATTCTAGACCTGCCCAATAAACAATTATAGACACAGTGTGAACAGTATTGAAGCTATGCCATTGATAACATCAGCAACAAGTTAGCAGGAACATTTGGAATGTGGGGTCACGATTAAGAGAGATAACACAACCACTGGAATATAAAATTTTTATAGTATTGTTTGACTGAGATGTTGTTTGAATCTACATAAAAAAAAGACATTTAACACAATTAAATTGAGTTGACGATTATTAACAATAACACTGAATCAATGACACCCTTAGTGTTGAACCTAAAGAGAATTATCAACAGAATCTTCACCTCTTTTAAGTTTTCGCAGAGCTCAGTATTGAGTTTTAGATTATCATTTTGCTGTCTGACCTTTAACCTTACTGTTTGGGTTTTCCCATTGCTTTCATTGCGTTGTTTTAGTCCACAGCAGGCAGCTGTTTTTAGAGAAAAGGCTCCAAAAGAACATTTTACACTGCCTGCTCAGCATCAAATGGCAGAAAGAATAGTTAGGTTCTAAATGGTCAACTTGTGGCTGTTGAGTCAGATCTTTCCCCCAGGAGTTTGTGGAGACCAAAAATAGTCTAATATTCACTCTCTTTTAGCTCCAAGACTTATCAGGTAGACACAAATATAAATCAAAAGAATGACCATGTTGCTCAGTAACTGTTCCATATAAGCAACTGTCTGGTAACAAGTTCAACACATCAACTAATAAGGTGATGAATATGCCATGGTCACAACTTCAGGTGGATTTTTATGAGTGTATGGTGTAGGGAATATATTAATAGCTTTGTGATTGTATAAACAGTTTAAACTGCATATTTTTTGAAGCAACTTTTGGCACAGTGTTTAAATTTATATGAGTTGTGTTGATTTACATTGTTGACATGTTTACATTTTGCTTATTTTCTAGGTACTGTGCCTAATGTCATGTATTGTATTTTACTAACTATAAGGTAGAAAAAGGGAATATTTAAATGAAAATAAACCATTTCAGTCAAAAAGAACTGTTTTCTGTTTACTTTTAATCAGATTTATCAGTGTGAACGACAAAAGCTAATTATTTGAGTGGTCCTAGTCATTAGTAATGAAGCTCAACATAAGTTCAGTCAAGAAGACCTACTTTTTTGTTCATTCATTTGAATCCCTCTCAGTCTTTTACCCTCTGTTTCCCCACTTCTCCATCAGCTGATTATGGCTGTTTACTCCTTCGGTTAACTCAACAGATTTTGGCATCTAAGGTTTTCCATTCATTCACATTTATCGAATTAAAAATGTTAATAAATGATTTAATTAATACAAATTCACAATTGTCTCTTTTAACAGGGGATTTCCTTGAACTTTAATGTCATACAAAAATACATGCTTGATGATTCTAATTTCAACTAGAAAAATTGCCTTTCCTGCGAAAATACAGTGTGAATGCTGAAGCGAAATCTGCTGAATGTACTGCCGAAAAGCTCAAGAAGCTGAAAGCTGAAATGCCAGAAAAGTTGAAAGGGCTGAAAAACTGAAAAGCTGAAAAAGTTGCAAAGTTAAAGGCTGAAAGAGCTTAAAAAGTTGAACATTTATTTATTTTAAATCAAGGAAGAAGACGTGACCACTGACACTGCACGTTTTTCTTCTTCGCCTTGTTCACATATTGTTCTTGCTTCTGTCAGTCAATATCACACTGATGATCGCCATGGCTCCGGTGCAGCAAAAAAATAAAAAGTACGACTTGAAATTCAAACTTTCTGTGTGTGTGTGCAACTGCAGTTAACCAGGCTTTGGGGGGG
>CAEMYA010000166.1:38578-51428 GCA_903131615.1 Diplodus sargus | reverse complement strand
GAGCAGGTTTATGTTGACTTGAAGACAACAAGAAGTCTTAAATGGCACATTTACAGTTTTTGTGATCGGTGTGAAAAGTAAAACATGAACTGCTCTCAGTAACAACTTCTGTGTCTCTGATACTGATTATTTAATAAAAATCAATCAGTTGACCTGAACACAAAGTCAGACTGAGTGACTGAAGATTCAGTCTGATTAATAGACAGTCTGGTCCAATCTGAATGAAAGATTCTTCACACTGAAGCTGAAGTCTGAAGTTTAGATGTGTTCAGTTGAATCTGTCAAATATTTTTTTACAATTAGCACAGTTGTTCTTCTGTCTCTGTCAATAATAAACATGAATTACATTTAATCAAAGTTAATAAAATGGTCGTAAATGACATTTCATGATGCTCTGAATCTGCTGACAGTGTTTGAACTGAGCAGCTCGCAGTTTGATTCTGTGGATCTGTTAATTATCATCTAACTTAAGTATGTTACAGGAACATAGTAACTATTGACTGTTCATCTTTTCAACAGCTCTGCAGGATGGAAACACTGGACTCAACAATGCGCAAACTATTACAGAAAAGGAAGGAGGAAACATCACACATGGCTGTTTCTTCTCGTTCTCTGGAAGCAGGAAGATCTTCTGTAAGGAAGAATGTGAAGAAAAAGACATTCTTGTTGAAACAACTGATGACAGAGCTCAGAGAGGCAGATACAGCATCGAATATAAACAAATAGGTCCATTTTCTTCACTTCTGTATGTGAGCATCACAAACCTGACCACGTCTGACTCGGGGCGCTACACATGTAGACTGGACAGAGGTATTTTCTCAAACAAGGAGTTTGAGATCAGAGTTGAAGATGGTGAGTTTCTACTGAGAGTTTTTGGATCAGCAGTTTACTGTCAGCTGCTGCTGACCATCAGTCCTGTCAACATCCACACTGACAACTCTGTTCAAATGTCTTTCCAGGAAGCTCCACACCTTCATCAGCCTCCAGTGACACCAGCAGCCAGTCTGGACCACGACTAAGAACTGCAGGTCCAGGTACATTTACATAATTCAACAAGTGTAAGTGTAAATACATGCACATTCTGCAAATACCTGAATGTGTAGTCTTCTCTGTGTGGAACATGATGATTAATATTTTTTGTTAGAAAGTGTTGATTTATGATATCATTTTACAGCTGATGTCAGTTGAAGATGGTGAGTTTGAGAGTCTATGAATTAAATGTTGACTGACAGCAGCTCAAATAACTAAGTCTGTTTAGTCTAATAGTTTTATTTATAGCTGCATATTTTCATCATTGTTTACACTTATAAGTTTTTCTCAGTGATTTTAAAGAAAAGTCATCGTCAGGATTTGGTTTTTGTCTTTGCGTTGGATTGCATTCTACGTTGTTTTTTGTTTTGTTTTTTTGTTTCATGTCTTCACTAATGTTGAAAGTAAAAGTCACCTGAAAAATTCCTGATTAACTGTCTGAGAGAAAGATTGAAGGTTTTTCATACTTGTATCCATTTTGTATTTTTCTGTGTATTTAGTCAATGTTACTTTTGGTTTCCACATGAATGGACCCTCAGGTCTCACATGGACCTGGAGGTCAGTTATGAGACTCCCAGACATATTTTATGATGAACCAAAGTGATTAATATAATTGTGCTGTGCTGCTCAAACGGCCACAGGTGTGCCGCTGTATGTTCGTCTGACTCTGGTCGTCATCTTAATCGTATCATCAGCAGCTGTGCTGATATTCTGCAGGAGGAGGGCCAGTAAAGCTGAAGGTGAGGCGACAGAAACACAAAACATTTCTCACTAAACAAACTATTTTCCCTGAATGAAATTAACTGAATGTGTTTTTAACAGCGGATCTAATCTTCTCAACTGGATGTTTTTCAGATCCTCCTGTGGAAGCTGAGCTTGTTAATGTCACTGAGGTGAGACTGAGTAAATGTGGGACATTGAGCATCATTAGTGTTTGTGAAACCAGCTGATATTAATACAAACCAAACCTCTCTTCTCCTCCTGCAGGCCAACCCAGAGTACGAGGAGCTCAGAGAGGACAGACGGAGCAGATCTCCTCCTGTTGGAATATCTGCAGGTCACAATTTGTCCTGCAGCCAGTTCGCTGAAGACAGTGTGTAAAAACTGTGGCAGGTGGACTCAGAGCCACAAGCCCGTCAGGTTCTTCTTGATGATGTCTGAATCTATAAGTGTCTGTGGTTTTGAGGAGGAAGTTATGAATGTTTAGTGTGAAAGAGGAAGGAAAAGCTGATGCACATATTTTATCAACTTGCTTTTATGTGAAGTTGGTGTTTTTTGACTGATTTGTCATCAGTCAGTCTTTTTAATCTGTTTACTGAGCTTTAGTGTATTTGTCTGTTTTAAATTTCTCTGATGTAATGTTGCCTTCTTCTTGATTATCTTGTGGCATGCTATGGCAGTGTGTGGCATGTTGTGGCATTCTTTGACATTCTGTGGCAGCTATGGCATTCTGTGGCAGCTATGGCATTCTATGGCAGGCTCTGGCACTGTGGCATGTTGTGGCATTCTGCGCCATGTTGTGGCAGCTATGGCATTCTGTGGCAGGCTATGGCACTGTGGCATGTTGTGGCATTCTGCGGCATGTTGTGGCAGCTATGGCATTCTGTGGCAGGCTCTGGCACTGTGGCATTTTGTGGCATTCTGCGGCATGTTGTGGCAGCTATGGCATTCTGTGGCAGGCTCTGGCACTGTGGCATGTTGTGGCATGTTGTGGCATTCTGTGGCATTCTGTGACATTCTGTGGCAGGCTCTGCTATTCTGTGGCATATTGTGGCATTCTGTGACATTCTGTGGCATTCTGTTGAAGGCTCTGACATTCCGTGGCAGGCCCTGGCATTCTGTGGCATGTTGTGGCATGTTGTGGCATTCTGTGGCATGTTGTGGCATTCTGTGGCAGGCTCTGGCATTCTGTGACACTCTGTGGCATCATGTGACATTCTGTGACATTATGTGACATTCTGTGACATTCTGTGACATTATGTGGCATTCTGTGACATTCTGTGGCATTCAGTGGCAGGCTCTGGCATTCATTGGCAGGCTCTGGCATTCAGTGGCTGGCTCTGGTATTCTGTGGCTGGCTCTGTTATTCTGTGGCATTCTGTAGCAGGTCTGGCATTCTGTGGCAGGTTCTGGTATTTTGTGGCATGTTGTGGCATTCTGTGGCATGTTGTGGCATTCTGTGGCATTCTTTGGCATTATATGGCATTCTGTGACATGTTATGGTATTCTGTGACAATCTGTGGCATTTTGTGACATGTTGTGACATTCTGTGACATCTGTGGCAGGCTCTGGCATTCTGTGGCATGTTGTGGCATTCTGTGACATTTTGCGGCAGTCTGTGGCATTGTGTGCCACATGCACACTTTTTTACACACACATTTACGCTATGAAACAGATATTAATATATAATTAGATGACATTAAGAAGTACAAAACATAGAGAAATTGTGTGAAACATTGTACACTAAAATAAGTAAACAAGTAACTGACTTTTCCCTTATACTTTTATTTTGTATTCATCATGACTCTATGGCGGAAGCGACTGTCGTAACAACAAACACAGGTTTTCCCAGGAAATGTGGCCCCGCCCTTATTGGCAGCGAGTCAAGGGAGGCGTTTCTGAACACCGAGCAGGTGTCAGGAGATGCCACGGACAGGCCACCGGTTGCTGCAGACTGCCACGACTGCCAGTGAGGTGCCACTACCTGCCAATGCCACTGAGAGGATCTCGGTCCTGCTGAACTGGACATGAACAGTATAGAACTCACCAACTCAGTCCTGGTTCTTCTTTACACAGTCAGTTCTAATGAGGTCAAAATAAATCCTCAATTAACAGAGTAATACGTGAAAATAATCCGGCTTTATATGCCATTTCCACCCACTGCTGATGTTCAACTCTCTCCAGCTCCATCACCACTTCACCCGTCTCCTGTCCTCATCTGCGGGTGTCTTCTTGTCCTCAGAATCCCAGTCCTGGTCAGAGCTGTACATCACCTCTGTATTGAAACTGACCTGTGTCAGTCACAGAGATTGTGTTCAGTTCCAGTCTGGAGTCCAGTCGTGTGAAGACTTCAGACTTCAGGCTACCTGAAGTACTTGCTAACTGCAGCTAGTTGCTACAGTAAAGAGAAGCAAGTCCAGTATAGTGAGCAGGATAGTGTTCACGGACATCTTCAACACGTCACTGGAGACATGTCATGTGCCAGCCTGCTTCAAAGTCTCCACCATCATTCCCGTCACCAAAAAGCCAAAGACCACAGGACTGACTGACTACAGACCCGTTGTCCTGACCTCTGTGGTCATGAAGTCGTTTGAACGCCTTGTGCTGTCCCACCTCAAATCCCTAACCAAACCACTTCTAGACCCACTGCAGTTCTTCTACCAAGCCAACAGGTCTGTAGAATGCAGTAAACATGGCCCTACACTACACCCTCCAACATCTGGACTCCGCAGGAACATATGCCAGGACCCTGTTTGTGGACTTCAGCTCTGCATTCAACACCATTCTCGCGGTTCTGCTCCAGGATAAGCTCTCCCAGCTCCACATGCCTGACTCCACCTGCAGGTGGAACACAGTTTTCCTGTCTGACAGGAAGCAGCGCGTGAAGCTGGGGAAACATATCTCTCAATCTCAGACCATCAGCACTGGATCGCCCCAAAGCTGCCTTCTTTCTCCCCTGCTCTTCTCTCTGTACACCAACAGTTGCACCTCCAGTCACTAGTCCGTCAAGCTCCTGAAGTTTGCGGACGACAAAATGCTCATTGAGCTCATCTCTGGTGGGTATGAGCCTATAGGTGGGAGAATGACCATCTGGTGACCTGGTGCAGTCAGAACAACCTGGAGCTTAACACTTTAAAGACAGTGGAGATAGTCATGGACTTCAGGAAGAACTAAGCCCCACCCGCCTCCGTCATCCTGTGTGGCTCCCCAGTCGACTCTGTGGAGTCCTGCCGCTTCCTGGGCACCATCGTCACCCAGGACCTAAAATGGGAGCTGAACATCAGATCCCACACCAAGAGAGCACAACAGAGGATGTTATTCCTGCGGGAGCTGAAGCAGTTCAACCTGCCAAAGATGATGATGGTGCACTTCTACACTGCCATCATCGAGTCGATCCTCACCTCCTCCATCATGTCTGGTGCACTGCTGCCAATGTTAACCTCTCCGCACCCACCCGCCCGCCGGCGGGCGATTGCAGAAAAGTGACTGTATGTCTCCACTACGCAGTGACGTATCCCGCTTCAGCTTTCATCAATATGGACATACTATACGTCGTTCATCCAGTTGATTTTGCAAAAATAATGAGCACCAACCTTTCCAACGAGGGTAGGCATGCCCAGGTCAGTTACGTATGAGCCGAATTATATTGCTGCGCCTCCGAGTGAAAGAGCTGATACTACGCACAGGGCGCACGGTCAAGGGGCATTTAAACAGCGGACATTTAAACTTATTATATTCTACGGCTATTTTCACAATTTACAATGGCGAAAGCCACATAGAAAACTAAATATGTCCGGGAAGAAGCCCTGGAATTGATCATGGCATCATCTGATGCAAGTGAAGAGAGTGTGTGTGACCCAGAGAGAGGAGATGTTTGCTCAGGGCCTGGACTCCATCTTAGCTCGGTGAGAAACGTTATCTTTGATGATGTTTGATTTATTTATTTAGCCATGAGTGAAATTTGATTGAAAGTTAGTGGGCAGGGGGGTTTTATGCTTACAGTGAACAGTACAGTATACATTAGAATTTCATAAATGATGCTAAATGGTTAGCGCCCCAGGGCCTAATTAGCCTAGCTAAGCCTAGCTTGCTAGCTAGCTAGCTAGCTTGCTAGCTACTCAACTAAAGTGATGTAATCCTTGTAATTCATTTTGAGCCTCTAATTCCCTTTTATTTAGATTCTTTTATCAAGCTTGTAAGCAAATTGAACTAGATCTTCACTGACCAGACACTGGGAATATTCCCCCAATTCAATTATTCTGTTTATGTACAGTTATTTTCCTGATGTTTTTGTGTAACATGTAATATCAGAAATATGTGTGTATTTGTTTCCTATGTAAATAACACCCCGTTGAATTGCATATATATATATTTTTCATTATATTTGGTAACGTTTGTGCTTTGCATTGTGTTTTGTAGGTCACAGTCTGAAGACAGTGACGTGGATTGGGAGCCTCAAAGTGAGACAGTCAGACGCCCAGCCCTCTCTCCTGCTGAAGGTGGTCGTCAGAAGTGCCAACGATCCTCTTCTGCATCCACCAGTACCTGTACTAGCAGTGTCAGAGGGGGTCAGTGACGCAGAAAGAGTTTTGTCAGGCCCTTATTTTGATTCTATACATTCTATTTTGTTCTGTATATAATTCATTCATTGTTCATATTTTGTTGATATTGGCACAGTTGTACATACAGTAATAGTATATTGAAAGATAATAAAATCCTTGTTTGAAATTCAGTTCAGTATAGTCTGTCATTTTTGTATAATGGTTACTATTCTGTAGTGTCTTGTCACATGACAATATCTCAATATGGCCGCATAGAACCCCTCCAACCACCCATCAAATGAATGTGTGAAAAAATTATGTTTTGAGTCATGGAGAAAGGTTTTATGGTCACCAAAATGCTTCAGTAATGTTTCCAGTGTCACAAAAGTGAGTAAAAGCATTTGGCACAATTTGGCCATTTGGAGAGGTTTTGGAGAGGTTTGTGGCCGCCAGTGGCACCGCTGACTAAAAACTCCATAACTCCCATAAGGTTAGGCCTAGAAGTCTAAAATTTCATCCAGGTGTAGTTGACAAGATATAGAAGGTATGTGGTATATTGCCATATGCCTTACATAAAGCACACCATAGTTATTATTATTCAAATATGACCTATTTTCGAAGACAAAAAATTTTTTTTAGAGCCATGTTTGAACTGATGTCATTTAGGTTGTGGGTATGGTACATGCTAAATAATAGCATTACCATTTTCAGAAACTAGAGGGTGTCAGCTTTCAAACGAAGTATCATACATCCATCTAGGACTTGCAGTTATTGTGTTATAAGCTTTTCCATTTGGGTACGCTAAATAGGCAGTAGGAGGTTTTGCTGCCCCCAGTAGTTTATGAGCTGCCTTTTAATTCTGGCCCTCTCCTACAAACGACACCTTTAAGAAAGAAAGGACAAATATGTTAATGAAGACAGAGATTTTTTAGAAGTGTAGACAAACTGAAGTCATTCTTTGTGTTTATGGACAAACAGATTACATGTAGTGTGACTTTAAGTTCCGAACAAGCCTTACATTTGACTCTGTAGCGGAAAAAGAATCTAATAAAGTGGGAGGAGAGTTGAGTGTGTGTTGTTTGGAGGACGGACTCATCATAAACAAGTTCCTAGTTTACCAGAGAAGAAGAGGAGAGACAGTCTGAAACCACCAGAGCCTCAAACATGAAAGTCCATCAGATGTTGATCTGCATCTTCATCCTCTGTGAGTACACTCTGTTTATATATGTCATCATCTTCTGTGTTTATTATGTAATTTTTCTTTAGTTTCTGTAGTTTGTCAGTTAGTTTTGTTGAACAGTTGAACAGTTGAACAGCGGCCTCTGTTTTGTCACTTCTCCTATAGGCCAGTATTTCCGTCTGTCTCTGTCTCACTTTTTTGTTTCTATGGTTGAACATAATGCTCCGTTGTGAGTCACCTTAAAATTAAGTCCTTTACAAATAGTTATCTCATCAAAATCTAACAACAAACGATTGTTAATCAGTACTTGTTTTATCGTTGCTTTTTGCTGTATTTGTGTGACTGTTAACGAGGTACGGTTATTTTTTGCTTCATCCTGCTTGCTGACACTGATCAAGATTCATAACACAGGAAACTGCACTTTACTAGCAGAAAGAAACTGATGCGACACCTTACAGAAATGCAGAAGTTGATGCTTCTTGCTCTTGTTAACTTGCAGTTAATCTCTCTGATGCCAAACTCAGAGCTGAAGAGAGAAAACTATTATTTTTTATTATTCTATTTTGATAAAATCTCCAGCAGAAGAGCTGCAGCAGTAAACTGTTGTTAGCAGCCTGAGAGACAAACTGAGAACAACACGCCCAAAATAATTAACAATCTGAATTTTTATATGAGATGTGTGAATTCCACTTTTTAGCTTTTTCAGGATCTTTCACTTCATCTTGAGTCTTTTTCTGCAGAAGGTTTGTTCCATTGTTCACATATTCAAGTGGTTTCGTAAAAAAATATGCAAAGCTGCATTGAGTATACACATTTTGGTCAATTAAAATGATCAGTTATTAGTAACAGGGATCTGATTGTATCAATGAAAAACAGCAACAAAAGAAAAACTCAGGTTTGTGTTGACTTGAAGACAACAACAAGTATTACATGTCAAATTTCCAGTTTTTGTGATTGGTGTGAAAAGTAAAACATGAACTGCTCTCAGTAACATCTTCTGTGTCTCTGATACTGATTATTTAATAAAAAATATCAAAAGTGAATGAAATGGTAGTAAATGCAGTGGTGGTCCTAGCTTTCATGACACCCTGGGCGAACCTCACCTCCAGCTCCGATATCTGTGCAATATAAGTCTTTTGAATTAGCTTACAGAATTGATAATTCATTTTACTGAGCAGCACAGAACCTAACGTGATGTTTGACAAACAACATGTAGGCTAGTCATGTTGTGTTACATACACATTATTAGGGTGAAAATAAATAGATATAATGTTTGCTAGTCAGTTGGACTGAAAACGGATGCTGTCATCATCTACTATTATAGCCAGCAGTGTAGCAAGAGGCTCACAAACATACTAATTAACGTCATTAACCTTATTACATGCATGGTCACAGTTATGAAGAGTATTTGACATGGCTCCATACCTTTATCTTTTGCTCAATTCTCCTCTCCTTCTTTTCTCTTTTTCCTGAACTGGGCACCCGATGGCTGTGTCCTCTTCTTATCCACATCAACACGTGACCCTTCCCCCAACACCGCCAACCAAGAGTTAAGACTTAACCAATTCACCTCGTTTTTATAATATATTTCATTATTTAGTCAAACCCCCAAAACATATGTGAAACTATGGGCTTTTATTCACAATATTATTATGTACTGAATTCGTGATGTGATTGACTTTATCCTACTAACTGCATTAGTTGGGCACTATTAGATGAATCCCCTGCTCCCCCGCCCCAGTAGGTGAGCCTGTCCCCGCCCCCGTCTTCTTTTTTCACAGACTCTGTGTGAGACTCTCGGCAGCAGCAGACGCACCTTGATAAAACAGAGGGCGGCCAGCCTGCTCCCCACACGGCGTCATGACATCATTGACTTAACTGTAAATTAGCAATACAAAAACCAGACGACATGAATGCAAACAAAAATAATATAGCCTATATATAATTTTTTTGTTGCTGTTGCTGGCACTCATGCCACCCCTCGACGAATGCTGCCCTGGACGGCTGCCCGACACTGCCCCTATGAAAAATCGCCCCTGAGTAAATGACATTTCATAATGCTCTGAATCTGCTGACAAAATAAAAATGGAACTAAAGTGTTTGAACTGAGCAGCTCCCAGTTTGACTCTGTGGATCTGTTGATTATTATCAAACTTCAGTATGTTACAGGAAGATAGTAACTATTGACTGTTCATCTTTTCAGCAGCTCTGCAGGATCGAAACACTGGACTCATTCATACAGAAACTATTACAGGAAAGGAAGGAGGAAGCATCACACATAGGTGTTACTTCTCTGACCCTGGAAGCAAGAAGATTTTCTGTAAGGAAGAATGTGAAGAAAAAGACGTTCTTGTTGAAACAACTGGTGACAGAGTTCAGAGAGGCAGATACAGCATCGAATATAGAGGAGGTGGCATTGTATCCGATATGGTAATTCTTACAGTTATGACCGTGAGCATCATGAACCTGACCAAGTCTGACTCGGGGCGCTACACATGTAGACTGGACAAAGGGCTTTTTCCAAATTCAGATGAGGACTTTGAGATCAGAGTTGAAGATGGTGAGTTTGAGAGTCAATGAATTAAATGTTAACTGACAGCTGCTCAAATAACCAAGCGTGTTTAGTTTAATAACTTGATAGCTGCAAATTTTCACCATTATTAACACTTAATTTTTCCTTCATTCATCTGTAAAATATCTGATGAACTCAAAAGGTACGGACACAGAGTTGCTCCCATACGACAAATATGAGATCGGATTTGAAGATCATGAGTTTCTGCTGAGAGTCTTTGAGTTAACTGTTTACTGACAGCTGCTCAGAGAAACTAACATGTTTAGTGTAGTGCTTTAATTTATAGTTGCATATTTACATACTAAATGCTCCTTAATTCATCTGTAAAACATCTGATAATCTCAAACTGTCTCACTGCAGTTGAATATTGTTACACCAAAAACAGTGATGACCTGCAATTAGCTCTGGAATAAAAAAATACACTCAGTGATTTTAACAAAAAGTAATCGTCAGGATTTGTCTTGTGTCTTTACAGTACAATGTAATCTATGTAGGGTTTTTTTTGGTTTCACAACTCCATTAGTGTTGAAACCAACCCGGATTCTCCCACCTCCTCCAACATCAGTCACATCAGCCTTCACACCAACACCATCAGCCTTCACACAGACACCATCAGCCTTCACACCGAAACCATCAGCCTTCACACCGAAACCATCAGCCTTCACACCGAAACCATCAGCCTTCACACCGACACCATCAGCCTTCACACCGAAACCATCAGCCTTCACACCGACACCATCAGCCTTCACACCGAAACCATCAGCCTTCACACCGACACCATCTGCCTTCAAACCGACACCATCAGCTGCAGGTAAAAGTTTAATGTTTAGTCAATGTTACTTTTGGTTTCCACATGAATGGACCCTCAGGTCTCACATGGAGCTGGAAGTCAGTTATGCAAACTGTCAGACACATTTCATAATGAATCAAAGTGATTAATATAATGTGCTGTGCTGCTCAAACAGCCACAGGTGTGCAGCTGTATGTTCGTCTGACTCTGGTCGTCATCTTCATCGTATCATCAGCAGCTGTGCTGATATTCTGCAGGAGGAGGGCCAGTAAAGCTGAAGGTGAGGCCACAGAAACACAAAACATTTCTCACAAAACAAATTATTTTCCCTGAATGAAATGAGCTGTATGTGTTTTTAACAGTGGATCTAATCTTCTCAACTGGATGTTTTTCAGATCCTCCTGTGGAAGCTGATTATGTTAATGTCACTGAGGTGAGTCTTGAGTAAATTTGGGACATTGAGCATCATTAGTGTTTGTGAAACCAGCTTATATTAATACAAACCAAACCCCTCTTCTCCTCCTGCAGGCCGACCCAGTGCACGAGGAGCTCAGAGAGGACAGACGGAGCCAGTTCGCTGAAGACAGTGTGTAAAAACTGACGGAGTCGGACTCAGAGCCACGAGCCCGTCAGGTTCTTCTTGATCATATCTCAAACTGTAAGCATCTGTTGTTTTGAGGAGGAAGTCCTGAATGTTTAGTGAGAAAGAGGAAGGAAAAGCTGATGCACATATTTCATTTACTTGCTTTTATGTGAAGTCACGTTTTTTAAACAGATTTTTCATCAATCAGTGTTTTCAATCCTTCTACTGAGCTTTAGTCTATTTATCTGTTCTAAATTCCTCTGATGTAATGTTACCTTCTTATCGGCCTTTATTGATTTTTATTTTATTTTTAAGTTCATTTATATGCAGTCATTCTCAACTCAATATGAAATCATAGATTTGCAGATACAGCACTGTGCTGAAATGATGATTATGTGACAAAACAGGCCAGTTTCATTTTGTTTTTATTGAATGATTTTATAGTGCGACCTCTTTTTCCAGCAGGAGAGACAAAGTTAACATACAGGTATAAAAAATATCTTTAAATATCAGCATATTTACTCTGTGAATTGTATAGCTGAGACAAAAATATGTTGATGTTGAAAAGTTCATCCTCTTGTTAAAATACAGCATTAAAAAAAAAAGGTTTTCCAGAAGAAGGAAACGTTAAATCATCAGCCTGTGTTGTCGTCCTGTTTTATTCTACTGGAGCACAAAAAACTAACCACAACAGAATTCAAGTAGATCAAGTAGATACTACTGACACTGACTCTCGCTCTCTGGCACTCAAACCCACCACCGCCCTTGAATCCTTCCATCACAATAATGCAGAATGTGTACATTTTTATAACTTTTAACTTTTATAACTTTGACCTTTTTGCACATTCCTGTACAGCTCTTCCATCTTTATTTATCTCATCTCACACTTCATGTGTCTGTTTGTTTATATTGTATATATCATAGTCACTGTTTGTTTATTGTTTGTCTTAAATATATGCACCTTCCCCACCAAGATAATTCCTCAAATCTGTTTCTGGTTCTGATTCTTTGTGATTCTAAAAACAGTAGGAGGTTTTGCTGCCCCCTGTAGTTTATAAGCTGCATTTGAATTCTGGCCATCTCCTACAAACAACACCTTTAAGAAAAAAAAGGACAAATATGATGATGAAGACAGAGATTTTCTAGAAGTGTAGACATACTGTAGTCATTTTTTGTATTTATTTACAAACGTATGACATGTAAAGATACAACCAAGCCTGAAATTTGGCTCTGTAGCAGAAAAGGGTCTGATAAAGAAGGAGGAGAATTGAGTGTGTGTGGTTTGGAGGACGGACTCATCATAAACAACTTCCTGGTTTACCAGAGAAGAAGAAGAGAGACGGTCTGAAACCACCAGAGCCTCAAACATGAAAGTCCATCAGATGTTGATCTGCATCTTCATCCTCTGTGAGTACACTCTGTTTATATATTTCAT
>CAEMYA010000166.1:12372-24071 GCA_903131615.1 Diplodus sargus | reverse complement strand
AATGCGCTGCACACTCTACAGTGTGTCAAACTTCGCAGCGCTGCAGGGAATTTCTCAGAGAATCGTCCAGTTGCTTTGCACAACTGTATAAGAAGTCAAATGGCAGCTCATGCAGTTGTCTCCAGGTAATGTGGGTCAAACCACCACACAGTCAGAGGTGATTTAGTGTTCTGACTTCAGTATCACTTATATACAAGTAATGATAGAGCCAAGGATAACTGGGCAGTTTTTTTGTTTTCCAGAAATATAAATATCCATCAGATTTAACTCTGATGTCGTCCGACTGTCAGAAAAATCTTTCTCACTCATTGTTGAGAATTTAGAAACGGTGGACAAAATCAATGCAGGACACAGTCTGACCTCATATCAAATAAAGTGCGTCCAGTTTCATCGAAATCGAAATTTTCAATGTTCTGAACACTTCGTTGTCTTTGTCGGCTCCGAGGTTCCGATGAAACAGGGAGCGGAGAGCTGTTTACTCCGGCATAGTTTCCTGTCCACTGGGGAGAAACTTCCTACGGATATTGATTGGCATTTACAGAGACCAATATTGTTTAATGTGCCTTAGACCCACCGCCATAGTGCATCTGGGACTGACAGGAAACACAGTACTGAGGTGTTTTACTTGCCCGGTTTGGCTCTTGACAGCCAGAGGATGAATCAGCGAATTGAGTGGTGAGGGATGAAAGTCAGCCTCGCCCTGGTTCCCTCCACTAAAAGCCTGCGGTATTATTGAATTGGATTTTGGAATATCGATGAGTCTCCATGTTCGCTGTGAGGATGTTTAATGTCCCCGACAACCTCTGTAGTTTCATTCGGACACTTGTTAGCAACTGTGCATCAATAATTTTGACTCCATGGGAACTTAAAAGATGAGCAGTGAAGTTAGTTTGTGAAATTGGAAACAGCAGTTTGCGATCTGAACTCAAGTTCTGTATTTTTCAGTAATGAACTTCTTGTAAAGCTTTAATTTGTCAGTGAGAAGTTACTTCAGCTCGTTCAGCACTTTAACTCTGTCTCAAGTGTTCCTGTTATTTTGTCCGCCATGTGCATATAAGCCCACATGCACCTGGTACAAACTGATCCAGTTCCACACATTCACACTAAAGGTGACCATTGTAACCACAGTTCTCTGATGGCAGCAGCTCGGCGGACGTTGGTCGTTGACTTTGGCATTTCTGCAACTCTGGTGCTCAAAGGTGCTTCGAAAAAGTTCATGTCATGGATGTTGTCACTCTTGTTATTGGGAGTTGGGAGTACTTATGTTCTGTTTACTTTAATTAACACATTTTTTGTTTTCTTTATTAATGAAATCTTTCTCAGCTTGTTGCTCCACATGCTCACTTTTTCTTCGTCCTGTCCAGAATGTGCCAATGTCACGGTGGCTGACATCGTCTTCCTGGTTGACGGCTCCTCCAGCATCGGCATCGATAACTTTAAGTCGGTCCGGGACTTTCTCAAAAGTGTCGTCACAGGCCTCGACATCGGCCCTGACAAAGTTCAAATTGGCTTGGCTCAGTACAGCGATGAACCTCAGCAGGAGTTCCTGCTGAAGGATCACATGGACAAGAGTTCCCTGCTGCCCGCGCTGGATGAATTTCCCTACCGAACGGGGAACACATCTACGGGCAAGGCCATGGATTTTCTTGTGAAGCGATACTTCACTGAAGAAGCGGGAAGCCGAGCCAAGGAGCGTGTGCCTCAGATCGCCGTGGTCATCACTGATGGAGACTCTGCCGATGATGTTGTAGCACCTGCCAAGACCCTGAGGCAACACGGAGTCATAGTGTTTGGCATCGGGGTGGGACAAGTCAACCTGAAGGAGCTCATTGCCATCGCCAACCGGCCGTCAGAGCGCTTCCTCTTCACCATCGATAGCTACCAGGATCTGCAGAGGATGACGGAGGGTCTGCTGCAAACTGTGTGCATCTCTGTGGAGGATCAGAGGCAAGGTGAGGCAAAGGCCAACAGGACACATTCATAAACAGTGATATATCTTATTTTCATGAAATATAAGAATCAGAGCAAACAAGGAAACATTTGTTTAAATGTATTTAAAACTAACCTAAAGATCACTGTTACAGGTGTAACAGACACAGCATCAGTATTGATTCTGTGTCGCCAGAGCTGCAAAACACTTTAAAGTTTGACCAAGAAGATTGAGATGAATGCATACTATATAATACAAAATATATCTGATCCACTGATAACGGCAGAGCTCCACTCCTGCAAAGAAAGAAAACCATGTGAGAGCTAAAGGTTGTAAATCAAAAATAACAGGCGCAACAGATCCACTGCACCAGAATTAACTCTGTGTCACCAGAGCTGCAAAACACAAAAATATTGAGACCAGCCAGTCCACCACTATCTGTATCTGACCAACCAACTAGATTATCCTCATCCATTATGTGCGATCGGCAGGACTTTAGACAGAAGTAGGTGGTGCTTAAACTCTCTGGAAGTTTTTAATTTAAGACAGAAATGTATGTTCTGATCAAAGGTTGATGTATTTATTATTTATGGAAAAACAGCCGCAGAATTTAATTGAGCTTTAAGAAGAAAAGCCAATAAAACCAATGATCTGTTGATCTTTACCAATCCAGATGTGACAGTCTATCAATGGCAGAGCCGTCAGTGCAAAAAAAAGTTTATATATTTAATCAAAAATTGAAACAAATCTGAGATTTGGAGAATCGTGACTACCCTGTTATCTCGTAAAAAAAAAAAGAAAAGAAAAAAATTTAAAAAATTAGAAAAAAAAAATTCTCTATAACCGATACAGATGTTTTCCAAAACTAAAAATGTATTCTACAAATGAAATGTATAAGCAAATTAAAGGCGGCCAATCATAGAGCCTCGAAGAACTACAGATGTCATGATTTTCTGCATGGATGCATAGTTGTGACAAAATGGCTCCTGTCCTAGAGATGAGACATCACTCTGGACAGATTTGAGATCCTGAACTTTGTAAATAACTGAATTTCTCTCTTATTGTTCACTAAAGGCTGCTGTTTGTTCTTCAGTCAAGCTGTTGTAAACTGCCATTATCTTTTAAGAAAAAAGAGAAGGAAAATGTAAGGACATAAAAGCTATGATATGTTGATCTTTACTAATTCAGATGACAGTCGGTCAGTGTCAAGCTTTATCATTTCTGATGTTTTATTTGTTTTGTTTTGAAGTGGTTCAACCATTCCAGCATCTGTTTTCCCTGTTGTTTTTGGTTTGTTTTCTTTCAGCCTTGGAAGAGAAGTTTGCAGACATTGTCTTCCTGGTGGACAGTGGTGTGAGTGTGCAAGAGTTCCAGCAGATCAGGACCCTCCTCATTCGACTCGTCAATCAAATGAATTTTAAAGCGTCTGCCTGCCGTCTGGGTTTGGCCCAGTATGGTCGAGATGTCCGGGTAGAATTTCTCCTTAAAGCTCACCAAACCAAAGAGGACTACTACAGAGCCATCAGGTTTTTTCGCCAGCGCAGGCTGCAACCCAACGAGGCTCGTAACCTGGGCAGTGCGCTGGAGTACGTCTATGCCAACTTTTTCACCAGCGAGGCAGGAAGCCGGGCAGACCAAGGCTACCAACAGCATCTGGTTATTGTGACTGGAAAAGATTCAGATGATCCCGTGTATAATGAGACGCTACGTCTCATTAAATCATCAGGAATAAATGTGGTGGGGATGGGCGCTGGTGCTTCATTGTCGGAATTGCGTAACATAGCTAATCCAGCCTACATATACACAGGTGTCATCAATACTGTTCCCACACTGAAGACTATTTTTGAAGCAGAGGAAGTGGAGACAACACTTACTGGAGGTAAGACTTTAAAAAATAATATTTATTTGTATTTATCACTCAAGTGCATCCTTAAAATGTATTCAGTAACTGTTTATTCACAGTCACCTCAACATTTTACTATTCAGTAAAGTCTTTGGGCGTTTTCACACCTGTAGTTCGTTTGCTCTGGTCCGAATCAGGGACCAACTTGTTACAATATTGCATGTTGCCTCGAGTTTGGTTTGTGTTCACACGGCAGTATTTACAAGCAGACCAAAATGTGTGATGCACGAGGATATGCAGCAATTCAGCTAAATTTAGCACGGAGCAGACTGGACGTCAAGCACCAAAACAACAATAAGACATCCAGTTGCTTTTCAAAATAAAACACTTTGTGTTGATACAGCACACAAATCTTAAAAAGAGACAAACACAGGCTCTTCTACTAATCCTTCGGTCGGGAACACTTTCTTCTGTTGTTTTTATAACACATACCTATAACTGCGGTCGCGAGAGATCATGTGATTATCGTGTCTACCGTACTGTGCCGTGGTGGACTCAAACCGCAACAGGTGGGGATTGACGGCGGAGCAAAATTGGATCAGAGCCATAATGCAGCGGACATGTATCCAGTGGAAATTTGGGGTTAAGCACTGATGCTTCCTGCAGTTGGGTCGGATCGAGGTTGGATCATGTTCTCACAACAAACGAACTGTACCAGAGTTTGTTTGGAACCGGACCGAGACCACCTCTTCAAGCAGGTCTCGGTCCGGTTGTTTTGGTCCACACCCGAGTGCGATTGATGTGTTCACACCTTCCCAAACAAACTGCACCAAGGGGGTAAACGCTTCAGGATTCGATTAAACCGAACTAAAGAAGGCAGGTGAGAAGGTGAGATTACAGACAAGACTTCACCTTGAACCAGTCTTGTGTTTCTAGTGTCTTCTGGCATTCTTCATGGTAGAGTTGGTCGCCGCAAGCTCAACTAATTTCCAATAGTCCCCTGAGTCATACAGCTGGCTTCATTTAAATGAATGACGGGGCTGTGTTTGCGTAAGATACAAATACGTGTGAGGATTGTTGAGTTCATGGCCGAAGGTACAAGGAGTCAATTTCGGAAAACCAAGCAGATTTATTTTTAACATAGTCCCCTCTTAAGTTTCTACACTTCATATATATACTTCTTTATATATACAGAATACAGATCCTTTCTTTTTAGAAGTCATATTTGGACGAGATGTAGAATTTATCAATCATCCCTCCTACACTCATCTGTCGGTAGGAAAATGTTTACAAACAGAATTTTAAAGATTGTGCTTCGAAAGGAGTCGTCCTCATCTCAGTCAGTCCGTCAACTTGAAATGTATCTGAATGGTTAAGTAGCTCACGAGTTTATGATCATACACTCCTTTCACAGATTGCAAAGCAGCCAACGTGGCCGACGTTGTGTTCATTGTTGACGAGTCAGGAAGCATTGGAACAGCCAACTTCAAGATGGTGCGCACTTTCCTGCACTCGATTGTGAGCGGCCTAGAGATCGGCTGGGCCAAAGTCCGAGTGGGCATCGTGATGTACAACCACGAGGCCTCGGCACAGGTCTACCTCGACAGCTTTGACGACAAGAGTGAATTGCTGAATTTCATCAAAATCCTGCCTTATCATGGAGGTGGTACGAACACTGGAGCTGCCCTTAACTATGCCAGGGAGAATGTTTTCATCAAGGCAAGAGGAAGCAGGAAAGAGCAAGGGGTCCAGCAGGTGGCGGTGGTGATCACAGATGGTGAATCCCAGGATGATGTGAGCACAGCAGCAGCTTATCTCCGTCGGGCTGGCGTTACCATTTACGCTATAGGAGTCAAGGAAGCCAACAAGGCCCAGCTCGACCAGATGGTGTCCTATCCCCACAATAAGCACGTGTTTAATGTGGACAACTTTGGGAAGCTGAAAGGGTTGGTGGTGAGCCTGCAGAAGACTCTGTGCCATAACATCATTCAGCAGGCGATCTCAGTCAGTAGAAGAAGATCTAGAATCAAAGAAGGTCTGAAATAATTTTATTTATATGATTTGCTTTGTTTCATTTAAATCGTATATTCATTGATGTATAAGGTTGATTTTCAAGCAAAGTTTAAAAAGTAGAATTATGAATTAATGTAAAGGGAGAAAACAAGACAATTTTGCTTTTCCTTTTCCAGGCTGCAAACAAACAGAGGAAGCAGACATCTTCTTCCTGATCGATAACTCGGGAAGTATAAACCCCGCTGACTTCCAGGACATAAAGAAGTTTATCATTGAGTTTATACATACCTTCTATATTAGTCCAGAGCATGTCCGCATTGGGGTAGTAAAATACGCAGATTCACCACAATTAGAATTTGATCTGGCACGATATTCAGATACCAAGTTACTGGAGAAGGCCATAGAGGATATAAAACAAATAGGAGGAGGCACGGAGACAGGAAGGGCACTGGAATTCATGGGCCCACTCTTTGATAGAACAGTGGTCACTCCTGATCACAAAGTCCCAGAGTACCTGGTGTTCATCACTGACGGGAAGTCCTCTGACCAGGTCAAGGTTCCCGCAGAAAAACTGAGGGCCCAAGGAATCATCGTCTATGCCATCGGTGTGAAGAGTGCAGATCGAGACGAGCTGGAAGAGATTTCAGGAAACCCCAAGAGGACTTTCTTTGTCAATAATTTTGACTCTCTGAGGTCCCTCAACGATGACATCATCACAGACATCTGTTCTCAAGACAGTAAGGAAAACTAAATCCACCTCTTTTATGTTCTATATGTGACAGTCAAGGACAACACACACCAAGGAAACAGCTGATAGCCGAGAGGTGAAATTGAGACATTTAGGAACGACCTGCAACAAGTCTAGTCAGTTTTATCTAAAAAGCACAGTTTCCCTTTTCAGTTAGAGCAGGTAGAGACTCTTAAATTCAAAACCCAATGAAGCACTTGGTAAGAAAACTGTGATCTGTGGATGGTCATGGTTCATTTGTGGTTCATGGTCCATGTCCGAAACCCTCCAGTCAGGTTCATGTCCCGTCTATTGGTCGACATACTGTCAGCTTAGAGCATGATGTGTGGCTCCTAGAATCCACTATAGCGATTCGTCAGTGCTCCATTTCATAACCAACTTAAGATTTTAAACTTTGCGCTAAAAGTTATTTGTCAAAAAAAATAATCCTGAACTGTGCAGCTCAACTTCTAGGCTCCCCTTCCACTGGTTTTCTACATTAGGGCGATTTGGCGCATTCCATCTACCATCAATCAGCTACCTTCACATTTAGTGTGTGTTACATCAATTAATAATGAATTGTTCAATGTGAGTCTCCTTATTGTCGTTTGTGTGTGTTCTTTTACGTACAGCTGGATGGATTTTGCTGCTATGGGTAAAAGAAATTAGAAAATGGCAAGAAAAGTGCGACAAGGTAAGAAAGCAGGAAAAACAGGAACCGCACTGACGTGTTTGTGTTGTTGTGTCCACAGTTTGCAAAGATATACCAGGCGACCTCCTCTTCTTGGTTGACAGCTCTGGGAGTATCTACCCTGAAGAATACAAGACGATGAAGGACTTCATGAAATCTGTGATCAGAAGGTCCACGATTGGGCGGGATGAGGTGCACGTTGGTGTCATGCAGTTCAGCTCCATCCAACAACTTGAGTTCCCGTTCAACCGCTACTACAGCAAAGATGAAATACTGAGTGCCATCGACAACATGAATCAGATTGGTGGAGGCACTGTCACAGGCGCAGCCATCACAGCGATGTCGCGGTATTTTGATCCAGGCCAAGGAGGACGTCCTGACATGAGGCAGAGGCTGGTTGTGATAACAGATGGTGAATCCCAAGACGAGGTCAAGGCTCCTGCTGCAGCTCTCAGGGCAAAGGGAGTGGTGGTCTTCGCCATCGGAGTGATGGAGGCCAACACCACCCAGCTGCTGGAGATCAGTGGCTCACCAGAACGGATGTATGCTGAGAGGGACTTTGATGCTCTGAAGGACTTGGAGAGTCATTTGGCCTTGAAGCTCTGTGATCCAGAGAGAGGTAAGTGCAGAATGCACCTAGTATAATGGCACTGAGTAGAGCGCACACCTTCAACAAGGCCCAACAGTCCACTTTAATCTAATCAAACCATACTCTGTATCAAATTATGGAGCATTCAGACCAAACACAAGGCGAATTACTCACACATCCAGATTACAGCATAGCCCTGATTGATCTGAACTCCACTCAGGGAACAAGCAGTTTGCTTGTCGTCTGGCCGACAGACCCGATGAGGCATGAGTTCAGGCTTTCTTCAAGGCTGCATTATGATGTTGTTATTCAAGTGTTTAAATGTTGAGGAGCTCTCATTCATGTTTCATGATAATGTGATTGGTTCTTCAGCGTTTCCCCCAGTATTTTCTGAGACTGGGGGGGGGTGTCATCATACTGTAATATTTATACTTATGTCATAGAACTCTAATATTGTAAAGAAATGCTATTTCTATTATTTGTTTCAAGAGGAGTTATCTAAGTCAGAGTCCTGCACGAGTGAAAAATAACGTCCTGTGTCGGACACAGATGCAGGACATGCGGACGCCTGGATAGACGGGTCAGAATTGCCATTTTCAAGGCATCACTTATCATCAGTCATTATTAGCGACACAAATGGTAAGGATTTATATCTCATATGAGCTCATTCATGCGTCCTTGCGCCCTCCCAGAACTCATCCCCCTACGCTGTCTTACTTTCACTTTTAAAAATTGCGTCCGTCAAATTTTCTTTCGGGCGTCGGTATCAATTTATACGGGTCGGCTCGGGTGCTGAATGTAAGTTGTGTCGGAAAACTGGTCGGATGCGGTGACCCATGCAGGACTCAGCTCTCAGTGACCATTTTAATCCTCTAGCTAATTATCAAGCGAAATATCCAACATGCTAGTTAACGTCAAAGACTGCAGTGGAAGACGACGGTAAAAAATTTCCTTTCTCTAACACTGGATTTATTTATGCCTGAATTTTGAAGGTGTGGCGGCTTTTATTTTGCCGTAGCGGTGCGCCACAGTCAATTACATGTACGGGAAACCCTGTTCTTGAACTTTCCCGCACTTTCCAGTCTAACCCCTTTTCTTCCTTTCATTTTTATTTCTAACCAGACTGTAAGAAGACAGAAATAGCTGACATCATCTTCCTCGTGGACGGCTCCACAAGTATCACGCTGGAAAAGTTCAGAAGCATGCAGAAGTTTATGAAGTCTGTGGTGGACGAAACCATAGTTGGCAAGGAACTGACCCGCTTTGGGGTCATCCTCTACTCCACCAACCCCCGATCTATTTTTACTCTGAAACAGTATGACTCCAAACGACAAGTTCTCAAAGCAATAGACGCACTGAAGTCGCCGTTCGGAGACACCTACACCAGCCGGGCTCTGGCCTACACTTTAGACTACTTTAATCAAGATAATGGAGGTCGGGCGGCTCTCCGGGTGCCACAGATTCTTATGGTGATCACAGATGGTGATGCGACCGACCGCAACAGTCTGGATGCGCCATCAGTGGCACTGCGGGACAACGGGATCAGCGTCTTCAGTATCGGAGTGGAAGGAGCCAACAAGGCACAGCTGGAGGTCATGGCTGGTGGCGACAAATCCAAAGTGTTCTATGTGGACAATTTCAAGGCCCTGGAAAATCTGTACAGGAATGTAGCTCATGTCCTCTGCAATTCCACAAAGCCAGGTAAGAGACTCTGCGCAGCCTCTGCCGCCTCGCAGTCGAGCGACAGTCAAACCTTCTTCGGCTCAACTCCGACGTTGACAGCGGAGATCTTGCCATCCCCCACCGTGAGGGGGACGGCAAGCTCCCTCTCTAAATTGTTGCGCCACTGAGAAAGGTGTGTGTGTGTACCATTTTCCAAAAAAGTGTGTGTGTGTGTCAGTGCGCATGCACACACACGTATAATAACCCTGGTGTGTGTGTGCACATAATAAAAATATATCTGATATATATATAGATATTATGGTTAACTGAATAAAATTCCCAGATAAAAACTAAACTAAAGCAACATAAAGTGAAACTCTCGTCAAAATGCAGCCTAGGTTTTTTTTGTGAATATATCAAACCTTCGTGTAAAAGCATAATTACGATGAAAGCGGCACTTGTAAGATTTACTGTCTTTTTGGTTTCAGCTCAAACTCATTTTCAATGGGAGTGCTACGGGCACTTTTACGATAGCATCAATATCGCTATTTTTAAAACACTAAAAAGACTCGACACAACATGAAACTTTGCTCGTAGTATCACCAGGGTCTCTACACTTGAACACAAGCATTGAGAACATTGTTTGTGTACACAGAGTTTACTAAAAAAAACGTTTTGGAACAACTCACGTAAGTAGTAGCTTGTTCCACTAGCCGTCGTCATGGCAGCCCAGACGTACTCGGGGATCGACGCGTCTGGGCTGCCTCAGCTACAGGAACAAGCTACTGCTAAGGTGAGCAAAGTTTAATGCTGTGTCGAGCCTTCTTTGTGTTTTAAAAATAGCGTGTTGCAAGAACCTAAACCACAGACGCCCACCTACAGCCCAAAACAGAGCCAACAGCTGACGATCAGCGATTTGGCACATTCCATCTACCATCAATCAGCTACCTTTACATTTAGTGTGTGTTACATCAATTAATAATGAATTGTTCAATGCAAGTCTCCATATTGTCGTTTGTGTGTGTTCTTTTACTTACAGCTGGATGGATTTTGCTGTTATGGGTAAAAGAAATTAGAAAAATGGCAAGAAAAGTGCGACAAGGTAAGAAAGCAGGAAAAACAGGAACCACACTGACATGTTTGTGTTGTTGTGTCCACAGTTTGCAAAGATATACCAGGCGACCTCCTCTTCTTGGTTGACAGCTCTGGGAGTATCTACCCTGAAGGCTACAAGAAGATGAAGGACTTCATGAAATCTGTGATCAGAAGGTCCACGATTGGGCGGGATGAGGTGCACGTTGGTGTCATGCAGTTCAGCTCCATCCAACAACTTGAGTTCCCATTCAACCGCTACTACAGCAAAGATGAAATACTGAGTGCCATCGACAACATGAATCAGATCGGCGGAGGCACTGTCACAGGCGCAGCCATCACAGCGCTGTCGCGGTATTTTGATCCAGGCCAAGGAGGACGTCCTGACATGAGGCAGTGGCTGGTTGTGATAACAGACGGTGAATCCCAAGACGAGGTCAAGGCTCCTGCTGCAGCTCTCAGGGCAAAGGGAGTGGTGGTCTTCGCCATCGGAGTGATGGAGGCCTACACCACCCAGCTGCTGGAGATCAGTGGCTCACCAGAACAGATGTATGCTGAGAGGGACTTTGATGCTCTGAAGGACTTGGAGAGTCATGTGGCCTTGAAGCTCTGTGATCCAGAGAGAGGTAAGTGCCCAACAAGGCCCAACAGTCCACTTTAATCTAATCAAGCCATACTCTGTATCAAATTATGGAGCATTCAGACCAAACACAAGGCGAATTACTCACACATCCAGATTACAGCATAGCCCCGATCTATCCGAACTCCACTCAGGGAACAAGCAGTTTGCTTGTCGTCTGGCCGACAGACCTGATGAGGCGTGAGTTCAGGCTTTCTTCAAGGCGGCATTATGATGTTGTTATTAAAATGTTTAAATGTTGAGGAGCTCCTATTCGTGAGTGTTTCATGATAATGTGATTGGTTCTTGAACTTTCCCGCACTCTCCACTCTAACCCCTTTTCTTCCTTTCATTTTTATTTCTAACCAGACTGTAAGAAGACCGAAAAAGCTGACATCATCTTCCTGGTGGACGGCTCCACAAGTATCACGCTGGAAAAGTTCAGAAGCATGCAGAAGTTTATGAAGTCTGTGGTGGACGAAACCATAGTTGGCAAGGAACTGACCCGCTTTGGGGTCATCCTCTACTCCACC